>JAWWMU010000153.1:74767784-74838961 GCA_035048155.1 Cinnycerthia olivascens | reverse complement strand
TCATTGTTTCATTGTTTCATTGTGCTACCTTTCATTCTTTCATTATTAGAAGAACCAGAGGAGGAAGAGAAAGTCCAAACCTACAGTCCAACCTTGAATATGTTAGCAACTCTGAAGACAATTATGTTGTGAATAATTCCCATGCGACACGAGATTCCTAAAATTCAGCATGCTACCTAACCTTGAGTCCCCATGTTTTTCAGGGGGAGAAGGGAATCCTTATATTGACTGAATCTAGAGTATCCTCCTTTGGCAAGGAACACCAGTTTGTTTTCACTGCACAGAAATCTCCTCAAACTACAGCAGCCACGTAAGCCAATCCATTGATGTGAGAGGGTACGCTATTTTTATCCTGCCTTTGGGGCTGCATTTCTTGATATCTGCTTAACGAGAGTGTACAGGTCAGAAGCATTTTGTTCTTAATTCTAGTATAATAATTTCCTCTCTATTCTCTCTGTGGCTTTCTTACAGATGGTTTTACATTCATGTTTTATTTGTTATGGCTTCCTGACACCTCCTTTTAAACCTTTAGCCAACTTCTCATTGCCCATCTATGCTAATTAATTAACAACTTTTTATGGTTTTGAAACAACTGTATTTGAGCAAGCTTGAAAATGAGTTAAAAAACACATTTCATCCTTAAATACAAGATAAATTAAGGAATTAAATTACAAAAAAAAAAAAGGATAACTCTATAAAAACAGGATTAAATATAACATATTTGTTCCCATTCCTAGCTAAACCAATAATGATAATAACAATAATAATAAACTACTTGAGGGTGTTTTTCTTCTAGTAATCTACTTCTTGCCACTGCATCTCTAACGAAGTCTTTCATGGTAAAGACACTGTTTACAGCATTTCTAGACAACCATATACCCAGTCCTGAATGACTTGAGCATGCATAATCCCTACTGTATCACTTCAGGTTACAAGGAAGCATCACTTGACAGAATCATTATTTCCATAATATATTACACAGGGGGATACAGGCTGTTGAAAACACCATTTGCTATCAACTTTCTGATATACCTCATCTCTTCTTTTTCTCCTTCCTGCTGACACAACATCCAATGCATCAAACACACACAGCCTCTCAGGGCTAACAGGCAGATGTACCTACACACGCAGCATAAGAAAGTACTTTGAGAATGACAGGCCCTCAGCACACTCATTCACCTTTTTTAAATGCTTCAAATATACCATTCAGCAAAAGAAAAAATTGATTTTCCCCAGGTTTCAACATCACAGCCACCGAGAAAAATAACTGTGCTGGGTTTTACTGATAAAGCCTTCAAGTTATATAGACTTCAAGCTGGTCATCATTTTCAGATCAAGTTATATAAAAAGTTAAAACTGAGGTGAAAGAAAGAGCAGGATATTCCAAGGATATATTCTGTTCCAGAGAGAATATTGCATCTGGCAGACTGATGTGCTCCATCCATACTGCTAAGCCAAGCATATGGTACATTATTAATATGTGCAAATATTAAGGTACAGAAAACCATAGCAATTGTTTTGGAGAGTGCTACTTTTAGTCCAGTCATTTGAAAATTTTGTCGTATACTGCTGCTCATGCCTTTAATCTCTATCCTCAGCTATTCTCCAGTTCTCAAGACTAACATTTTCCTTGATCCATAGTGTGCTTTCCAGAAGTCAAAGAGAGTTGTATCAGATCACATCACCATCAAAAAACAAAGCAAAACAACAACAACAACAACAACCAAACCAAAAACCCAAACAAAATAAAAAACCAATCAAACAAAAATGTCAAGCAAGCAAAAAAAAAAAACCTTAAAAAAACTGAAAAATTAAAATATGTGAAGCTAGACTTTATCGTATAAGAGGATTTAGGCATAATGTATCAATTGCTAGCACAAAATCAGCTGTAAACGTATTTTTACTGAAAACAGATAAGTCAGCAAAATGAACATACCTATTGATTTCTCAGAGACTTCTTAAAGTCCTGAATATTGAATGTGTCTCAATTCCATCAATAGCATCAGTCATAGAGACTTTTGATACTTTTAAAAAAGTGTCTCTAGAAGCAGCATCCTGTATATTTAGTAGTTCATGTATATGAAACAGAATACTTAAAATTCTTAGAAATAAGGGTTAACAATCCTGCAGTCACACTTCATACAGAAAACTTCATAAATGAACAGGAGTACATGCTGTTTAGTTTGTCCAGGACTAAACCCTATATTAACAAATGCTACCAAATCCATGTTTGCAACTCCAGTTTCATGACCTGTCATACAAATTCTAAAGAATGAATGGGCTATCAAACTTCCTTAACCTTTCTTTTTTTATTTTCCTTATCTAACAACAGCAATAATGTGCTGAAGTCAATCTGAGCTTCCTCTTGTACTTGCTGAAGTCAAACAACAACACTGGCACTTTGATAGCACCCTTACAGCACTTCTTAAAAAACGTGGCTTTTAGCATCTTTTATTTTCATATCATGAAGATATGCAAGAATCATTCAAAACCACCAGCTTTTCCTAGAGCAGCAATGAGATCAATTTTACATCCCTGTAAAACTGTATCTTAGGGCCCTATATAAGTTTTACATGACATAAACCATTTTTCTGCAGGAGTGTTCTACAGCAGTTGACAGGTGTTTTGAGTATTGAGCCTGAAGGGGACATTGGTAACAGATGCAAAACATAGAAAAAAAGGGATATGGGCATCCCAATGCTTATAATCGACCCTGTTATTTCTTTTTAACATGTCTTTGCTGTGTCCTTTTTCAGCAGAAATCTTTGGATAACAGAGTTGCTTTGCTTCTACGTGTATTTTTTTAAGTGAGACTGTAATTTGGCATTTTACCAATAACAAATGTAAAATCAACCCATGTTTAGATATATATATGTGTATGAAAATAGTAGCAGAAAATTATCCTGTTGTTAGCTTTTAAATGGTTGATCAGGAAGAGAATACAAAACTCGCCATACTCCGTTACAGTCCCACACCCGGACTACCCAAAGGGCACCTTTCTGCACCATCTTTTGCACTGATTTGCTCCTGACAGAAAGAGTGAAAGTGAAGTCATAACCTGGCCTCCAACCATGTTCTGGTTTGCTCTCAAGGGAAACAGGCATCAGAATTGCCAAAATTACTTAATAATAGTGGAAGGCAAACAGATTATACACCTTGAAGAATTGCAGCTGCCGCTGTCAGCATTCTGGGGGGTCAGCATGTGACACCACACTGGTTTTTGTGCTGGTCTGAAACAGGATACCTCAGGAAACATGCCCTCCCTTGCTTTAGGACATATGCCCTTGCTTACTTCTAAGGAGCTGTCTGATGTAAAAGGAGTCTTGACCAGATTTGCTGGTACTGGGCAAATTTTAACACTTTACTGTATAGCTATTTCTCTTACTTACATATTCTGTTTCTTAGAAAGATGCAAAAGCTTTTTTTGCGAGAGAGAAAAAAAAATTAAATTCTTTATTGTATTAACTATTCAAATTATTAAAAATTTCACACCACTGTAATACAGCACTCACTTGAGTGCTACTAAAGCCATGATATAAAATTGCCATAGCTTGTCCTTGAAATGCTTGGAAAAAAATGCTTACATTTCCCTTCACTTTTACACTAACATGCACAATAATTTTTATGTTATCCTATATCATGATTCATGCAAAAAGATAACAGAAAAGATCATGACAGCTCTTAAACTGAAAATTATTAAATATATTGATAGAAATTCACAAGGTTTTCTGTTTTGTTACAGTATATTTCTCTCCCCTCAGTTAAGCCCCCACATGACAAAGCAGCCCATGATAAAAGGTTATTGAGTACCACTGTATTATGCCATTAGTACCCATTGCTTCGGATCAATGGCAGAGAAATTCCCCACTGTGTTTACAAGCTGCAGCATTCAAAAAAAGACCCAAATAAATCAGATATTTTACACTAACACTATCCTACAGAGAAACCATTTTAACTTCCTTGCTGACACACTTTACTTTCCAGCTCATAAATATAACACAGTGTGCTTACAGTGCTGGGTAAGCCATCAGCAGAGGCACACACAGTTGCTCTGAGCCACTTGGGGATGTCAAGAGTACATGGGAACAGAGAAGGTAGTCAAGTAATACTTGACTGCATTACTCCATCCTGTGTTTTGCCAATACTTTTATGGCTGAGAAACTCTCAAAATACAGAGAGGAACAGAAGCAGTAGTTTCCCAAACACTATACTTTTGAATATCAATTAAAAAATAGAAGCATAAAATATGCTGACTTGGAAGGGATCCATGAGGGGAAAATTAATACATTCTGATCTCCCTAATATCACTAGCAAATTCCTAAGAAAGATTATTCTTATATAGCATTATTACCAAATACGTAGTGATTTACTCATTGTCCATATCTTTTAAACATCTGATGCATTTAAAATACATAATGGTTTGGTAACTCTTCATCAAACTCAAAACTTAGCAGCTGAATCAGTTCTGTATGCTGTCTACTCTAGCAATTTTCTGAGGAGGGGAAACCAATAGAAAGAAAGAAAAAGAATCTACCAGAAAGAAATGACTTTGTTTAGAAAGATTGAGCTGACAGCTTGTCTATCATGTTATGATTTTTTTTCTGGTCACAGTCTACATCTAGACCCATTCTATGAACTCCCCTGTTTCTTCTGCCTGACATTTGGTACAAATATTACTGTTATGTCTGCATCTCATTTCTTTGAAAACTGGCAACTTGGGCATCAATCAGTGCTGAACGGATGCTGAGCTGCGTAACAAGTGACAACGTTGTTTCCCAAGATATCCACAACTCTTGTTTTGTGAATAAGTTTTGACATGTCAGGCACAAACCTGATTCTTACAAATGTGTTAGAGTAACAAACTAGCCTTACAAATAACAGAGAGGGGCTTTTGTTCTCCTGAAGCATTTGTTTTCCTTTGCAGAAGAAATATTTCTATGTTAATTAGCTTTTTCTTTTGCCCTGTGTTATTTTGTGATTCATCTTTCATAACTTTTTCTATTTTTTTTCTTTTTATTTTTTTCAGAGAAACATCTGCCACCAGCCTTGCAGTAAATCCTTGGCACACCGATATTATTCTTCATTAAAGAAAACAAAACACCACAAAACTCTCCAAAGCTGAGGATACTCTTTTCCCTGGTGGGATACTCAGACACATAATGTTCTCCTTCTGTCTCCAGTCATCTCTGCTGGCAAGTGTCAATTACAGACATAGGTTTTAGGGAACAGAAGGATAAAAAACAATTTACAAATACTTTTCTCTGGAACCAGACAGGTGCAATGACTGAGACTGTTTGCTGTAATTGAATTTCATGCTGTCATCTATTCAGTCGCAAATAGATGTCAGCTTCAAGGATGCTACACATGGGGAAAAAACCCAAAACAACAAAATCCCCTTAATACATTCTTATTGGTACTGTATAGCTAAGTTTGCCACTCTAGTTTGACTTCAGAAAAAGAAATTTTTACTTTTAGAGAAGTGTATGAGGTGATTTACAATAGTGGCTTTGAAGGCTTATGGAATAGTTAAATTATGTTTATTTAGTGTAAGATGTCCAAGAAACAATTGAGTGAACTCCAGCTCCATAACAAAGCATTTTGTTTCAGACATATCCATCCAAAATCTGGAAACAAAGTGCCATGCCAAAAAAATTAAAAACAGTTGATCAAATATTAACAGAAAAGCATATAAATATTCTATAAAGATGTCAGCACAAAACAATAATTATGTGCCAGAGGTTTGATCAAACTTACGCTTTCAAAGATATAATTGTTCTGTGGGGAAAACAATATTGCCCTACTAACATTCCTTAAATGTGTAACAACTTCTGCTACAGCCTTCCAAATTCCTGTGAAATGCATCATAATGGCACTGCTAACAATGGGCATATTTCTGAAAGCAGCATGGGTGGCATTCACAGGGAATACAGGAAGAAACTCCATGCAAGAACAGTTTGCATTTTCTCATTTTATGAGCTGTTTTTCTCCCAAAGAGCAATAAATCTCTAGAATTTAGGAAGATGGATAAATATCTGTCTGGGAATCTCTGCTACAGTGATAAATATCAGAAGCAGTAAGGCTGAAGTTACTGACTATGCACAGGAGGGAAAGTCATGTCCATGGGGAGAAGGGCAGGCACAGCAGACAGCCCATGATTCCCTAGGTCAGGACTTGTGGAGGAAGCAGTTTCACCAGCCAGTGCGAGGTCACTGCTGTGGAGAACTGCCACTGACATAAACACAATATTCAAAATTTCTCCTGATGCACAAAAAATCACGTACATTCTGTCAGCTGAGAAAAAATCCATTTGATACACCGTTGATTGTCCCAAATGAAGTAACTTTGGATGTCTGAACCAGCTGTTCGAAAAATACTCTTGTGCAAAAGCAGAAGGAAAGTCCCTTATCTTTGGGGGAATGGATTTTGCAAAGTAAAGCTACTGAATTGATCTGACTATACAACAAAAATGAACATCTCACTATTTAACAGTAAAAACTACTTTAGACATAATGCGCATATTTACTTTAAAATAAAGCTAACAAATTTTGTATGAAAATAACTTTAATATATTTTTATTTTCCTTTTTTACACCAAAAATATTAAAACTTGTAGTACATTTACAGGGCTTATGCTACTACATATGATAAAAAGTATAATTTTTAAAAAATGTATCCCTACCATCTATTACACAAAGACTAAACTCCGTACATAATTTCAAAAAGCCCTTAAATATTCTTCCCTTTGAGTAGACATTAGTTCCAAAAACTCCTTACTGCTTAAAGTAACTTTGGATTTGGAGAAATTTTTTTTGTGTGTGTTATTTGAGAACATGCTATGGTTTAATGCTTCTCCAGGTTCTGCTCACCAGAAAACTTTGCTCAAAGACTTGCCTGACGCACAAATGTATTAAGTTGGAAACACATCAATCATTTAATGAAAGCATTTACTACGTGGTTTTAAAAGCTGTACAGAATCATCTTTTTTTATTTTTTTTTTTTTACAGGCTTTCTAATAACTTCACTTCCCTGAATACTATGAGACTAAAGGAAGACAAAACTCTGTATTCAAAGGTTAACTTCTTGGAGATTTAGATTACGAAAATGTCAATTGCACAAATTATAAACCCATTTAGCTTTCTGATTAGTTCCACTTTTAGCATACCATTTAGGGCTCAATTCTGACCTCTCATCAATTATATTTTAGTTTGACTGCACTGATTTTATCTAAGTTATCCTTGCTTTATACCAATGGAAACAAGATCAGAATCAGGTCTTAAGGGTAAAGTAATTAAAAATGTAATTACCATAACTTATTATGCAACATAGCTACATCATTAATTTGCTATAATTTTTTATATTTTTTTTAAGAAAAAGATTACAATTACTTTGCCAATTTCACAGAGATTGCTCTTTACTTTTTTTTATTTCAGAAGTAATTCTAGATGACATACAA
Organism: Cinnycerthia olivascens; assembly: GCA_035048155.1. NCBI lineage: Eukaryota > Metazoa > Chordata > Aves > Passeriformes > Certhiidae > Cinnycerthia > Cinnycerthia olivascens. Next base: position 74,831,509 of record JAWWMU010000153.1, on the reverse strand, counting down.
TCTAACTTAGCCACCTGGGTGCAGTTCCCTTTCAGGTGACTACAGCACACATAAATTAAGTGCTGAAGTTCATCCAAACAGTTTTGCTTCCTGTGACAGAGAGGTAAGTGTACTGGAAAGATCCAAAAAGAGAGCCTGCCTGTTAAAACTGAGATTCATATACTTTAAAACATCACTTTAAGACCTCTGGAAAACTTTCTCCCTAACTACACAGTGAATTTAGGCACTGATTTTAGAAGAAACACGTAACCTAGTAAAGGAAAGATTTAGGTGAAGTAGACTTCATCTTTCTCACACATTATCTACAATTTCTTCCTTCCTCCTAAATTTTCCTTTTCATTTAAGGAGGTATTCCATTATCCTTAAAGCTCTTGAAGGTAATTAGCCAGGAGTTTGCTGTGACTTACCTCTCATGCAAGTCTTGTAGGATCCAGGTTTCTACATACAGACCCTAGAGGTATTTTAGCAAACTGCTATTTAAATACTGTGACTACTTATATAACTCCAGTTTCACAACTGCAGAGAATCAATTTAATGATGAAAATATTTCTATGTAGTATTGAAGGCTGAACTAATATTTTATAGGGAAAAAAAAATCCACAAAACAACAAGACCAGACCAGCTTCTGGGCTGGATTTTTTTTCAACTTTTAATGGTGTGAATAAGTGAATAAGTAGTGACTGCACTGACTCCTTTCATCCTGAATGTTGAACTTCAATCAATATCCAGGATGAAGGAGATGAAATTGGAGCTCTTTGCAGTAACATAAAACCATGCAACAATACATCAGAAAGGCTAAACTTTAAAAAGTAACAACTAACCAAACCAAGCTGATTCTGTTTTATAGCTCATTTACTCAATATACTTGAAAAATACGCAAAATTGCAGAAGTATCTTGAATAGTTTATTATGGTTCTATTTATCTTAAGTAATAAACTTTAGATCTGATTCTCCATTCTCTCACTCATAGTTAGGGTATTGGGAGAGAGTAGTGTTGGTCTGTCTTTCAGACTGCAATCCAATGTAAGCTGTTCTGCTAAATGAAAGTATGGAAAATGGTGTCTACATATCTAACAAGTCCTTCCAGATTGTAAAGCAGACAGCAAATAGGCCATAAAACTGGAATGTCACGAAAGCAATTAAACTTGAGTCTTAACAACAGCACAATCCGATGTTTTAATAAAAATTACTGTTTTCCTACACAGACTGCCCAGATCGTTTTTCAATTACTATTTTCCTATGAGAGCCTCCAGGTCTTCAGTAGAAATTATTGCTATCTACACGTATGTGCAGCACAAAAGTTGCACTTGCCACCAACAGCAAGAGACTCAAATTTCATGATTCCAAGGCCCCCCATCACTAGCACAGACACTGAACTGACATGAGTGAGCACAGTGTATAATATGGGTCATATTTAGATCAGTCAAACAATACAATATAACTTAGACCAACAGTATATTAAATAACAGAATGTGCAAGGTTACAAAATATGTAAACAGAAATAGGACTACATCCTCTGAACAACAGTTTAATTTCTTATTCATTTGAAAAAGCTCCAGTGTAATTATTTATACTCATTAAAGCATTATAACACACATATTAAGACAGATACACATCAGAACCTTAAACATTTATAGCTGGTTTCCTTAATGAATATGGTCTCAGCACTGCTTACTGTATGACATGAAAAAAATAAATTATTGGTACTGGAATTTCCCATGATAATAAATACACCAAATGTTCATTACTCTCCCTTATGTGCCCAAGTAAAAACCCTGACTTAAAAAATAGCTGTGCTAAACCACTTAGAAACTGCTCTTATGATCGTTCAATGATAAAAGTAGTCAATCTGCTCATTACCTAGCTATGAGTGTTTGAAGATCTTTATGTGAGCACTGCTAGACAAGGGGAAATAGTAGAGATTACTTAATTTACAGATTACTTCACTAATCAAAGCTGTACTGAACACATGCTGAGGCATAATAAAAACAGCAAAAACAAAAATCCTCCTTTTTTCTGTCTAGCCAACAGTGGTTGAATAAGTCATAAAAAAAAAAAAAGGCTGGCAATGATACACCCAAGTTTTACTTTAAATGTCTACTTGAAAGCTTTTTCTTTTTTTAACCTTGTAATTTCTCTAATCCAAACTAAAGGTTTATAAAATACACATATAAAGTCAGATAATATAGAGACTCATTGAACTTTTTTTTATAACAGCTGTATCGACAGGAACCAATCAGATCTTAATACATGCTGTATGTGTGCAGATTAGACAGAATAACAATCTTCAAAAGGACGTGACTGCAAACTTATTTTAAAAGTAGAGCACACAACTGGCCTATCTTTATTAAAAGAACTATTACTACATATATTACAGTCCTTTAAGTAATGTACAATTCACCATTAAATATAATTCTCCTTATCTGGACTCAAATTTCACACCTCAGTGTGAATTCCTGCATGGGCTGATCCCATCTAATTTTTCACCAGACATAATAAAATACAAGTCCACCATCATTAAGGTCCTTTGAGTTAGTGGAGAAGGAGATCCTGCTGGTAATTCAGATCTCAGGCAGGCAAGACTTGGGTGTGCCTTTAAGCTAGAACCTACATCACTTGACTGGTAGGACTGTTTTCTCATTCTACATCTTTCATAAGGTTTGATTTTTTTTATAATTTCATTATCATTATTAAATTTTAAATCATTCTTCTAATATTTGTTTTCTCGGATAGAAATATAGAGATGTTAATTTCTGGTATTTGTCTCAATTTATTACCCACAGCTGGGAACTAGTCTTCCTAATTTAAACCTCTGAGTCTATTTAGTAAATGCCAAAAAACTTCCCCAAGAAGAAACCTAATCAAGGAAAGGGGATGCCCATAAAGGCCTACAGAGCAGCATCCTCTCTGGTACAGCTCAGGGACCCAGCTAGGGAGGCTGGACTCCCCTCTGAGGGATGGTGGAAACATCTGCCACTCTTCAAGAGGTAAATGAGGCATATCCTGCAAGGAGTCTGGCTTACTCAGAGTTTAAAATTTGTGTTGATACACAACACACAGCCAAGTTTGGCAGACAGAGTCTACCACCTACCCACCTTTCTGCTGCAGTCATTAACTTTTCTCCAGAGTGCCTAGAAACCACTCTCACCCAGGAGATACAAACAGACTTTTGAGTTTTTGCAAGTAATTTCCACAAGATTGTATTCTATGAAACACACATTAAAAAATACGTAAAAATACATGATAAATTAGAATTGTGCCAAACGCAAATTTGTGAGGTTTAGCGTGAGCAGCTGGCCAGCTGACCTAGAGAACAACAGCCACATGCATGTGTCTTAAGTGACTCAGCATGGCCTGAAGTTACAGGATCACTCCTAATTCTGTTTGAACTCTACTGTACAGCCAGGCCACCCAGACTACATACTCTAGTTCTAAGTATGTACTTCTCCCCTTTTCAACTCTGTAGTAAACTGCTTGCCAAAGAATTTAAAAGAATGAAAGAGATCATCAATTTGGTTTTTAAGATACTTAGAACGTATTTTTATATTTGCATTTTATTAATATATATTTAATATCAAGGTAGGTCTCAAACCACTCCAGTGCCCCCCACCACCTCCCCCCCCCCAAAAAAAAAAAAAAAAAGATGAAAAGAAATTCCAAATCTGCAATACTTTTGAAGAAGACGGATTAGACTATTGTGAAATTATCCCATTTGATCCTTTCCTTTAGTTTTATGAGCTAGTCCATAGCTCAGAGCATTTGGTTCAAGAAGGAATAAGGGAATATGGTCCCAAGAAGGGAAAGGGAAATGGGAAATGGGAAATGTTGTGGCATTTTTTTACCACTGCATTTTTTCTGAAAAATTAGATTCCTGCATCTCTTTCATTAAATTTAACATGAAGAAAGCAAAATCTGGGGAAATTCTGGCCCAGTCCAGACTGTGTAACAATAGGTGAGGTGCCATGACTGGTCTCAAGTACTGGCTCAGAAGTTCCAGAAGGTCAGGAATGCAAGTAGCTGGCTAGAGTTTAAAGGGAGCTTAACTGTTGTGAGAGAAAGCCATTTTAATGACTTAACAGAGGATTACAGAAGGTTAAGCTGTCTGAATAGATACAAACAATGACAATAAAAATGTTAGACAAAAGAAATTCTCCTTACCTATAGAATATCAATGTTTATCAGAGGAGCTTTATCTTGTTCTTAACAAGTTGAATCATGCAAAAACAAGATCAATAAGGGAGGATGCCTTTAAAGCTCCACTGTTGTATAATGAAATTTACTTTGAAGAGCTGGCTGTGTGTTCGTGGAGAGTTAGCAAACTGTCCCTGCAGGCGCTGGTGACATTAGGCAGCTCAAAATACAGTATTTCACTTGAAGCACATCTGACTCATTCTATTGGCATAAACATCACATGTTTAGCATTAACTGCTTTTACAACCAGCTTTATAAATATAGTTTGCTTCCCTTTCCAACAGCTGTCTTCTCCTTTCTTTTGTTGCAAATATTTTTGCTTGTTACTTTTGCCTCTGACAGTTTGACAGTTATTACCTTAAGACATTGCAGGTGTTCTTTAGTTCTTTCAAAAGAATCATCTAGGTACCCAAAGCCTTCAGCGTATTAACTGGTGACTAATTTTTAATGGTACACCTAAAAGAATAAAGCTTAAAGGCAGAAAATACAAACAAATATAAAAGGATGACAGGAGTACTGTATGTTTTTAAAAAACCCAATGGTACTATTTTTATGGCAAAATGAAGAAGAATCTAACCACTAGCACTTTATAACATGGCACTGTAACACTCAGGTTATAACAAATGGAACATACCAAACTCTTAATTAGGCTATTAATCAGCAGAGTGAAAGGTGGATCGACACTATTGCCATTTCCTCAAGACAGAGATTTCCAGATTGTCACTTTATCCAGAGTTTTGCTGGAATGCTGGTTTTGCTCAAACAGCACCCTTTGCCCCAGTCATTCTGGGACTGAAAGTAAATCTCCCTTATTTCCTTTTTTTCCCCAGAAAAGTGCCTTCGCTAGGAATCAAGATGTAGGAAGACAATCCAGTGATGTCCTCTAGCCTGTATCAGCTTCTCCAGGACAGAGCCACAGGCTTCTCTGAATAGAAGGTGATATGGGCAAAACTGTTTCTCCTCCCAGAATGAAGCAGACAAGAGAAGAAAGGTCTTCCTTCTATATACTTGTTATCCTATTATTTCCTTCTTATAAATGTATGATGAGACTGATTTGAATTTTTTCTGTTTTTTTTCTCTATAGAATTCCTATCTTCCTCCCACATTCTCATTTTGTTTGTATTGAAATGTAAAACCAAAGTCCTTCTAGTTCTTGACCCAATTATGATTTACATTATTTCATGTATTTAAATGCACTCAAAGTTCCCAAATGAAGTTGTGATATTTAAATAACAAAATGGTAGAGCCTAATGAAAACTTTAAGTGTCTCTACTGTAGAAGAACCAAAGAGAAAAGACAAGCTTCTTAAATATAGCAAAATAGAGATATTGTAAGGAAGACTATAAGGAAGGCTATATCCAGTCATCAAAAGGATAGGTAAGAGAGGTGGCCCGAATTTACATATAGTTTAGAGCAACCTCAGGTAGTTATACTTCTAGGTCTCCTCTAATATTACTACAGAAACCCTTAACTGTAATTTAACTCAAACTTACATAACTTAAACTTTACTTAAAATAGAAAATCTCACTACAGCAGACTGTGATGTTGGCTGCGATGTTTGCCCATGGCAGATGAAGAGGAGGATTAAAAGTTACATAAGTAAATCAGGGATGTACTAGTGTTGAGTGGTTTCCTTAAGAGACAATTATGTTTAACAGAGACTGTCAAAACTGGGCTCTTTTGTGCATCCTACAATTATCTTCCATCCTTTTAATTGAAAATGGTAATTTCTCTTCAAAGTAATAAACAGGATATATACATACCCCTTTCCATCCCTCTTCATTTTGGAACAATGACCTAAATCCAGTCAGTAGAAAGCATCCATACTACTAGCCTGCATCCCCCAAAGGACTGAAAGGGATGTGATGCAGTGTATACAACTTGAGAAACAGGGCCCAAGAGTAAAATGCTGCTAAGGGCTGGAAAAACAAATTATGTCTTTGCATCATTGGAATCATCCAGCCTTGTGTTAGACCACAGATATAATTTAAAAAAAAATAAAAATTATGTGAGCAGAATAAACAAGTGATCTTAATGAAATTAATTTTTGTCTTCTTTCTTCCCGACTCTTTTGTCATGGTTTTCAAACACAGGTTTTCTTCTAAATAAAATTAACCTGTCCTTTTTCAAATTCTCAAAAGATTTGTTTTTTCAAGGTAGCTATTTTGAAATTGCAGCCCTAAGAATGGTTTATTTAATGCACTTTATAAAACTGCTTCTCTCTTAGACATATATTTTTATGTACTAACTTAGTGCTTCCATCTTTCTTTCTAACTTTCTAAGTTTATTTTACTACTTGCATTTTTTACAGCTTTGAGGTAAACAGGAATCTCACTTATGTACATCAGGATACTGCTCTTAAACTCTCTCAACAATGAAGGCTGCACTGTGGTCTTTCAGTCAAGATATATCACCTGGCACTTTTTCTATTTAGTTGTTTTATGCATTTTCTGGTCTACCTGACTCATTGGAGCATCAGCTGTGAATAGAAGCTAATACACCTGCTTTGTTTTCACTGCTCACAAGTTAAGTCTGCTCACCAGAAACAATCAATACTACTAATGACTTGTGCATTAATGACTTAAAATAAACAAAAAAGTGTTAAATTGATGACCCGTTAATTATCACATCTTTATTGAGGCATTGTCTGCATATTTATAAATGCTGTTGGACTTTTATATTGCCAGGACATTGATTTTTGCCAATTAATGAATCTCTCTATCCTGAAAGGATACTGTTCTTTCTTGTGCTAGATACAGATTTCTGATTACATAGAGATGTTCTTGGGAAACCACTGTAATTTTTCATTTTAATGTTCTTTTATTTGTGAGAAACAGCAAACTGAATTTTCTGGGATAATTATCATGCTCAAACCAACCAATAATAAACACGATAAAATAAAAAACCAAACAGAAAAAATAAACACAAAAAATCCACCAAAGTGATGTTGATAATAAATCATATTTTTCCCTGACACAAAAAAAAAAAAAGTAAAGGCAATCCTGAGTTTTGCAAGACAGGTTTTATAGCAGCCAAGTGCTACCATAGTATTTTTTTATTTTTAATAGGTTCTCTCACTTCACTTAAAACATGTATTGTTTATTCGCATTTACTAAAATAGGGGGGAAATACCACTTTTAAAGCATGTTGATTAAAAAGCACAAGAAAACGAGGAATTTCATTACCAACAGAAATACAGCTGCCATAGGTGTTAGAAATTTCCATTTAAAATGAAGTTGAGGAACTAAAGCACCTTAAGCACCAGCATCTGGCAAGGTGTCTGGATGCTTCATACTCTAATGGTGATTTCAGACCAGAAAACCCAGGTTCACCATCATGCAGCTTTGGGCACTAAGTAGCACACCAAAGTTAAAAGTAAAATCTCCAAGACTCAGAGCAAAGTCACCTTCTGATTTAACATCCCTATGTCTTGCTGTTGGATTTGTGAGAGTCTTAACCCCCCCTCCCCAAACTTTATCACTGTAACATACAATCTTCTGAGTAGGTGCTAAATTTGATAAGGATTAAAATTAGGCCTGTGCCCTTATCTAGAAAGTGTATGTGACTGAACTTACACAGATATATTGTCCCAGGGGAGTCTGGAAAAACAGGTTTTTTGTCAAAATATGATCTACTACGCAAATACAATCTCAGTTGGCCAAAGCTTACCCAAAAAGGTCAGCAAAGCTAGCACAAGGGCTAAAATATGGCATAACCAAACACTGAACAACAGCCTAACAAAAGGATGTTTCAACTGAAATTAACAGCCTTTACTATCTCATTATTTTTTAAGATTTTTTCCTCCTTTATTCTTTACTGTGGAAATGGTGGCATCTCTTTCTAAAGCAAGGTGAGAGAAGAATTCCGGACACTTAGTTCACAACGAAATTCCTGCTTTAAAAGCTGCATCTGTACAAGTGTAAACATCAGTCTAGTGATCTATGCTAACAAAATGCAGAAAAACAAAATCATGAGCTCACTATATCTCTATTTCAAATAGGGTTTCCCTGTGTATATCTAGGACTTGGCCACAGCTCAAGGAGAAAATGCGCCTTCCACTCAGAGGAAGTTGTCTCGGAAATGCCATTCAAACATTTGCTGCTTTATATGACTCTAGATTACACAATGCTGAATATTAAACACTCAGCTTTTACTTATTAATTTCACCCAAGTCAATTTATAGAAAAGTCACTACAAATCCTGCATTGCAAAGAAAATTTAGGACATATTTTTGCAACTACTAGTACTGTCTGTGAGAACTACTCTGGAAAAAGAATTGAGTGTAAGGAGCTGGAATATCTCAGAAATGAGTGAGTGTGCAGGTGAGATGCCCTGATACTTTTGCATTACAGACGTGTATGAAATACCTTCCTTTAACTACAGTCATTACAACCCTTTTTATTCACCAAAAATGAATTTTGCTCTTAAGATCTGGCCACCTGAGAAGAGGCTTTGAAAGGCAGAAGAAAAAGTGGGTGCCAAAATTTTATTTTAAGAATGATGGATTAAGGGATACTTTTTGTGCTCTTCTTAAATTTTTTTTAATGCAGATATTTCCATGGGGATATACAGTTAGGTTTTTAGCTGAAACAGATCAATAGAGCGCCAGAGAATGTTATAATTTAATTTCTATTTATATATTACATATGTAAGCTGTTTTGGTTTTGTGCATAGTGAACAAAACTAAAGCCACTGTTATTCAACCTAACAATTCTGATCAAATTGAAGTTCAAGTGTTTTAATATTACACATAAGATTTTTCTTCATTGCAACAGGATTTTTTTGTTTGGATGATTTATGCTTTGTTTTTTTTCCTTGTGTGTGTTTCTGTTATTAATAAAGTAATATAGCTTATACCTATCTAAAAGTAACTTAATGTTTGGTTCATAACACACATCTCTGTTACACATGTGCACGTTGAAATATTAGGGTATTCACTGAAAAGAAAATTCTGCATTAATGTAAGTCACATGGTTCATAATACTAAGATAAAAAAAAGAGCACTATAGAATATAATTATACAACAAAAATTATCTATTCTAATACATAGTATTGTCTCAATGTAATATAAGTTGCAATAAATTATATATATAATATATGTAATGAATAATAAATCTTTAGAATACAGAAATGAATAACCTAGTTACAAATACTTTGACAAAAATACCTATTGATAATTAGATATTAGATCAAGTTAGATAAACAATGCTTCATTTACTTATTTATTTGGATTTAGCTCCCCCACCAAAATAACACCAAACACAAAAACAACCAAAAGCACCAATAAGATTCAATATTTTGTAATACCTGAATTCAGCAAAGTTCTCATTGTCAAAAGAATTTTCCCTGGAAATTTTTTATATTCTTTTACCATTAAAATAGTTTCTAATATTAGAACTTTCTTTAAAAAAAACCTACAACAATCAAAAATGACTAGCATAATTATTAATTTTAAAAAGCACAAATATATTTTTCTGTTTTTACTGTGAGTTTGTTAACCTGAAGTCTGGTTAAATGTGTATTTCATCAGTGTTTAAGAGAAGTGATATTCCAAATATTCTGGAACACAAACTTTTCCAAGTTCCAAAATTTGTAGACTCTCACTAACTCCTGACTTAATGCAAACTTTCATTAACTTTTGACTTAATTTCCTAATCTAAAGTTCAAAAGCTATGCAAAGTTTTTTCTGTCATGCCTAATAAAAGAAAAAAAGTCCTCGTCAGAGCATTAGGAAAGAAGACATGGGAAATGTGTGTCAAACCAGCAGATAAAGATTTTCATCTAAAATGGTGGAAAGAAATTTGAAGAATCTGTATTGTTATCTAGACAGAACCATTGTAAATTGGCATAATAAATGAGCATGTCTTAATTACTCAGGAAGTTCCTGAAATTAGAATCATAAAGCTGTCCTTCAGAGTAAAGGACTTTTTTCTGCTCCACCATGCAGACCGTTGGAAGGAGGTAAACAGGACATTAGCATTTCACCTTGTCCTTGGCATAGCATGCCAGTGTTACTTAGAGTAAAAAGCTTTTTCGGTTGAAGAATGCACTTTCAGATGTGGATCTAATGACTAATGTAGTCAGCCTGAAGTCTGATGGGAGCCTTTTAATGCTATTCCAAAAGAAATGAAAAACAGTAGGCAAAAAAGAAAAAAACCAAACCCAAAACAACAAACCAACCCTGATAATGACACTGTCATTAAGCTAGTTTGGTAGTAGAGTTTACACGGCTCCACAGATGAGAGATAATTTTAAGTGTACTTCAAAAATAAGGCAAAAAGTACAGTGATTCCATGGAATTAATAAGACATATTCATAGCAGAAAAGTAACTGAATTAGGTCTATTTTCCCCTGCCTTATACATAACTCACTGCCATTCTCTTTCTTTATCAGAAATACCTGCATGAAACAAGATAGGGTACCTCTATTTCTATCTTTGTTAGCAGGGCTCAGTCCTGCAGGAAAACCATAAAGTTGATTTGTGACATCACAAATAATGTTCCATGTAACAGTTCTTATCAGATTTTGGAGTAAAGAGTCTTTGAACAATAAATCAGAAAAAGATGGGTTATCAGCAGAACAAGCTTAAAAATATCTGAAAAAAAAATATAAAAATGGAGCATCAAATGGGATAAAGAATTATTTAAAGCTAGTTTCAGTAAAGGTCTGTTTTCCTAAACTGTGTACCACAAATATGCAATGAGAACGCGTATTCCATTTCTCAGAATGTTTATAATGCATTGGCAGATTTCCCTTTCTTATTCCACCATTAATAATCAATAATGCTAGTGGTATATCCAGACAGCAATAATACCAGTAGGGCATAGTAATGGCAATAGCAAAGGAATAAATCTTTCAATATTACAGTAATGATTGTTTCCAGTGGCTCCTAAAGGTGTGTTTAAGATTATATAAAAAGAGAAAGAGAATGGTAATATGTGCAAGATTTAAAATTTTCCATTATCCCATATTTGCCAGAATTCATCAAGATGAGTGTTTATGAGCATCTCCATAACACTAATAAGGCGTAAGTCCAAAAGGTGCATTCAAAATGCGTATGTTCAAAGATGGTCAATTATACCAGATCTAAAAGGATTTATTAAAAAAAAAAAAATCGGAAAGGCAAAAAAATAATTAATAATCGCTATTTCCTTGCTAGAATTTCAACTCAGTTATTTTGCTGCAGGTGTGGCTCAAATAAATACGCCTATATAAGTAAGTCATAAAATCCCCCACATTCCACCCTTTCTCTTTTCACTTAACATGAAATATCAGTATTTTCCTTCAAAATAATTCTTCTTCTGCAAACTACTAAGAAGAAAAACCACAAAATTCATCAGTGTGAAAAATTTTAGCCAAAAATTAAGAGCTTGGTTCTATCTGCAACCACATTTAGGATAGGATTATCACAAAAGTAAATATGTTTAAGGAAGCTTCGATTTCATACAACCAGTTTTATTAGGAGATGCTTGGCTTTGATCCTGGAGCAATGAATAGTTTAAAGGTTTGACATGTCCATGGTCATACCTAATTGTAAACACAGTATTGAGGGACAAAAAGAAAACTTTTCTTCTTAGTACAGAGAATATAGAAAAATAAACAAAAAAAATTTACCATAACTAAGTTAAAGAGAAATATTAGAAATAGATGGCAATTTTCATAAACCCTATCTAGTTCTACTTGACAATGAGTCAATGTATGTAAAATTACATAAAACCATGTAAATCTGAAGTAAAAGGGATAGCGTTTGTTAGCTAATGAGCTTTACTTTTTAATCTGCAGAACTGTTGAAAGGAGAGGCATTTCAGAGCAAAGAAAAGTCCACCATATGGTGCAAGGAAAGACGCATAATAATTAACCCTTAACAAGGGAAGCGCTGCATGCAATCAGCTTATGAATTCTCCCCACATTAGCTAGATTTCAAATGGTGACATAGTTTTAAACAAAGAGAAATCTGGAGGCTCCCCAGCAGCCCTCCTTAGGAGTGCTGTGGCTCAGATATCTGTGCATTGACAGCTCACTCTCTCCTTCCAGGCTTTAAGGCTGGGGCAAAAGATTTTGATTTTTACATCTCCAAAACTTCTGTGTAAGTATTTTGTTATGATTCTGTAGCATAGATGGGTGAAAAAGAGGAGCACAATGTAGAAGCAGAATTCTTAATGGGCCTTTTGGAGCACACTGCAGTTCAATGACCTGATTGCATCCACAGGTAAACAGAGGAGCAGGAACAGGGGCCCAGATCCTGGGCTGCCAAGTGGGTCCAACATTCTTCTGCTAATGCTCTTATTAAAGATATGTACCCTTAACACAAAATGCAGTTGTTTGCATGGGAACACAGAGGTGTTAAATGATAGCTCTACTCCTTATCTCAGAATGACATCTAGGGTAAAGCACAAAAGAGGGGGGAAAATAACCTGAAGAGCTTTCCACAATACAAATGCATTACTGCATTCTCACTTCACTCAAACACTTCAAGTATGATGAATTATCAAGATTTCTCTGAGCTTTCAGGATTGCAAGCAAGACCCTAAAAGAAGGAAATTTGTATGTGCCAAAGTATCAAAATTAAAACATCTGCAGTAACATTAGATATTTAAACTTTATTAAATTTTTCTAGGCACGTCTGGATTGTAACTGCAAATGAAATGTCATGCTAGTCATGACATTTCATGCTACCAAACACTGTAAAAATGTTGCTATTCAGAGATACACACAGTTTCTTACCAGTTTTCTGGTGCTTACCATCAGAGATATGTTTTCTGGAAAGCAGGTTTATGCCCTTTGACAGATGGGAAGGATAAACTTTTTTTTTTTTTAAGAGGATAAAAATTCTTTGTATTCATATGAAAATGTTGAAAACCTGTGTTTGCAGCTCTTAAATTTCAGCATATTTCCTCATGAAAATTGAAGAGGATTTCGGGGGAGAAGTAGGATCTCATTTCAGACAGCATAAATAGACAAAGTATGAGAGACACTTTCTAAAGATATTTTTTTAAAGAGACAAAAAATTGAAGCACAAAGAAAGTTGAAGGGACAAGCACACAATATATTCTTTATCTTCCATGAAATGGTCACTGTTTTGAAGCCTTTAAAGCTTAATCACTAACGAGTGATGTGCCATATGATAACTCAAAGCTCCATCTCAGCATCTACCCACACCAAACCTTTATTACTCCTGGAAACTACAAGCTATTTCTCAATGCCTCACTGAACTGAACTCACATACACTCTGCTCTGGCACGTGGGACAGTTTTGAATTAACCCAAAGACACAGCTATCCAAGCACTGCCTTTCATTAGCAGGAAGCTTTAGAAAGAAAAATGCAACTTCAATCACCCCTTCAAACTATATCAGAATTAATCTAATTTGTCTTGAAGCTGAAGAGGAAAAAAACACAAATACAGATGGGAGGAAAGAGGAAGCGAAAGGGGCAATGAAAGATGTGAAAGAGAGATGAAAGAAGAGAGAGAGAGGTGGAATCAGCAAACCTGTAGCTGTGAAATCCTGGCCTGCAGATTAACATAGCCCGATCTGCAGTAAATTCAGGATATGATTTGCTCCAGCCTCAACAATTAAATTGGTCTGAATGTTACTTTATAAATCATTCAGTCATTTTTTAATAAGATGAGCTTCTGGCAAGATGCTTTCCCTCACTGCCTCCTGGAAGAGATTACATTTTAAAAATCTTTAATTTCTGAAAGGCTTCAATTCGCTAAAGTATGGGCTGCTCCAAAAAGCAGCTTTAGCTCTGTATTTCAACAAATGAATTGAGACTGAATATACAAAGAGAAAGATGATTTCCACTCACTGTCTCTCACAGATTAGTGTGGGGGGGGGGGGTGGAAAAAAAAACCAAACCAACCAAATAAATAAACTCCAAACCACTCCTTTTCTACATAAGCCTTTGTTACTTTGCTGAAAGGCTGATTCTAATACAAACTATCAGAGATAATTTTTGTTGAATCAATGCTTTTTTACTCACGCTTCCAGGAATGGGCGATACTTTAAATTCACCCTGATACAACTGGGTCATACTAGATTAGATTCTGAGCTACCCTGAATCAATCATTTACCTGAAATGAGTCACTAAGCCACAGAAAGGGTTTTCTGTTTTTGATTTTTTTCCTTGTCATTTTCTTCCTGAAAGGTAGCTCTGAGAGAAAATGAATCATATATTTAGAAGTTATGCCATACTAAACAAATAATTTCATTTTCTGATTCTAAAATTTTTTAATCTCATGCAAGAAAATGGTAAACATATTTTTAATCTACTAGTAAATAAATTCAGCTCTATAAATTCTGAAAATCTTTGCTTAAACTTTCAGTCAAGTGAAGTCAATGATATTTAAGAAAATTCTGACTTTTGGTCACTTATTTTGGTAAAAATGGTTGTTTTGTGGGATGAAGTCCAAATTCATTAACTCCTCTATAACCAACTGCCTGCTTTACATCTAAACTACTGCATTCCCATACTCTAACTATATTTACTATATTTAAGAAGAACACAAGGTAGATATATTCACCCTTTATATATTAAATATTGCAGGCAAAGGACTAAAAACTCCATGTAACTATGTGCAATAAACATTAGGCAAACTCTGCTCAGGGAAACACTAAGCGAAGTTACTCTGAGTTTATACATGCATGCCAGTGCACTTGGTAGAAACATCTCTGCCAAGCATTTCTAGATTCTGCTGCTTTCTTCCTTTCAGAGTCCACCTGCAGTTTGCTTCACATCTCATCAGTCTCATACATGATGGAGAGGGAACAGTATAGAGGGAATCCATCTAGAAATGAATACACCTGTTGCACATTACTTCAAGGTAAATCTTATTATGGTTTGTCCTTCCTTGGCTCTTCCTTTCAGGCCTCTGGCTTGGGACAGAAAAAGAGTGAAGCCTTGAAGTCATGAGCTTTGTTATGTTTACAAACAAATTCTTAGGAAGAAAGGATTAGGCCAAAGCAGAAATCCTACAAACATGGTTATTAACTTTTCATTAAACAGTTTCACATTTATAAATCCTACCTAAAAAATTATATGCTATCTGTAATTTTTCATATAGCCTGGGTATAATACTCTTCTTTTGGCAAGATCTGTTCTGTAGACAAAAGCAGTCAATTCTCCAAGACTCTCACATACTATCAAAGATTCACACATAAGACACACATTAATCCATGTGTGTCCTAGTATCTATTTCAGGTCCTAGTATCTGTCTGAGGTCCAAGATGCTTCAGATTATATATATCAAGTTAGTGGACTGTTCTTGTTTTTCAGTTGGTTTTTAAATTATTTGGAAAACTTAATCTCTACATGTTCTCAAGGTGCCTCAATATATTTAAAGACATAAAATCACCACCACAAGAAAAAAAACCCTACCTAAAACTGGTACTATATTAATGACACTTATAAAGAGTTGTTTCAATTTAAATCAAACCTGTTTGGATTCTATTCAGTTGAATTTACACTAAGAAAGCTTCTTTTGTAAGAGCCACAAAGGGATATATAAAGGTACATAAATGCTCATCAGCAAAATATTAGTTATGGGAAGAGAACAACACCACAAAAATCTTACGGGTTAGTGCTGTAACTTAAGCACACTATTGGGATTCCTGCGTTTACACTCCAGAAATATGTGGTCAAATGCTCTTCCTTATCTCCTTTTCCTTTACTACATAGACTTTGAAACTGCATCAAGCACAATACTTTAAGAAAATGTGGAATGTATAACCTAAGTTCTCATGACAAACTCACTGAGGATACTGTTTTCCACAAAACTCAGATTCATTACCCAGTGTACTACATACCAAAAATTAGACACATTTAAGAGAGACATCAATTATTTATTTCAGACTTGCACAAACCTGGCTGCTCGGTGGTATTCCTCAAATCAAGTACATCTACTATCAAAACTTTTTACTACTCATAACTTCAGTAAACAGAGGAATTAGTGTTCACTGGCTACAAGTTACATGCTTTTCTTATTAATTAATCTTTTACTGGCTAATGACTCTCTAATTAGTCCACATGCTCAGGCTTTCTCTCCTTTTGAGTCAGTGGGTTTCTTGGGTCAGTGGTCCATGACTGGTCACGATCTCCCCCTGCCAAAACTACATTTTACCCAGTTGGAGCTGATTCCAGCACAGTTGCTGAGTTGGCCTTGTTAGTTTCTTCCTTATCTTGTGAGTTCTGCCAAACGTCCTTGTGGCCTGTCAATTCTGCATTCTTTGTGTCCACTATCAGTGGGCATCCTTTTTCCCAAGCTTTTTTTAACCTCCCTCTAGGACTGAAATCACTGAACACATCAAGCCCTAAACCTTAAGGAGGCAATTCTATCAACAAGTAATTAGTTTTTCTAACACCTGGACATCACTTACAGCTTGTTAGCTATTTAACAGATTAAATCTCCCTTCTTGTTGATTAGGCTTGAAAGCATATAAAGATCAAACATTAAAGAACACCCTTTCTTAAGAAAATTTTACATATTCCACATTTTGGAATAATATGTCTGATAAATTTGAGAGTTTTAGTTTTTTTTTTAAACTCTAATCAAACCTGCAGGGGCTGATTTCTCTGCTATGATGCAGCCAGTGGACTCCAGCAGTGAGACAGGAGGCCCCCAACAAGGTATGCGACAAAGTCCTGAGACCCTAACAAGGCCCCCATGATTGTTACTGCCAGTAATATTTCAAGATTAATTCAACAGTTAGAAAATTGTACCCAGATAGTTTTATTAAGTCAACACTATGAATTTTTACGATGTGAAGTTGCCCTTCTGCGGCCATCATCTTACGTGATCTTACGTGTTTTTATTCTGAATAACCTGACCAAAAGTCCTAACTGACATTCAGACTCAGAAGGGAGTAGGTACAGACACTGGAACATTCCTGAAGCAGCAGGCTATAATTTTTATTAATTCATTATGCGTGACATATAAGAAGACACTGTCTAGAGATAACAGGGATACCACCCCTGAGAACTGCTTGACTGAATTCATTGAAAGATTGGTCTCAATCTTTAAATTCTCTCATCCTTCTTCTTGAGGGGAATAAAAGTTATTCAAGAAGGAATTCAATTGTTAAAATCCTTTATTCTGTGCTTTTCAAAGGAAAAAGCTCAGCTATTAAAATACCAGGTCGCCTCTCACAAGATGAGTCTTCAGTTGTTTGCACACAGAAGACTTGAGTCATAAGTTGAACTAGCTAAACACTTACACATATTTGGTTATTCACTTCTAATTAACTGTTCTTCATCCCTCCTCCTCAATGTCCCCAGAATATTATGAAGAATGAAATAAAAATTTGCTAAAGTTCTCTTGATTATTATTCCCTCTTTAGTTTCAGGAAATAGAGACTGGTCATAGCTGCAATATCCTAGACAAAATTTCTGCTTTACAAGAAGTGTAAATGGGACAAAGAAGAGACACAGACACATTTAAAAACTTCCTATTACTGAACAGGGAAAGCGACACTCACATGTCAGCTCTTTGTGGCACTCCATGAAATGTACAATTCCTTTGCAGATGAAACTGTATGTTCCCTTGTCTTCCTCCACCAAGCTATTTTCCTTTCAGCCTCCCTTCTCATTATGCAGGCCCAGACACTATACCAAACCCAAAATCGTTAAAAAATTCTACTATTAGTTCAAAACGCTGCATACAATGCAAGCATTTTAAGAGGCAATCATGTTGTTCCATCCCTTAAATTGCTGCATTTGTATAGGAAGAATGGCATATCAGAAAAACTACGTTGTTACTATGACTGGAACCCTGATATTTGAGCATAATGTTCTCAGGATGTTATTTGGAATGAAGTTATTTTGCTGTGATAGCCAACAAAAAAAAAATATCTGTGGATTAAATCGACTTTAAACGAAAACAAAAAAAGCACAAAAAATACTATTAAATATACTACTCTGACACCGCGAAGAGGAAAAAAACCCACAAAACCCAAGGAACATTTAAGATCCTCCTTGTAGGAACACAGAGTTTATTTCAGTCTGGGATTAGATGAAACAGAATTCTTTCACTGAAGTACTCCCTAAAGTTGTATTTTCTATTATGTCATACCACATGTAAACTGACAGAGTTATCCAGAGCTTAAATCTATGTGAAAGTAACCCTTGAGACATAGGGCAAATAAGGAAGAGGAAGCTGGTACAGTGTCTAGGGAGTAGGTTGTATGAGGAATGGTTGAGGGAGCTGGGGTTGTTCAAACTGGAGGAATGGAGGTTCAGGGGACAGCTAGCGACAGGATGAGAGGACACAGCCACAAACTGTGCCAAGAGAGGTTGAGGTTGGACATCAGGAAGAATTTCTTTGTGGAAAGGGTTGTTAAGCATTGTTATGGGCTGCCCAGGGTGGTGGTAGA
The DNA here is from genome assembly GCA_035048155.1 of Cinnycerthia olivascens. Taxonomy (NCBI): domain Eukaryota; kingdom Metazoa; phylum Chordata; class Aves; order Passeriformes; family Certhiidae; genus Cinnycerthia; species Cinnycerthia olivascens. The sequence goes on along the minus strand of JAWWMU010000153.1, from coordinate 74,812,951 downwards.
GTCACCACCCATGGAGGTGTTGAACAAACGACTGGACACATCAGTCCAGTCGTTGTGGTTTAGTTGACAAGGTTAGTGTTGTGGTTTAGTTGACAAGGTGGAGATCAGTCAAAAAGGTTGGACTAGGTGAACCTGGAAGTCTTTTCCAACCTAAATGATTCTGTGATGCCTGCTCAGAAGATGCTGAACCAGATACTGCTTTAAAACAACCAAAAATGTATTATAGTCTCCTGATTGCTGCTGCTACAAGATTTTAACACCCTGGGACTTTGAGTTTCTCTATCCTCTCTCTTACTTCTTGAGAAACCATCTTTCAGATTAGTATTCAAAAAGAAGTTTCAGAAACTTCCCTTAACACCATATAGTTTCTATGGAGTGAGTATTTAACTTTCTTTTTGACAGAAAGCATGAATTTGCCTTCTTTGCTATCGAGTTCACATAGCCTGACCAATTACATGATTATCAATCTTTGCTTTGTTCTTAATCATAAGCTATTTCCTTTGAAATGCTGAAAATCCGCTTTAAAATAAGACATTCTTCTTTTTTAGTTTGTTTGGTTTTAGTCCTCTAAAATCCAGGGAATATTGACATTTCTGAACACAATGGATATACATTTTAAAAAATGCTACTTCCACTGAGTGACAGCTTGATTTACATATTCTGATTTGAGAAGTTCTCCATCTCTAATGAAACAGGCTAAAATAATCTGGAGATATGTCTGCTTGGCTGACACACTTTCTAGATACGTTCTCTATTTAGTAATACATTGTTTAATTTCTGAAAATACTTGGAATCAGTATATAAACCCTGACAAATCATCACACTTCTACGACTGAAAAGAGATATCTGTGTCACAAAATTTAATTCTCTGTGAACTACACTGCAGACAACATTATGTGGTCAGGATATGAAGATTAAAAATACTGTGGGGTTGCTGCTTTTTTGGCTGGAAGATTGTTCTAGAATGAGATGCATGCATTTTTAACTATCTGCCTTTCTCTTGCTAAACAAGCTATGTACTTTATTTTCTTCTCACTTAGGGGAGGCAAAACGCATACATCTAACTCTGCTAAAGTGTTTGGGAGGAGTCACTAAACAATCTTTTAGGTAGGAGAGAAATTTGAGTGGGAGAGAACTGTTGCCTGGGAAGCCTGATGCCAAAAGCGCTGTGGTGAAGGGGTAGGAGGTAGGAGTGACAACAGGAGGGGAAGGAAGTGAAGGCAGCAGTATAATGCAAACTCTGATCCCTCTCTCTCCCTTACTAGACTCAAACCCCTGTGGTTATATGATAAAACCCAAACAGAAGTGTTCTTAAAAGGCTGCTTTCTGGACAGCACACTGATAGATCCAGTTCTGCTGAAAACAAGTTTAGAGTAGTACATCACGAAGAAGTGAATTAGGCCTCACTGCTTTTGTCTTCTTACTGCTTTGGATTATTGCAGCCCAGGCTTTTCAAATGGTGCAGAGAGGTGGAATATATCCAGGCAAATTATGATTCCCTTTTTCTGCACAGCCTGCCAGCTGCAGAGCCAAAGTGCCAGGATGCTCCTCAAGTCTGTTCAAGCCCTGAGAGCTTCCTTTGGAGAATGTGCACTATGAGAAGAACCAACATCAATGCAGTGATAGAGGGGATAATGTCCCTTTGGCTTTGCGTGTAATTTTTTTCCCTGTAAGTTTTGACCTGGTCTTGGCTGCCACGTGACTCTTGATGCACTTTTTGAAGGATAAAATATATAGACTATTTAAAACAGGTGATAAAAAGAGAAAGGAAAAATATTAGAAGCAAAAATAGGAATAGAGATGGAGGGAATTTCACTGAAAGATAATGTATAGCATTTCCAGTTGTCTAACAAAAATATGACCAGATTGTCTTCAATTTCTAATATTTTAGGTGAATGCAGTCTATGTGTGTATAGCTTAACCAGACTATTCTATAAGAAAAAATAATCATATTATAAATTACAAAAAAAAGCTCACATCGGGCAAACAGTCTGATTAAATGATTAAGGAACAAAATTTGGGAAATTAGATGTTTGGATTCTTTACTACACTCTGACAATGATTTTCTTTCATATCTTTAGCAAGACTTAATATCTCTCCATCATAAATTTCCAGTGCAATATTGGATAATAATTCTTACCCTTATTTGTGATGGACATGAAGATAGGAAAATAATAAGTACATCACACTTTTGTGGGGATTTTCCTGTATTTAGGACATGAACCCCACAAGGCATATCTCTGTGAAAATGTAATTACTACATTAAACAAAAAATCATTGACTGACCCTGCTGTGTGTATTTAATAAGAACATTTCTAAAAGATAAGACCATTACTATTATTTGTATTTAGTAACAGTGTGAGGCAGTGTGATTATCCTTGCTTCTCTACACCCACCTGCAATTTTTCTTCTCCCAAAGGTGACAACCATGAAAAAAACTTGCTTTTTTATACAAGGCATCTTTCTTATTTAAGTTGTTATTATTATTATTATTATTATTACAATTATTATGTCTTTGGAAAAATGTGTTAGCTATAAGTTCTACTATGACTAGAAGAGAATAAAAATATAAATCTGAAAAATTAGATTTATTAAGTTCATTATATCTTTACAGACTGATTTTCTAATTGCAGCAGCAGCTCACAGGAGCAGCTGGTTCTAGAATCTGTAAATGAATGAATCCATCAAGCTACGATTGGTAGGTTGTGAAGAGGCTGTTTAGTATTATAAAAAAAAATCTTTGGTTATCAAAACAAAGCAAATTATGCTAATTAGGGTGAAGATGAAGTTTCCCTCAATTTTGTCACAACTTACTCAGACTATTAAGCTTTTATTTTATGTAAATAATTATATTTTACAACTGAGTGTGCTGACACATACCAGAAAAATAGAGCTAAGACTTTCCATTTTTAAGGTATCTATGCCTATTTCTTCTTCAAAATATATAGAAAAAGATAAACAAGTTGGCTTGATATGGTAAACAGAGAGAAAGATGAGGAATGAAAAAAAAAAAACAAACTCTAATCCGCAAAGTGGTAATATGAAAGATCAAATTTACTAAAACTATCCATGAGTTTGGCTTCCTGAAACACAAGGAAACACACAGCTTTGACTTTATAAGCAAGCCAAAATGTGAATGCAGAAGCACATAGCAACTCTAAATCAGCACTCTATCTCCTGCTTTCAAAAGAAATACATTCAAATTCTTGTTGCTTTGAAGAAAATAAACAATAAGGAGACAACCATGTCTTAGGGGTCAAGCAACAGGAGAAAAATGTGCAATTTCTATTTCAGTTGCAACATGTTCAAATATACATTAAGACTCTTATGCAGTAGACCTGTTTACTTTATCCGCTGACTTACATTGTTTTTTTCCAGGTATAGCCCATTGTTTCCAGGTATAGCCCATATTGCCATTGATGTCGCATACCAAAGGTAAGTCAAATGTATCAGGATATGTTTGAAAAATTGAAATATATCGGTGTCTTTGCTAGGGCTACAACACCCCTCCAATAGTACTTTTTATGTAAAGCACTTTCTTGCTCAGAACATATCCATACTAATTTCTTTATAGATTGCTATATTAAAGTTTAATTTTCAGCTCCTAATTGTAACAAACAGATCATGCAAGTACTTTTATTCTTTCTCTGTTTATAGCAGCTGAACCGTCATCCAATATTTTTGCCTCTTTATAGAACACAGCTTAAATGTGACAATTTTTCTAACTTAGATAATTTCTATTATCTCTGTTATCAACTATTTTGGAATGCACTTCTGATTCCAACAACTTTCTAAAAGTCCCAAATCCCTCCCTCTGGCACGCTTTATAGAAAAACTTGCATGAATAAAGATGTGGTGTGAAGCCACATATAGATACTTTCTTTATCTATTTATACCTTAATATTCTCCACCAGTTGTTGGTAAAAACTATACTGGATTTAGCACAAAGTCCACCTGCTAAATTTTAATTTTATGTATGCCAGGAAAGTAAAGAAATGCAGTTTAGATAAGACAATTCCCTTCTTTTTACACCTGCCCTTAAAAACTATTCATATATTAAATGCTGAGTTTCACTAGAAATTAAGACCAAATGTGGTTTTAATACTGTGAAATTTAAGTAAAATTATGTATTAATTTTAGAGAAAATTTATGTATGTATTTTATAATTTTTTCCACTGAAAAAGGAGTTCCAAAAGATCAGCTTTACACTTCTTTGCTCTACCACAGGGAAGAACAGTTATATTAGCCTTTTTAAAAAGAGTGCAGCCATTAATGTACAAAAGCACTTTTGTCAAAGTTCATTGCACAAAGTAAGAACATATCCTCTAAATTTTCATTCTAATTAGATGTCATGGAATATAATTTTCATAATTAGGTGATAAAATGGCTTCATGTTCTTGAAAAATCAATATAGAGCTCAAATTGGAAAATAATAACGAGAAAAAATGCAGCAAATTCCTTCAGGTTATCAGGTTTATCTATAATATAGTAAAATGCATAAATGCCAGAGTAAAACTATTTTTTGACCAGAAGTTCTATATTAGTGGAAATAAAATTTAGTGCTCTGGAGGAAATAAAACTTAGGCTCTGGTCCAGCACTATTAGTAAAGCCCTGAGACAATATAAAAGGTGAGATAAGAATAAACTCACTGCCTTGTAAGTCCCCAAAAGAATTTGGAGATCTTACAAATCTGAATTTGTAAGATGTTTTCTATGTTCCTCACACCTACTACAGGAATTATGTCCTGTCCTGTGGAATTGGCCTGAGGTAAATACATGTAACAAACACACTCCCTTATAGAATACCATGGCTCTCTATCTCTCATGTCATTGTTTCACCATCATTAAGTCTGCATAATTATGCCATTGCCACGCCGTCGGGGAGTGCATTGGAGTGCAGAAACACGTATGTGCTTTAAAAAATGGACAAGGCCTGACATAAAAAGGACATCAACAACTTGAGCGTTTACATAATTTTTATTTACAGGTACAGTCTACGATTGAAACACCTTTAAATGCTCCTACATAATAATTTTCTTATGCAGCTTTCCTACCAGGAAGAAACATGGCACTTGAATTCTGTACAAGCTTATATTTTCAGGAAGCCTGGTTCAGTGAAATGCAGGATTAGGATGCCTTTCTGGCACTTTTTCATGTTTCCCAGGCTGGATTATGATGGAAATTGGAACGGTCCCCAGGAGATGACAGCTGAGGCAGGGGGGGTGGGGTGGGGGGGTGTCTTTCTGTATTATAGCAAACTCCAAGGATGCCCTAAGGTAAGCAGAATTGCTCAGAGTTTGCACAGTGCCACATGCTGTTATTCTGTTATTGAAGGGACCATTACATTTCAGTACGCTGTACATTCACAACCCACTGGCAAAGAGGTGACAGGCATCACCGGTCATCTAGCAAAGCAGCTCGGGTCCCCTTAGACTGCCACTTATATTGCAGACATTTTATAAGCCTGGAGAAATACTTTTCTCTGCTACCTGTGCAATGACAACAAACAAAAGAGTCTGCTTCAGAATATCACATGCCAAAAATGAGGGAAAAAAATTGTTTGCTGCCTGCAGGATAGTAATGTGCATGAATAAATCTCACTTTCCTGTATGTTACCCCATTTGTACTGGAATGCCACTGGAACAGATCTCTGCCATGCCAGTGTTATCAAATGTTGTGTATTATGGAGAAGAAAGAAACGTGTTCTACTTTTCTTTACAGCCCAAGGTGCATCTACAATATTTGGGAAAAACTTGCACAGGAAGGCAGTTGTTCTGGGAAAAATAACAATATGGTGAAGAAAAAAATAATTATGAAACTGTTTATGCTTTATAAAATTTAGTTCTAGAAATAACACAACTCAAATTAATCCCTAATAAATGTATGTATAATCCCTAAATAAATGTATAAATATATGGCATACTATTAACCTAAAGAGAATAATATCCCACACTGTCATAAGGCTCCTGCATGGCCAGGACCATAGAAAGGGTGTACTTCTGCCCCCCATTCATATTAAGCTTGTTCTAAGGAGATTTAATCTGTAGTCCTTGTTTGAAATGAAGATTTTTGGTCTCTGAATCCATATTCTTCCTTTAAAACTCCCTGGCAGTGGGACTCTTCCCACTGTTTGCACAGTGCCTGGCACAACGGGACATCAAATCTCATTGTGTGTATTAGACACAACTGTAAAATCATTACTGTCTACACATATCTGTTCCATCTTGGTTCCTCACTATCATTCATATGCCCTCTCCTCTCTCAAACCTCCAGCTGAATGTTCCCATGTGTCAAACAAGAGACTACATTGGTAAATATGAACTATACAGATCCTGAGATCTGCCAGTAAAGCATACATGGTAATTAAACATCAGCAGATGCATGTTATTTGCTAACTAGGCCTTAAACATCAGTACATTCTGGGTTACGTTCTGTACTCCTCAGGCTATTTATTAAAGCAAAGTAATAGCAAATGTTTACCTGTTTTGATATATTTTTTTTATATTTATTTTTAAACCTTTAACTTCCTGCTGGATTAAATTTATTCTTACAAGGCCAAAGTAACAAAAATTAAAGAAATTTGCTGCTAGATGATCTGACGAAGCACCCTCTCCTCTTCCAGTCATTCCCGCTTTTTAGCATCTTCAAGCCTGACATCAGTTTTGGATGCAGCTAAATGCCAACTATCCCGATAAACATGTACACTACCAGCTGTGGCTCCATCTGCTCAACTAAACATTTTCACACCAAATCTGCCGGGGAAAAAAAATATTGTTTTTGGAGTTGGTTTGTAACAACTGAAATATTAAAATCTTAACTCCAGGTGGCCCTTCACTTTTCTATTTCCTCTGATGAATATATTTAGAAGAAACACAACGATCTATTTATAGTCTTCCTCAAACCCACAAAATCCAAGGGAACAAGCTTGGTGTAAAAAGCAGAGATAAATAAAATGTAAATCCAAAGCTGATAAACCTTCACACTGCCTTTTGCAGAGCCCTTGCAAATGCCTCTGTGACAGTGTGACCTGATCACTGTGCAGCAGCAGCTATAAATAGCTGCTGGTCCCTCTGCCCCAGCCTGGAGGCAGAAAAGGCTGGTGTCTTTGTCAGCCTCCTCCCAAAGCACTGCTTTGCAAACCCAGAGTGGCAATTCAGTACATTGGGATGATAGGTGTAGTTTTTCAGAGTCTTTCATGAAAACAAAAGATGCCTCCTTTTTTTGGGTTTTGTTTTTTTTTTTGAGGAGGACTACCTGTAGGATCAGTGCAGATAACATGCTCCCAGAATCCTGGATGTGCAACTGGTCTGCACTGACTTCCACCTGTACAGCATGCTCTCAAGTCATAGCTGTGTATATCCCTTTGTATCAGGCAGAGATCTAGCTCCCGATCTGTTAAATTCTTCTTGCCTTTGAACAGTCAGATCTTCTTAAGAAAAGAAATAAAAGTCCTCAAGCAATGGCAGAGAAACACTGTGAACATGGCTCTTGCTTGAACTGTCAAAATCATGTTAGAAGGTTCATGTGGTAATGAGAAGGCACCAGGAGCAGCACCTGCCACTGTGCAATAAGCAATATAATGTACCAAGTCTGAAATAGGAACAAGGTTTGAACTGCACAAAGTCAGTGCTTATCACTTTCCCCTCCTCCACTGGGAACCCGACACAAAGTGTGAGGCAGTCCAGTTCTGTCACCATGAAAGCTTGAGTGGATGTTGTGAAACATGGATAGCACAATGGCTGAGCCAGAGGAGAAGAACAGCCCTAACCACAAGAAATTCAAGTATGTGTTTCCTGCTATGTCTGCTCGGACCAGGTACACTGCTCCTTCTGTGAGTCCTCAACTGCACAGGCCACAGTCCTGAGGTAATCTTACACCTTCAGGAGCAACAGTTTGAAAAAAATTGATACAAATCTATTTAAATCAAAAGACCAGTTGATTCAGTCCATCAGCTGGTTTGTACAGTGTCATCTCAAAGGCAAGACTAGAAAAACTCCCTACCCACTTAAGGCTTTTAAACAGTTGTAGTAACATAAGAAGTCAGAAAACATCAAAATAATCTATGAATAGACTGGTTTCAAATTCAAAGAAGTCCTAGCAGAAACTCAAGAAAGATGAAAAGGCATGATGCTTCTCTTATTTTTTGTTGAAATCCCAAGAGTAATTTTGTTGAAGTGAATGTAGTAATGCAAAAGTTTTCATACTAAAGAGACATTGGACCCACTTAGTTGCAAAGTACTCCTTGACAACTAAATACCTTTCTGTTCAAGAAAGTTAAAAGTTAAATTTTATTTTTGATATTACACCTTCTTCTTTGTTACATGTATTCCTTACAGAAACAAACAAACAAAAAAATCCTGCTATATCTAATAATTTCTACTAATTAGAAAGAATGTCACCCAGGAATATGCTTTAAGTAAATGTGTCAAGCAATTAACAGCTTATACACTGCATCAGAGATTTCTGAGCTTTTTTTGATACAGCTTTCTCATGATTTTCGTCTGAGTTGATTCTTACTATTAAAGCCTAGCACATAGAAAAGCCAGAAAGCTTATTCAGCTGGTGAAATTAAAAAACACGGATTAAAACAGTCATGAGAAATACTGATTCTGCGGAAAGATGTAGGTTTGTATATTTTATTTTTTCTGTTCCACTTAGCAATGACTTGTCTACCTGCAGGAATACAAACGAGTGGAAAATGTATCTATCAACTAAATTAATTACCTAAAGTTCTTACTAGAGATTACACATGGCAATCTAGTACGTACTGTTGCTGTATCTAACAAGTTAATACAATTAAATTGTGAAAAATAACTTTCTTTCCTTTCACATTTTTGACTGAAGAAGCATTTAAAAAAAAATCTCAGTAATAAAACTAACTGTGAGACACATGAGTGCCAGAAATAAACCAATTATTATGAAGTTATGTGCAGAGGCACATATACATAAACCACTTTACTACCTTCAGTAGTTTCAGTTTCTCCAAGAAAAGTACTACTAGCATCAGTCAAAGAATAATGAAGAAACATGTTTTTGCAAAATAAAACAAACAAAAAAAAATTATGAGGAATTTTAATACCAAGATGAATAACCATCACTGTACACAAATAAATTGGGTTTTCTGTTGTTTAGTAGCCAGCATCTCTGCCTGCTGGCTAACAGTAAGGAATAATATTTAAGAAAAAAGCCCACATTTATTTAATAATTTTAGTATTTAACTTTGGTGTAGATATTGAACTATCACCTATGTGACTTAGGGAAAAATAACCTAATCTAGCAGCTTGTTTAGAAGTAAAGTTTTTGATATATCAAGTCCTCATAATAATGATTTCCCACGCATAAAATAATTTGTTATAATTTGGTCTATATTTACTTGAATTCTTTGAGCTCTGCTAGTTTACAAGCCAGGGCTACGTACAAACACAGAAGCACATAAATGTAATATACATTCCTCATCCTTTCTCAAGCAGGAAGGGAAAGAGTAACTGAACACCTAAGCTTCAAAGTGTTTTTTTGTTCTGCTTATGGCTGTTTCTGTGCAACTATCAAGATAGAAGCAAGTCCAAGAAATTTGCATCACACAGAGAAATAAAGCAATATTTCGATAGTCATCAGATTCCTTGGGAATTAACTCAGAGACTTTGATGCAAACTGTACTGCTGTATGCTCTCTCCTACAGATAAGCCTTATATTTTCTGTGAAGAAAATTCTACTGAAGAACTTCCAGCAGTGAAACTATCAAGCACTGAGACTTCAGATAGCCTTTTCGATATCTGAGTCCAGGCCAGAGAGTCTTGAAGATAAGAGTGGAGACTGCAGTTAAGCCTAATTCTCTGAAAAGCCAATGTAAGGCAGTCTCATATGCTCCTGGTGGTCTGAGCTGCTGCAACCTTTTGTACTAGATAACTCTCCCTAGCCAGCAAGAGCTTTATGCCCAGGATGATGCTCCTATCATCCAAGGGAGAAGAAGCAATGCAAGAATAACTACACACAGTGCAGCATCCGACAGGAGGAGGTCAAGTCTCTAATGCAAAGAGGGACGACGGAATTTTATTTACCAGATGCCACTCAGTAGCAGCTTTAGTGTCAACACAGAATACAGAAGTACTCCTAAATTATGGAATGCATTGATTAAAAAACAATATATAACTTTCACCAGAAGCTCCTACACTGGGACTGGAATCTCACTGACTTGTCACTTTATTCTGTCTGCCTCATTTAGGTTCAGTTTCAAACAACTATTCTTTATTTCTGTGCTGGTGTTTGCGATAAGTTGCCACTACAGTGAAACTGGAATGGTTACAGGCCTCAAAGGACAAAAGGAAATGTATGTGAACTGCATATTTCTCAAGCATACCATCTGACCTGTTCACACAGTAGCTGAATATAGATGCAAAAAAGCCTTAGCAATAAAACTGATTCTTGAAAGACACCGGAATGAAGAACAGAAAGGCAGTCTGCCCTGACTGCTGGTTGGATGTGTTTGTCTGGGAATAATGCCAACCATTTTAGTGTATTACTCTGGATCCTGCTACCTCTCTCAAGCAAGAAAGTACTATCTCAGGATCAACTGTGTTAAATGATTCCGATATGTCTAAAGTGATGAGAATAGATGTCTGTACTGTCTCCACTGACAGGAGCAGATTACACATGCCACTAAAACCATTTCAAGTCCTGCTTTAAATTCAGATTGTGCTGGATCTAGAATTTTATCTTAATTTAGTTAATGCAGTTGGCCTTTGGCTAGCTTCTCTATGAGCCTGCAAAGAGTTTCACAATAATTCTGTGTCTGCATGTGGGGACAGACAAAGAAAGACAATTACAGTTTGCTCTAGGGTGAAATGTGGAACCTTTTATAGAGCACATGGAAATGCTACACAAAGATTTGGGACAGGAAATGAATAGCTAATCCAACTGAAGCTACAGGGGGAATGACATGGATGTGAGACATAATTATTCAAACTGGAATTTGCTTGGGACACTGAGGTTAACGCCTCTTCTCTTGAAAAGTGTATCAAGGCTACAACTGACAGGACTTCAGGGGTTTTAGTTCATTTGAAAAGCAGCAAATCCAATCACAAAATTCTTTTTTCCCCGCAAGAGACAATGAGTTCAGCATAATAGAGAAAAAAAGAAATATCTTCTGAACCATCCTTAGCACTTCTTTCAACATTTGGATTCACGCTGTAGGTATTAATTTCCAGTAATAATACTCCCCATTATGACGCAGTAGGATAGATTAAAAGAAACCGTTTAAAGAAGTGTAGCTTCAGTGACCATGAGTCAAATACTTGCATAATTTAACACTGACAACTAACTAACAGAGTAACAACACACAGCAAACTAAATGCTGGAGAATTTATACTGGGAAATTTCTAGGTTGTTACTTTAAATTAAAAGAGTGGTAAGTAGGTGAATGAAGGTTATTAATCCACATATATTTATGTGCACTCACACATATAAAAGAATCAATTTCATGATGTTCAAAGCTGTACAAAAACTACTACGTTTCTGTGGGATTTTGCTGATCTTTCAAGAATGACAGATCAATTTGTTAAAGGAAGAAAAATGGATTCAAAACCCACAATGTTTTAAAAGTAATTCCTTTCAGACCTCTACTTTTTTTGATAAATTAACTATGATCAGCAATGAAGAAATCCATTTTCCTTTCTATCTAAGCTTCAAGTAATGTTATGTAATAATAACAAAAAAGAATGCATACAAGCAATTCATGCCAGTGTCCAAATTTCTAGAAGTAGCCTCTAATTTTCAATTACTTGAGTTTTGTAACTCACATCATGATTTTCAGAGATGTCAATTGTCTACAATTCCAGTAGCGTTTCAGTTATGCAGTAAAATAATTTTGACAAGAAGTCAAGTTGTATCCCTGAAGCCTGACTGGGCAACTTGGTGCAATATGAACTCACATCCTATCACCACAACTTCTTTCCTGACCCTCTGAGAGAAACAGCTCCTCACACTAATCATTGCTGAAAATCAGACCGTGGGCATCAATCAGTGTGCACGCAGCACCTGAAGCATTCAGAGAAAGCACATTTGAAAATCCTGATCATATTTCTACATAATCAGGCAGTTATGTCATTACTTATAATCTGTAATCTAAAAGACCCTCCTCTAGGGGTTTCATTCCATAGAGGAAGTTAATGACCCATTGCAAATCACGTCCTTATAATACGATTCCAAACTTCATTTTCACACATTGATTATGACTGGCATCTTCTTGTTTCACCTCCAGAAAGATGCTGAGCCATTAGCAGCACAGGATATGAGAGTAGAAGTTTTAACATTAACAAAGCCAGGATAAACAGTCTTCCAAAGGGTCCCTTGAACTTACACACTATGTAAGACTGTACTACCATTATCTGTAGCAGAAAAATCCTTGAGCAACTAGTTTTTGTGCAACGCAAAGGCAAAACTTGTTTAAAAATGTATTATAAGACCAGTCACTATTAAGGATCATAAATTTGCCTTCTGGGTTTGAACCACTGATGGCAGACTATCAAAAAAAATGTGAACTCATTTGACTGTAGTACCAATGTAAAACACCATTTCCAAGTACTCGTTTTACTGACTACAACATGATTTGTCCTCCCACAAATTGCAAAGAAGTGTTTTGATGAAAACATAGTGAAGTCAGAATACAGTCAAATGGGTTTCTAGCACCAATGATGCAGAACTTACAGATTCTAAAACATTAACAAATGCAAGATTCATTTAAAAGTAAGCAAACTGGGGATAAGTCTTTGCTCACCTTCTGAATTTCTGCTATCCAATGAAACACTTACTCCATGCTTTATCAGTCTTGACATCGATAAAGCAGATATTACAAAGTGCCATAATTGTTTATATACCCCTCCCAGACATTTCAATGTGAACACTGTCATCCTTGTTTCTCTACCCTACACACAGCAATTTCATCATCTCCAGTTCACATATCAATTACCAGACTTGCACAATCTAAACAATTTTTTTTCTATTCTATGCCCAGCCTCTCTTAAGCAATAAAAAAATACCACCATCAAATTACAGGTGAAATGTTTCTGAGAAACCAGAGAACTTAAAAAAATATATTTTCCTAATTAAGAAGGTAGGAGTGGAAGGGTACTTTGGGATCACTGTGTCCAGTCATCTGCCATCTAAGGCAACCATGTGATGTCATTCCTTCCAAAAGAATGTCCCCACTCCATCCTAATATTGGATTTTTGTCTCCTACTACTTCCATCAAAAGGCTTTATCAGAATCTTACTGGTCTGATGGCTAGAAAAGTTAAATTTTCCAGCCTAAATATCTCATGGTACAAAGCCAACCATTTGTTTTCACATCGGTACTAGCCATTTCATTACATTGGAATGTCATTCCTGATTGCTCCCCAACATCCAATCCCAGGGTATTTCTGAATACTAGTGAAATCAGAGGCAGTGTGGATTCTCTCGATAATTCCTGTTGAATCTCTATCAGGTAAAATAAAGGCAACAGAAGAAGAAAATTAGGCACTGTACATAAACATGGACTAAAAATAAGGATATTCCTAAAGACATGGAAGGAATACAGTAAACTCAACAGTTAAAGAAGGGAACTGACTCTCCTATTTCACAGGTTATGGTATAGTGCTGAGTCACAGCACTCTATTTTAATAGAAGGCTTAGCCTGTTCTTTCCCCAAAAAAAAATCATGAACACTGGCACACTCACCTCAGGGCAGGTTTTCTGGCTCTCAAACCCACAAACATTCCAGGGCCAAATGAAAGGCAGACGAAAGGAGCTATGTTTTCAGCTAAGCAGGTCCAACAGCTTTTCTTCCAGCATGTTTCTCCTGAAACCTTCTGACTTTCTAGAAGCAGAGGGTAAATTTTCATACTCTTCTTCATCTCCTCCTAATAAGGGGCTACTGATAAAATATTCCAGCTCTCCTCTCTGCTCAAAACCACGCTACTGAATCATTTCCTTTACATGAGATCTTTGGAACAAGACCTGAGAGTAAGAGGAAACTGTTCTCTTGACTCCTTCCCATTGGAGTCATGAGTATTAATGCAGGACCCAGCACTCAGCACACACTTCAAGCACTTGGTTTCTTTTTCAGCTGTGAAACTGAGCTAATTATCACTCCTTAATGTGGCGTTAAACTACCTACTTCTCCGTGCTCACAGAGATGATCACAGTGCAGATGCAATACAAAGAGGGTCAGGCCTGATGAAGTCCATGTTGAACTCACACTGAAGAATAAGCTATGTTTTACAAGTGATCACTCTTGGACCTCTCAGAAAAAAATAAATTTGTCAGATCCCAAAATATAGATTACTTTACACTTGTTAAAAAGAAAAAAAAAAATATTTTTAACTAAACCTAAAGTATAAATGGTTTCATGACTATTTTTAAAAATGGACCTGCAGTTCATTCTCATTAATCATACAGCCATTACCAAGCTTCTGCTTTCAAACTGTTGCTTTTTGGTATTTTTTTAAGATCAGTTGAAGACAAGAAAGCAATAACAACAATACAGCACCTAATGTCACAAAAGTGAAGAATTTGCTTTCAACTCTTATAGGAGTCTAAGCCTCATCTGTTTCATTTTTCATCACAGTTAATCTCTGCAGATATTACACTATATTAAATCTGTACCACAGCCATATATATCTTCAGTTCTGCTATATGTATGTTCATGACAAAAACAAACAAAAAAACCCCCAAATCAAATTCCCCAAGCCGTCTCATGTGATAAGGATATGTGAATAGATTCCTTTTAATTCTTAACTAGTTACCAAAATCTAACTATGCTAATGTAGATCTGCCTGGCTATATTTTAATTTATAAATTCCAACAAAAAAAATTAATCATTTTACCTACTGTAACACTTGTAATCATCTTACATTACTACTTTCTTTTTTCCCTTCATATCCCTCCCTCAAAATGGATTTAATGATACAATTAGTGTTTATCATCTAAAAGGTTAATTTCCAGAAAGGTTAAAATGTATTTTAGAACTGCATGTAGTATGAAATTACACTTGAGACAATTCAATGCAACAATCTCTAAATACGTGTAACAGTTCTGAGGCCATATTTTCCAACACTGGCTTGCACTTCAGTGAAATCTGTAAGCAACAGAAACAGAGAGCTATAGAATACAATAAAAAAAAATTAGTATTCCAACTCAAAATAGATGCAAGTTGCAAGCAACCTAAAGAAAAAAAACAAAAAAAAAAGGAAAGAAAACTCTTAGAGAATTGAGAATTCCCTTGGGCAAAAGAGAAATAATAATATGTAACACAAGCTTCTCTGAGATTTTTAATATTTTGTGTATGTGCAAATAATAATTACTGGTGTCTATGAAGTCATTAATAATATTGTCAAAGAAAAATATTGTCTGTAGTTGAACAGATCTTTCTTTGAAAAATTAAAAGATTATATCACCTACACATTCAAGGTTAACAGAATAATGCAAATTCATATGGGTCCCTGATAATCAAGGTAGGATTAACATATTTTCACCTTCTCTAATAGAACTGCTTTGGTACAAAATACATTGTTCTGCACTGTCATGATGTATGGCCCATATTTAGAAATCTGACAGTTTAGGAGTGCATTATGGCATTCCATTAAACTGAATACGTTTTTGTGCTGCATAGGAAAAGATAAAGAGGCCACAATTCCTGTCTTCTTTTTTAAGGAAAATTACTTTTCTCACTACTGTAGTGAAAATTTTAGAAAATGTGGTATTTAGTGGACTGCTAAGTTCTGCTCTCTGTGTCTCAAAAACTATGAGGTTAACTCTTTATTTCATATAAATCCTAATTTTTTCACAAGAACATGAACCATATTAATTGATAGAGATGTCAGATAAAATTCTCATTTACAGCTGCTATAACAGTAATTCTGAAAACCTTTGGAATTCACCCTGTAAGTGGGCTGTGATGTTTCATCTTTTGAGTGATATTCATGACTTCCGTAATTGTAAAATTCCAGAAACACTGGTGATGCACCGTTTTTTCACCAAATAATGCTGTCACTGGCATAAGAAAGAAGGGAAAGAAAAGAGGACTAGAAAAATATGTGAAACTACAGGTTAAAACAGATATGTGCAATGAGACTTTATTCCCATGGCGACAGGACAGTGCTAAGTCATCTACAATCTCCTGAAATGTAGACAAGGCGTTAAAGAGATTTCACTATCTTTAATATATTTGGGGTGAACCACTACAAAGCCGACTATATCATGAATATTATTAGCCCATTGTTCAAATGCAAAACATTACCTCAACAAGAATCTAGAGGATGCTTTAAAAACAGTTTATAAGTTAACTTTTTTCCTTCAGTAGTATGCACTTTACGTCCCCTTCAGTCTTTTACCCAGAGTTTTCAAAATGAAAATTAATAAAGAAATAGCTTTCAGAGGATGCCTGTTCCCCCTAGTGTGAATCATAATTTAGTTGATTGTTAAGAAGAGCAAAATGTTTGTGCATGGCCAGAAGAGGGGAATATACCACTGGGTGGGAGTCCTTTCATCACAGGAACCAAAGAGGTACATGTCCCAAAGTTTCAGCTGATCATTTGAGTTTCTTTCTCCCTCTTACAGCTGAGTCAACAAAATTCAATGTGGAGCAAGAAAGTGGCGAAACAATCACAGCTTCACCCAGTAAATGTGTGAGGAAGAATGGTGGCTTTGAGAATGTGTTGAAGGAGGAACCAAGGCTTGATGGTTCTGCCTTTGCTCACCCTCAGCTGGAGATGTGGGAAATTGTGTCTTTGTACCTAAAATTTACTCTGTGATTGCCTCCTAAAATTAGCGGTTTGGATTTGCTGACTATACTTTACTTTATCTGTATTTCAAAAAAACCCAAAAAATAACAAAATTGATCCCCCAAGTTTAGTATCCTGTGCTGTTCTTTATACCTACTTTTGTGTGATCTTAGAGATGATCAGGCTTAAAATTGCCTGCCCTGCAGTCATTGGAACAAAACCTTATGTACATATGTCTGAACAAACTCTTGAGCTTTAATGATGTTGTGATGTGGTGGAAAGGTGACACCTATGCTTTATAACACTTCCAATATAAAACAAACCCAAGATCTTTCCACATGAAAGATACAAGAGCAATGGTGCTGTCTCCACCAAAAAAAAAAAAAAAAAAAGCCATGAAAATGCAGTTTAATGTGACCAATCTTGTTATTTTAAAGTACTGGGTGAACAGCTTATTAACTGCAACAAGGTCCAGATCTTCCCAGGTCAATTAGGGAATGAAGGAATGCATCAGTGTTACAGTTTAAAAACTGCTGTATTAAAGACCTGGTTTTATCCAATGGAAGACTTCCTAGAACATTATAGAAAGACCCCCTGAATGGGTGGGGTTGCCAAGAAAAGTCACAATTATTAGTTATTAAAAGCAAAGTTCCAGAAAGAACAAACTATCTCAGAAAGCTCACAACCTCAGGACTTTTTTTTTAATAAACAAAATATCCTTAAGGGTTTACTCTGCTACCTGTTCTATCTGAAATCTTCAAGATCCCTGGTGAGATTTGTTTCTTTCATATGCAACACTGGCAGCTACCCAGTCCATCCAGCAGAGCTGCAGGGGACGCAAGCTTTCTCAAAAAGCTGGTGACACACTGGACAAGTCCTGTTTAAAATCTCTCTTAAAATGTAGAAGGACTTAGATATAGAGAGATGAAAAAGTCTGTTTAGGGAGGTTTAGAAGAATTTCAGCCAAAAAGAATTTGACCATTACTGAACAAAAAACACCAATACCTCTAGATCAACATGAAAACAAGGGCTTAATTCTATTTTACATTTTAAAAAGAAAAGGATAAAACCTCCAAAAAACCCAGTCATGGAAGATAGATAACTTTAACCTATCTTCGTATTTATAAAGCCACTAGCAAATTAGTATCTGAACGCCTCACAGTCATTAATGGATTTTTCCTCACAATGCTTCTTTGATGCAAAGAAGTTCTATTATCCTTATTCTTCTCGTGAAGAACAGTGTCATGGAGAGATTAAGTCATTTATCCAAAGTAACACGAGATGCCTATGGGAATGACTATGTAATTTATCACGGATCTCAAGAGCTGCAGTCCACTGCCTGAACCAGTAGACCATTCTCTTCTTAACAGACAAGAGCTGTTGTACAGTACCTTAAATGACCTTTCAAAATGGCTATTTTGTGCATGGTTTTTGCTCTATCACTATTCTGAAGAAAGCAGTTAAAGCAACATACTTTGAGAGAGCTTAATTAAGCACCCTATATCTTGTCTCGACATCAGCTGTGAAACTTGGGAACATATATACTTTCAGACCAAATATTACATATCTCTTGGAAGTCAGCAACAAAGCTGAAGCTCAGCAGCTTGGCAGCTGGAAAAGATCCTTCATGCTCTGCAAACGACCATACTTTATTCAAGCCCTTTAAAGGTTTTTTCCGAGGCTTTTTATATTCCTATGACTGAAAAGAGCTACTATACTTGCAATATATTTCTGAATATATGGCAGGAGCCATTTGGTAAGTACCAAAATATGTTCTTTTCCAGCACACTGAAGAGCTCTGTTTATCATTTGGTAAAGCTGCTTAAAAAGAAAGGGCAGTCAACTGCTTTCTCTTTATATTCAATGAATGGTTTGGGTTTGAATGTAATTCAAGATACAGGAGCACCCACGAGACTGGCAGTCTAAAACACTGGTTCAGTATCTGCCTCTGAAGACACAAATTAATTAAAATATGCTATTTAAAGAAAAAACTACTAAAGTTTTGTCTTTATCCAATAAATAAGTACAATTCACATCAGCAACCTTAACCCCCAAGCCCTAGTTCACCTGAAGGGATCATGACCAGGAGTGAAAAGTTTACTGGGTCATGCTCCTTTAATCTTACCGTCTCTTTTGAGCGACGGCCAAAAGCCTTGCTTATGATGAAGTTTATGAAGAAGAAAATGAACTGAGATCATAATTTAAATTCCACACAGTTCACAAACAACTTTCATATGGTAACAATTTTTGGTCACTGGTTTACTGAATTTGAATTGGTGACCTAAAGGTGAAAGATTCTGCATTCCAGTATCAATCTCCATGCTGTTTATTGTTCCAATTTTATGAAGTTCAAAGTGGTAGAAGCAAGAGTTACATGGTTAAACACAGTTGTCTCCACTTTACATCCACTTAAATATTTTCAGATTTTTTCCCTTAAAATAATTCTAAGCACAAACCACAATTATACAAAATTTTCTTGTGTATGGAGAACTTTTGATTTAAAAAAAAAAAAAAAAAGTACCTCCATTAAATAAAAAAATCATCTGTCCCATAAGAATATGATGATATTTAAGAAGTCCTGTTATGAAAAAAAACTGTGTTACAAGTTCAGCTGTGCCTTTGTAAAACTGTCTGCTTCTTTCAAGGGCTTTTAGTTATAGGTATCATATAGATTGCTTTGGCTAACTTAAAAATTATAACAACAAATAAAAATCCCATGATTTTAAGATTTTGTAACTTCCCTCACAAATCTTCATATTTTATTAATTCTTTTATTTTTTCTTTTTAATAATCTATCAATTCTGTTCTGTACTTAGAACATGAAACTTAGCTAACACACTACTTTATCAGCTTCAGTGATAAAGTGAGTAAATTTATTTCCAGGAAAATTTATTTTTTGTGAAGATTCTCAAGGGGTTCTCAGCTGTATCTGAAGTTTTTTCCTGTCAAAACCTTTGAAAAAAAAAAATTTCTTTTTTTTTTTTTTTAAATTAGGGAATTGGAAAGAAACTGAGAGGAAATAGAGAAGGAAAAAAACATTTTCAGAAAAATTATAAAGGAATTTCCAAAATACTAAGTGTGTCTAAACTGTAGGCAACCAAATAAAAGACTTGCAACATGCAATTATTTATTTTTAACCACTTTTAACCAATTTTTAATCATTTTTAACCAATTTTGTTTTCAGTTTTCCAAATACCTTAGCTCTTCACCATTTTTTAATGAGACAGATATAAGAAAAAATAATAACCTCACCTACAAATGTATGGCCAAGCTATTTAACCTTCTGTTTTAATAGTACATTTTTTAAATGTCTATCTTTTCCCCACAGAGCAACGAAACACAAATCTGAACACAATTTGAAATTCTTAATCTGATATTGGGAGGGGGACTTCTAATTTATCCTGTGAATGCACCAATTCCACAAAGTAACTCTTTGGCACACAAAGCTTATACTGTGCGAGTTATACATTATTCAAGAGCAAAAATATTATTGTTTTTGGTACCTAGTTTCACAACCTGGTAACTATTTCTTCAGAGATTGATTGACTTTTATGATCTGTGCTTTTAATTTTTTTTTTTTTATCAGTCACCGTTTTCTACCATTGTCCTTTCCTGCTTTACATTATGAAAATCTCAACTATATCAACAAAAGCAACTAGCCCACAACATCTGTACAAACCCATTAAGCTAAGGGGGAAAAAAAAAAAAGACAAATATAAAGAAAGGACCCAAAATTTGTTTCATGGCCTATTTGGTTTAACAACAGACCCAATGTCCATTCAAGCACATATAATTCAGAAGGCCTGCCTGCCAGCAATAAAGACTGAAATTGGATACTTTGTGAGATTAATTACCTAGATAGGGCATGATAATGCTAGTCAAATGGGAAGGTAATTAAAGTGCACCTTCCATGAAAATTATTCATTGCTGATGGATCAGGTGACAGATAAATCAAAAGGCACTTAAAAAAGCTACAGGTTAACTTGTGGAAGGCCGTTCCTCCCTGGAAGTCCCTGTAACCATGCTCCTATTGCAAGACAAAAGGAGGGTAACGCGGCCTCGGAGAAAGAGGAGCCCGGGGAAAAGTTACCAGCATTGTGCCTGCACACAAAGGGGCAGCTAGAGTGGAACCAGTCGGCCGGCAGCCTTCGGGTTCCAGGGCCTCCCTGCCTGTCCGCCATCAAGGGCTGTAGCGCCATGAAAGGCAGCAAGTGATGAATTAATAAGTTGACTGGTCCCCCGGGTGCAATCCTTACAGGCGGAGGACATGCCGCGGCAATCAAACGGGGCTATAAATTGTGTACATTGAATGGCACAAAACGCATCTCACTTCATCACCGTGAAGTCAAGACTTCCTGAATTTGTCATTAACTCTTTGGCTTCGATATATTTATTTAAACAGGAAAAGTAAGAGAAAGAGCTTACAATAACAAAAGGGCAACTGATACTACCCAGCGGGATATACAGTCTAATGGAGATCACTGACTTTTACTTTCTACAGCTACATGGGTCAAAATCCACTCCTTTTATACCAAAGCTCCCCCTGAGATGCACCAATTAAGTTCAAAACATTACACTACATGCACTTCTGAACGCAGAAAAAAAACCCAAAACCGCAGGATCAAGTCATTTTTTACAGCTAGTTTATGCAAATTCCTAAGTATTTTTTTCCATATTTGAAGAAAATGGAGCATTTATATGGGTAAGCATTTCCCAAATCCCAGATTTTTACTGAAAATTTCTAAATAACCTTATATTAGATGTAACATCTGAGATTATTAAAATGTATGAAAAAAGGATCAATTTATGAAAAAGGTTCAATAATTACCACCTTCTCTTTACACTTTTTTTTTTTTTTTTAACGTGTGCTAGCTTTCTAGGTTGTTATACTGAAAAATAATGACTGTTCAGAGGTAGTTCAATGGAAAGCAATTTTGTGCCACCCTATTTGTCCTTAATAATCATTTTAAATGACTTAGATACCTAGGAGAGTTAAAGAGAAACTTACCACTGACCCTGAATCAGAGCATAAATAGGTAAGAGAGCATTTTTTACAAATTCTTATTTTTTTCTATCAAAAATAAACTTGAGGTCTTCCCACATTTTGAAACAACAGTTCTGTGTGTTTTATCAATAGCTTCAAAACTATTTTATAAATTCTCTGGATATTTTTAGCTTTCCTAGGCTTCATAGTGAGTAGAGGAAAGGAAAATTTAAGTCAGCATTGACATATAATTCAAACTTCAAAACTAGGAAATACAAACTGAAGCACTTTCTGTGGGTCCAGTGGAAAGAATTACCTTTTTCATAACAGAATTTATGAAACAAGCTATGATTTTCCCCAGGAGTGTTCTACATTCACAGAAATTTATATGACCATGTGACCAAGAAAGGCATGGTACCAGTTTACCAACTTCACTGCAGCTGGCAGCTGTGGTATTTCCCCAAGAAAAGGAGTTGTGCTGATTTTATGAATAGATTTATCACTTTGAGATTAGCTTATTACAATATTTTGCAAGAAGTCAAATTTTATAGACCTCCTGATCTATAAATTTACCTCAGGAGACTTGGTAAACTTAATCTAGTAAAGTAAATGGTGCTAGAGTTGAGAATGGAGTATGAACCCATGCTTGTCCATACTATTACTTTGCTAGCATGCTTAGCTAGTTGGGCACAATTCTGGCAAACTCAACATGGGAACACTGTTTTGAGAGACAAAGAAGTTAATTTTGCAAGCATGAGCCCTGGCATACCAGGAACAGAGGATGAATTCTGATCTCTTTCGAGCAGGCTCGGCTTCAGTAAACAGGGAACACCCATTAGTTTGCTTAGGAGTTCCACTGCCTGTCTGCTGGTATCCCAGTGGAGCTTGAGCTACCAATTCAGATCTATAGATTGCTAAGTGGGACAGGACAGATCTGCCTGAGAGGTCACCACCACCATCTCAGTACAGGTCTGAAAGGTAGTGTCTTTGGCCCACAGAATTTACCCTCCAAAGCCTTGTGAATATTCTGAGAGCCTGGGGTACCTGCTAGGGAAAACATTGAGAAACACTTCTCAAGAGTTTGGTGAAGGAGTTCACTTTCTCTACTTATTGCTCATTGAAGGTTATCTGACTGTAATTGTCCTGTGCCACTGCATGGCTGAACAAATTCATTTCTTACACAGAAGGTTGTAACACTGATGGGTGGCCATCACTGCATTATTGTAGGCAAAATAAGCTGTAAGGCAGCTGCTGCCCTCCTAATGGGGACTCTTAACTAGCATTACAATAAATATAAATCATAGAACAAGTATTTTATATTTTTAAAACATTTTTAACATTAAAGCTATAAACTGCAATCAAGTGAAATATCCCTATTTTCAGGATACATCTGGATATGAATATCCTCATTAAGCATCTTGGTTAATTCAGTCCTTGGTAAACGGCTTCAAAGAGTCTTAACATGAATTACTTATAAGACAAGCAAATTATTTAATAGAGTTTTAAAATCCCACAGACAATAAACTATTTTAAAATTTGCTTCCTTGGTTAGTATTTTCTTGAAAATAAACAAAATCATGTAAATATTTCATGCTAATATTGTGGCAGAAATTAACATTAGTGTATGTGGGGGGTGGGAGGAAGAGGGCATTCAAGTCATCAACTTTTGCCAGTTAATTTAGGTGGCTAAATAGGGAAGGTAATCTAACGCTTCCTCTGCAATTAAGGACGAGTCGATGCACAATTCCTAAACTTGGCTCCTGTTCCAAATCACTCCCTAAAGAAACCTATCAATCTCCACTGACTACAACAATGTAAATATCCACCAAAGATTTAAATGCTAATGTTTAATGCCAACATCAAAGAGCAGAACGTTTAGCCCTAAAATACTTCATGTGATTAACTCTACAAAATATAAAGTGCAATGACACTTTTCCCTCTTCATTATCCATTAAGCTGCAATACAAAAAATTAGAACTAAGGGTGAAATTTTGATCTCAGCAACACAAGGGAATATTTGGAATAATTCCACAGGAGGTCCACAGAGACACATCATTACTGTATTGGCTCTGAAATATTAGCATCCAATTCCTCATTTCATAGCCATGATTAGAGCCTGTATGAACTTAAATAGACTCTAGCGAAATAAATGGCATTTCTCCACCTAAGCATCAGAGTTTACTAGCTTTGAATCTGCTCTGCTGACTCAGCCACTACTGACTGATAGGAGCTTGAGTATTATGGAAAAATATGATCTCTCCATGATGCGTTAGGAAATGAGATTCTCAAAAAAAAAGAAACATTTAGGTGACAGACAGAAAAGGTCAAAAGGAGATATGGCAAATAGATCCATCAGCAGACATGAGATGGTAGATACAGAAACTGAAGGGTCTGCTGCTGCAAATACACACATATGAGAAAAAACAACAGATTCCGTGGAAAGTTTTGTACAAGCTATTGAAAAGCAGGTAAGAGTTTAGGAGGGGGACATTTAAAGCAAAGTTAAGAATCATAGTGACAGGACCTCATCCCTGATCTTAAACCTACTTAAGAGGAAGTGAGATGTGTCTAAAAAATTCTGAGAAATACATTAATGGGATAGAAGAAAGTGAACAAAAGGAGATTGAGGTACATGAATGTGTGTATCTGTCTCCCTCTCCTTTTCTTATATAGCAGAAACAGGATGGAAGTAAGATATAAAGCATCCCATTCTGCACTTTGAAGATTTCTTACATTAACACTGGAAAAATTCTAGAAGTTCTGTGAATATTTTTTCTTAAGGTTTTTAGTGTTTCAGCACATGTGGATTCTCTTATGTCTGACATAAGATTTACCTCATTCAGTAAGGAATGAGGTCTTCATTGGCCTATTGACTACAGGTAAGATCTTATGATTTCTACCACTCTGTCAAATATAGTTAAAATGGTCAAAAACCTCTGACAGAGGGTAAAGGAGCCAAAGGAAAATTTTCCAAAAAGATGTGCATTTAGCATGCTCACGGAGCTTTGGATGTTTAGAAAACTGAGCTAGAAATGACCTTAATTAGCATTAATATTAAAATAGTCTGAGTCATATGACTTATGACACTTGCTGTGAAAATTTAAATGTACAAATGAAAAGCAGCAAGTCAAGGAGTTTAAAACTACAGTTATCACTGAAGTCTTATTTATTTTGCAGGCTGCCAATACAAACAAACTATCTTATGGAAACATGAAAAGCAGCTTCTTATAAGCTCAAATTTAGGATGTTTATATTGGTCCCGCAGTAACAAGATTTCTGTGTCATTATGGTGAGCATGACTTAGTTGTATTATGTTCACATGTAGACACCATTATGTAACACTTAGCTCAGACAAATGGCTCTGCTCTTGATCTTTCTTATTCTACTGTAGTTAATGACCAAATATTGTTAAAAATTGGGACACTAATTATCTGATGTCGACATGTTATGGATAATTAAGAATTGCTCACTCTGAAGCCATGCTAATTGTTTTTCACATGTCTCCTTCTCTCGTCCTTGTGTCCTCAACAAGGCAAATAGCTACAGGTTTATACGTACATCTCTGTCACGTACTTTGTCACAGAACATACATCAAACTTTCTGGCTCATCCCTGATTAATTTCTCTGGCTTGCAGCAATTATCTCTCCCTTTGTGACTGACCTCCTGGTAAATGGAGTGCATGATCACTGGGCAATTTTTTTCTGCGTATTTTACCACTTAAATGATCCTTGTTGGCTGACCACAATAGGATACACTAAATTTAAAGTCATAAAATGGTTGAAGTTGAGAGGAAGTGGTAGCCATGTTTTAGCAATTGTAGTTGACAGCTGTAAAAATCAGATCTTGATAATGTACTCTCATTTACCCTATTACTTGGATCAGTTGGTTAAAGCTGTTAATGATCCTCTTGGATCAATGTCGTTTGCTTGTAGCTATAATTTACTGCATTGGTGGATTAGTACAGATGTTTTCATAGATAGCTCTGCATCATTCCACCAGATTGCTGTCTGCATCAAAGTTGCTTCCATTCATCACTAACGAAGCAAAGAAAAAGATAATCAGCATCTCCTATCTTAACATTAACTATTGAACTTGGGATAACACTTTTATTGTTGTCAATTTGCAGCCTTCAACCATGGCTTCCTCAGTAAATTGCCATGAGAGTTCTCTCTAGAAATAGAAGCAATTAGATATTTTGACTATTACAGGGAAAGACTACAGAAATGCTTAACTGTACAAAACAATACACACACTAAAGAGTAGTAGATAAAACTGTTCAGTTACAAATATGCCCTATGGAGTCAAGGCTGGTTCTATCACATACAAAGCAGAAGAAACTACGCAGGGCAGCAACGTTGGCAGTCAAAGTTGGCAAAAATAGGCCAGGCTATTAATTATTGAGATTATTCTGGCACCTGAAAAATCTGCTGACTATGACATGGTTGTCATAGTGGGTAAGTCAGCAATGCTCTATTAAGGGAGATACCTCCCTTTCTTATTACCCCACTAGAATCAGAAAGATCATATCCAGCTCTTCACAGAATTTGTCTATCTTCACCCTTTCCTGTCAGAGGTGAACCATTTCTTTTTGGGCCATTAATACTCCCTTATCTGCCAGAAGGCCATGAGCCAGAAGAAGAAGACTTGTATTTTTCCACTGAGGGCCCATTTAGCCAAATTTGTTTTTCCTTCTAAATAAAAGGAGGCTTATTGGCACATGCAACAGATATAAAATAAGTAACTGAATAAAATATGATGTGCTCCAAAAGTGAAGCAGCACAATCTCTGACTGTATTTCTAAAGAGAATACATATAAAAAAAGAAAAGTGGAAATACACTACCTTAAATCACTGGACAATTCTACAAGGCATCATTTAAGCTTAATGAAGAAACTTCTTTAGCTCTCCCTATACAAGCTACCTTCTCTCTTCTAAAGATTTCCAAAGGAGTCATTACAGCAGGTTGGCTCCATGCCATGCTGTCACCAAATGCTTCACTATACAGAGATGTTACAGTCTAAGAATTTTTTCATTCACTACCTTCAACCTTAATTAGGATTTTTCACATTTGGTAGCACATATACACTTGCAATAGTGCCTTTCAACAGTGATGTTAATTTCTCGTTGAAAAAGTACCTGAGCACTTAAAAGGTTTCATTTGTTCTAATGACAATGGCCCTTGAATTCTTCTAAAGGTCTGAAACAAACAAACAACACTGAGTTCAGAGTTCCTACTGATGATGTCCTGCACTTATTTATATCCTGTAACCAGTTACCATACTACAGTTTGCAGGAAGCAGTAAAAGGAAGATCCGGAGATGTTGTTCTGCTGTGAAAATCAAAGGTCTGTGGAATTGTATATTCTTTGGGTATAAGTTAATTAGCTGCTCTAGAATGTGTATCACCAAGTATAAATATATAAAGCAATTTCTTGTCTTTGTAGTGCAGCTGTTTTGAAAGTCTTTGGCACGGTCTGGGTTGTCACAGAACTATGCATTAAAGTTCCCAAAAAGTATAATACAGTGCAAAGAGTTTCTACTCTGTTGAAAAGAACTTGTGGCCATGAGAAAAAAAAATCTAACTATGGACAAAGTGAAAGAAGAAGCTAGGCATATTAATGAGGATTTAAAAATTCACCCAGAGGGTGTCACAAGTAGAGTTCTTTAATTTTAGAGACGGTTCAGAGATTGGTCTGAACATATAAGTTAACACATATACCTGCTTTTGCAGATCAGGATTAGATTTTCATCATGGTTTTATGAACACAATTGGTTTAACTCATAAATATTGAGAAGATAGCTGGTCCATGTTTTTAAAAGAAAAAAGGGGCTCTTACTCCTTTGTGCGACATCAGTAAAGTAAACCCTCCTTTCCGTGGCTAAATTGTACTTTATGTTGCTCATTTTCTTCCTCAAGTACATAGTTTTTTATTGTGCAGACGGTGAAATTGTTCTTGGGTAGTGTACATTAGACCATGGTGACATAACCTGCTTTTTCAATAGCTCAGTGCACAGGAAAGTCAATAGCCCTGAGGCTGTCATGCTTCTCTGAGCAGGTTGCCACCAAACATTCAACATACGTAGCTTAATCAGACCATTTCTAATTTGGAGGTCTGTTTCTGTGAAGCTGAAGCTTTACTTTATCTTTGTGTAGTTACTCTAGAGTGTAGCTTCCCATTCTTTTCACTTCTAACTATTGTAAAATTCACATGGTCTTTATAGAAAAAAGAAGAGTTTCTTAGCAAAAATTATTACATCTCTTTCAAAACAGTTTTTAAGGTAGATCTGGACAGGCAAGAGTTCTGATATCCATTTGAGAAAAGAAAAAACAAAACAAACAACAACATATTTTTAGTATACTACACAAAAATCCAAATTACATTCAGTCACAAACTGATGTGCAAAAAACCTGACATAGTCAGACTCAAAATGTGATATGAAGTTAAAGTTTCCTTTCAGGATGACAGAGCACCATTGCTTTTGTTCCTGTGTGTTCTGATAGAGCATAAGGTTCAAATCCTGCTCCTACTGAAGTCAATGACAAAGCTTCCATTGACTTTAGTGGTGCAGGATCAGACCCTAAGCAACACAGTCAGCATCTGCTTTCTGCTTGCTTTTTATCTCTCTAATCTTTCAGTGAAAAATATTGGAACAAATTAGAACTAAATAGTAGGAAAAAATCAATTAATATCAATTAGCTACTCTGTGGTACATTTTCTCATAAAACGTACTGCTTGACATTCCAAATTTTTTGCAAATATACACATTCTATGTATGTACATAAAATATCATCAAAACTCTCAAATATATGTGCCATACCATATTATATCCTAGACAGATGTTTCCTTCTTTGTGAAACTCCTGAAGAAAAATCTAACATTTAATAATCTAATAATAATTCCCCAACTTTGCAATTCTGTAGTATCGCTATAACCTTGTAGATGTCGCAATACTAAATATGACCTGATACAATCAGTGAATGAA
Source organism: Cinnycerthia olivascens (assembly GCA_035048155.1). Classification (NCBI taxonomy): domain Eukaryota; kingdom Metazoa; phylum Chordata; class Aves; order Passeriformes; family Certhiidae; genus Cinnycerthia; species Cinnycerthia olivascens. The sequence continues at coordinate 74,784,228 of JAWWMU010000153.1, read as the reverse complement.
CAAACTGCTTTCCTTGATCTGATGGTATTTGCTATACAGGGACTGGAATTCTTATCAAGTTTTTATCTATCAGTTTAATTCAGGCATAAACTCAGTTATTGCCTCCTGTAAAAAAATCTGTGATACCAGCTCAGGGTAATGTGATTGCCGATCAATAGGTAGTCTTAGTTCCATGGAAATAACCCAATCCATTCTCTTAATGTACTGAAAAGACATCTAAAAAGGTAGAAGAATAATAACAACTATCATATGCAACTAATTTCTACTCTAAATTCTCCCTTTTTAGTTGATGACCGTGGAGTGCAGAACACTTACACAGCTATGCTCTCTGCCTACTTGTCTACGAAAAATTATTAAAATATTAAAATATTTCTTAAATATTATTAAGAATAGGCACAGACATCCATATAGCTCCCATTAAAAAAAATAAGCAAAAAAGATAACCCAAAATATGGTCATCATCACATATGTGTTTCTAAAAACCTCAGTTTAATGAAAAGACCTAGTGAATATTACATTTGAAAAGTGACTTTTTGTAAAATAATTTCCCCAGCTCAGGTGGAACACATTTGGTAAAAAGAAAACGTTATTTTTATAATCTAAATTCTTTTTACATGAGGCATTGCTTTTAAAAAAACCTATAATGATGATGTAGCCATATCAATGTGCGAAAACTGATCTACAGTTGGACGTTGCAATGAAACATAGCTCGAAAAGTAAAGTCATTAGCAGGAAATAGCCAAGGAAACCCACAGCTAAAGGAGCTCCACTGAAGTGGTAAAACATTGAAGAGAAGTTGAACACTGAAGCTATTTGGAATAAGCTGTCATGTGGCACCAGAAGTGAACATTGGACAGAAGATGTAAATGAAGGTAGATTAAAACAACTTGGTGGCACTATGGGAAGACACCAAAATGGCCGGGGGAAAGGAAGGAAGTGAGAATAGGACTAGAACGCTGAGGGCATAGTGAGTGGGAAAGCTGCAGGCATCAATCTCCTTGATTGCTGCCTCTGCTGGGGGACAGTTCATTGCTGAAGAAAAGTCAGGCTTAAGTGAGACTGACAGGGAACAGGAAACAAATAGATGGTCAGTAGTGCAGAGGCTATGAAAGAAGAGACTTTAAAAAATGAGTAGAGATAATTAAGAGCTAGGGAAAAAGGGTAAAGAAACAAAGAAAAGAAAAATTATAACCAAGAATGAAAGGAGAATGTAACATGGAAGTATGTGAAGTGTCTCGCTCATTTAGAAAGACTTCAGAATTACCTAAGAAAAGCAGGACTCATCCCACAGATTTGCATTTATGCATTCAGCCATTTCTTCTTGTCATATAAATCAACAGTGCTGCTACTAATAGTTATGATTTCATAGCATGCAATTTTGTTTTCAATTCAAGTTGCTGGGATAATGCCAGTTTGAAAAATTTGGCTTCCTTTTTTTATTTTTTTAACTGTGAAATCTGGGATCTGCTTTTTTTGTAGGAAAAGGTCTTAAAATTGAACTCTGAGATATAAAAAAGGAATAGCAGCAAATCAACATTCACAAAGGAAATTTTTACTAAAAAGGAACATTTCTCAAGATTAAAATTTCTTTATTATGGATCAGGGTTTTTTAACCACCTGAAGTTGTCAGCATTAAGTGCATCTGAAGGCAAAGCATAACATAAGAGTGCTACGGGGCACCTTTCTCTTGCTGTGAAGAAGCAGCAAGCATTAGCAGGTGGTCCCTGCACATGAGCAATGAGTACATTCAGGGACAGTTATTGGCATTACATTTTAACTTCTGTTTGTCTTAGTTAGTTACAGTAATAAGGCATGATGAGTGTCCCCTTGGATATGAATTTTTTTCTTTTCTATGACAAGAAATACAATTTAAACTGGCTCAGGACACACACTTAAATTTTCTCAAACCCTGATAAATTTTGGTATTCATTCAAAATATCCTCTGCTTTATCAAGGCCAGGGTAGGTTGGGTGTATATAACCCTTTACCAGAGATGAGTCCATTGTTCATTCAGGTAAATTCTGGAAGACAGGACACAGAAAGATAGTTTTAAAAACACACTATCTTTGAAAAAATGTAAACAGAAAAATTATAAAATTGTTATTGAAGCTTATTTCATAAAATGAAAATGCATGAATGCCAAAATACAACAAATATTTATCTTTAGTGAAACCTACCCAATTTCCATTCATCTTCTGGGTGTTGTATGAAAAAAATATAAGATTTGGAAAGAAACTTGATGGATTGAAAGGAACTACCAGCACAACTGAAAGGGGAATATCTTATCAGGAAAGTGGTCAATTTTATCTTTTGGTAAAAACCCATGCAATAAGCTTACAAAGGTAGTGCTTGTCAGCTGTTTGGCAGGTGCAGCCCTTTAGTACATTTGTTTATTTTAACTAGAGCTTAGTCACATTCAAATCTGAATTCCATAAAGATGCAGGGGTTCTCATAGATCAGCTTGCAGTAGTGGGATGACACCCTGTATTCTTTATATCATGCTGGATAGACAAGATAGGAAACAAGATGGTTTACTCCTGGAGGACTTAGTGTACTTAATCTTGTCAAAAAAAGAAAACAAAGCAAAACCTAAAGCCTCATGGTTCTTGGCTGAAGCATAAAAATATACCATATGACAACTGATAGCCTAGTCACAAAGTCTTTTTAAAACAAGAAATGAATAGCAATGTGTCATATGTGTGTATATATAAGTGATGTGAAATGATACCTACCCACTTGCAGTCATTTTATTGTTATTTCCACAAATATAAATAGGTTTTTATCCACCACCTGGTTCTTTTTTGTGGCATGCTCTCTTTGTCTCATCAGAAGCTTGTTACATGTGGGTGAAGAAACACTGAATATATTCTATAACCCTATTCTTTCATCAATAATTTCCTGTTATCATTACACAATGATTTGAATTTTGTGACTATGGCCACAAAGGAGCAATTCAATTAAACCAAAACTAAAAAGGGAAAATCTCATTGCAACTGGTGAACCCAGTAATTATATATAGCCACCTATTGTGTTAGCATAATAACATGTGAAGAAGGTTTAGTTAGACACATTTACACACATAAAAAGCAGTATGGGCATAGAAAAAGTCAGTTTTGCCAGAAGTACAGAACAATCACACAGGAACAAATGAGAGCTGCATGAATCCTAGTTTACTTGGCTATAAATAAAACCAACATTTTCTTTCTCTCCATGGTAAAATAAAAGAGAAACATGGAAGCATAACAGTCTCCTTTAAACAACCCGTCTCTTTCTGTTCAATTATAGTCATCAATCTGTTCCACCTAAAATATTTTCCTCCTTGAGAAACCAAAGAAATCAGTATTAGGATACAAAACATGCTGTTGCAAAAAAAAAAAAAGTGTAGAAGAGGTCTTTACTTTTGCTAAATTAATTTGTTTTGAACCTCTGTATTTTCTTTAATTTTGCAATTCTGTGAAAAAAAAAAAGAAGCTGCATTTATGTGGCACTTCTAATCAGAAAATCTTGAAGAGCTTGGTAAGGAAAAGTGAAGGTTACCTTCATATTACAGAGATAACTGCAACAAACAGAGATTAAAGCAATTTTTTTTTCCAAAATCTGTCCCCCATGTATATTCCTCTTAGATGCCAAATTGGAAGCCTTTAAATCTTTATATTCAGAAATGCTAAACAGGCAAAGCTCCAGTTGTACCCTTTCTCTAAACAGTGTCAAATCCTGGAAATGCTGGTCTGTGCATAATCCCACAGTAAACTGGAGAGTAGGGAAGGAAGAGTCAGATCTCCTGCTTGAGGGTCTTACAAAGCTTGTCTAAGAGGTTGAGGATTTTTGATTACTTTAAATCTTTAGCAAAGTCTAGATGTTGTCTCTAATATATATGCAAGGTGTAGTTTTACATATCTCTGGGCTTGATATGAGGATCATTTCATAAAATCACATAGCTCGTGTTACTTATAAGATAGCACAGGATAACCATATTTTATCTTCTGGCCTAATAAAGCCCTGTAAATTCATGACTATGACAAGACAAAATAATGAACTGTAATGAGTTATCTTGGAGAAAACACAACAAACTTCTGATTAAGGCCTTTTCATCTTCCTGAGATGTGATGATAAATTGCACTGTTTCTTCCTTTACCCTGTGTGGCACTGAACCATCAAAGCACATAAAGTAAAACCAGTTTGATTCAGCTAAACAGGAAAAAGTCCAAATCCTCTTCTTCATGTGATAGTTCTGTGCAGTAATCTACAGAGAGTAGAACACTGTCCACCTGTGCATGTTTGGAGAATAATTTTGAAGATGAAAAATCAAGGTGCCAAAATAATATCATCTGTGGTGCAAAAATACTTTCAGGGTAAGTCTTCTGTGCTGAAAATCTCATCATAAATTTCAAGAACTGAATGAACACAGAGACCAATCCTTTCAGCCACAGAGATGGTTCCAAAATAATATAAAATGTGCATTTGGAATCCATGAAAGCATTATAGGGAGATTAAATATCCCATAAATACTCCAGCCTAACTCTTAACAACCATATCAACTGTCCTAAATTTGGAGGGAGGGAAAGGAAGGTTTTGAACTAAATTTCTTGTCCCTTTTTTTTTTTTTTTGAGATTATTATCTTTAAAGTACAAAATAAATACAGTTTTTCCTGATTGTTTGTTTGTTTGTTTACCCTGTTTGGTGAATTTGTTCTTAGTTCAAAACATTACTTTAGAGGATCATTTCTACTGCACTACAAAAATCAGCATGATTCAGAGTCATTGAAATTTCCTCCAAGATATAAGTATGAAATATCCTTTAAAATATTAGTCAGCTGTTCTTACAGGAATCATCATATCAGTTATTCATTTTAAATTTTCTGTTACGGCATTTCTTCGAAAGCCAGATTTTGCAAATAATACTTGGTTTAAAATTGTTCATGTTACAGAAGGTTAACTTTACTACCCTCTCTTTAAGACCACAGCACAGTATTGTCTGTAATTTTACCAACAAGCAACTTGCCAGTTCAGAAACCTAAATATGAGAATTATTTTCTTTTTTTTTTTTTTATTCAGCTGCAGACAACTAAAGCCCTTTTTTTCCCTGGGGTGATATGCTGGTTTGATTTTATTTCCCCTGACATTTCACCTGTCAGATTATGATAAATAGAAGAAACAAAGAATAATCATCACATTCTCATTGCATCTCATAATCAAATATCTGGAAATATAAGATAAATCAGAAATATAGTCCTGAGGGAAAACATTAACACTGAAAACACCATCAGAAATCCAAATCATCTAGGACTCCTCTACATGTTTAAAAATTCCAAAAGGAAGTCTGCACAGAGCAGTCACATCTATTTTTTTTTTATCAAATACTAGGGAATTAACTATAAAGAAGCAAGAACAACAAAAAAAAAGGAGTTTCTAAGCTAAGAAATTATATATAATAACAAAACTGTGCATCTTCTTTAAGTCTTTTGTGAATGCTTTCTGAAAGCAATCCTGAAGCCAAGAAACAGGACAGGTTATCCTGAAATAGTATAAACTCAAATTAAATAGCTGGCAAGCTGAAAAGATTAATGAGCCAGAACACACCAAACATGCTCCTGATTTACTGCATCTATAGTTTGCATGTTCCAAATTTCTCTCAGTCTCACAGTGTTGAGATTCATAAGAGATGAAAACTTACCTGCTTGGCCAGTGGTAATACTGACAGCTGCAAAAAGCCTCTGGGAACGACTCAAGTCAGAAACCCCATTCACAGCTTCAACTTCAAACGTGTAGTTAGCATGAGCTAGCAGGTCCATGACAGTGACATAGTTATCTACTAATCCAGTTTGCTGGGGCATATATCCAATGTTACTCCCACAGGGAACACACTCGCCCTGCTCCCAGCTGCACCTCTTGCACAAAATGCGGTAGGTCACATCACTTCTTCCCCCGTTGTCAGCAGGAGGACTCCACTCCAAACTCACAGTAGTCTGGTTGATATTGAAAATTAGGTTCTGTGGTGCAGATGGAGGTCCTATATAATACACAAAAAAGTCCTGGGTAATTACACAAAAACACAGTAGGACACACAGGTGGCATTTTAATTACTGAGATACAAAACAGTTGAAGCATTTTTCTTCACAGACACATTTCATTATTTTTAGTACAGGTTGCATAAAAGCTTTCTTGGTAAGAGCTTTATTTATTTTCCATTAAGACATCTGAATAACTATTGTCTGTATATTTACTGCAACTGATTTTAGCTGTTTCTCTTCTGTGTAATTAAAAGGAATGGTTAACATACCTTTAAAGGTTCTCTTTTACAGATTTTCTAAATATGGGATTTGTTCACTTCTTCTAAACATACTGAACAAGCAGCATCTAGTCTTTTGTTATTACCACTGATATGATTTATACAGATATTTAGTGATGTTTTGGGTTTAGAAAACTTCCACTATTTGAACCACCAACTGTGTAAGCCAATCTATTTGTAGTTAGAAGGTTAAGTCAGATCCAATTCAGTTCAATCAAAGTGCAGCTGCACAGAGGTTACTTTTCATTTTTCACATTACTAATTTTGGTATTATATCACATAATGCACATTGTCTACAACAATTTAGGGAGAACTGGGCCTGTATTATATCTTTTACAGTGAGTTATGCACTCATGCAACATGCAATGTTTTCCAATGCTGTGTCAAGCAAACCTGAAAATTATATTTATGCTGATTCTGTATTCACTGTCAGCCCTCTTTCCCTCTGCCTTTCAAATTCTTTTACTGTTGCAAATGTACTTTTCAAACACAGGAAAAGCCAGACAAAACTACTCGCTGCAAGTGGCTGCACCTGGTTGGTTAAGCAACGTCCTTTACTATTAAATTCATGACTCACTCACTTGTGCATGCGACATATGGTGGATCAGAAGGTGCTCTATAATAGCTATCTTCACAGTCGCATCTGGAAGATCCTTCCTTGTCAGAGAAGCTGTGAGTAGGGCAGCGGGAGCACTGCAGATCTTGTGAGGAGGATTTGTAGAAACCACGGCCACAAGCTAAAGCAGAACAAAACAAATTAAGATTTAGATTTTTTGTTTCTGTCACATGAGGTACATATTTCTGTAAACATCTAAGCTGTCCATTCTGTTATGTTGGCTCAAGCAAGATATGCTCACAATTACTTTTTCATCAGATGATGCTGTTAATGATTTTGTGGCATTTTTATGAGTTCAAGTATATACTACATGTACCTCCACAGCTGGCAGTACAATATTACAAAACAGAGAGATACATAAATACAAGAAGCATCTGTTTTTCCTCAAAGAAGAGTACAATAATGGTGTGAAATATCTGGATGCTTGCAATAGGCCTAAACAAAAGGAAAACACTCTTGAGATCTTATCTAAGGCCACTGAAGCATTTATGGTACCTGAACTAGCTGTTTTAGAGCAAGATTTATTCTTCCCTGATCTCAGAAACCCAAGGAAGCTGTAACCCATCAGCAAACCCTGATCCTGAGCAAAGAATGAGGCATGAACATTTGTTTAAAAGTTGACTCTGGAAGGAACATAAAGAAAGAGGAGAGCAGACATCATAAACTGCTCAATTGGTTTGCCAGTTTCACAGAAAGAGACAAGTAGGTTGAAATTAACTTATTAAAACTTTCAAGAAAAAGACAAAAAGTAGACAATAGGAAATAAGCATCTAAGAGAATTTCTTACTTTGGTTTGCCCACTGTGAACCCATTAAATTAAAAAATGTGTTGTCTTACAACACTGGTGTTTAGAAATACGTCTCACAGCTACTGCCACAGTTCCCAAGGTGGAAACACACATAAAACACATCTACCATTAGACTTGCAAGCAGAGCACTGCAACCTAGACAGTCAGCTTAAGAATGTATAAACTATGAGAACTGTAGGGAATGAGGAAGAGGGAAGTGGGAATCAGATAACACTAAAACTGAAAACAAGTTAAGACTCACATCCAGCACTGAAGTTACAGGCAAACCAACAAACACAGTCAACATGCGAAAGAAAACACAAAAGTCCTCTAGAACCTTCTAAAAGAGCAGAAGTATTTTCAACCAGACTATTTAACTTTTTTATTTTTTTTCTTCCAGTCCTAACAGAGTCTAACCTTCTTAAGCCACAACCTGTATGCAAAGGAAAGGGACAGCGGGTGAAACTTTGTACTGGGTATCAAAATATTAAGGCTAGTTAAATAGTCATTCTGTATTCAGCGGGAGAGAATTTACTTTGGTTACATTCATATTTGCTTGGATATTTTCTCAGAACAGAAATGCAAAGTATCAAAAGACACTGATATTTGGAACAGTTATTTCAGTTGTGTGGTACTAAAGTGATGGAAAGAGCATGAAAACAATGAACTTTATCCAAAGCTCACTAAATCAATGAGGAGTACCTTTGACTTTAATAGCCTTTGTGCTGGACCCACAGTGCTGCTGAAGCAACATGAGTCATATTAGTCTGATTATTTTATGCAACAGAGGAAAAAAATAAATGCAGAAATACTTAAGACAGCAGTAGATTAAAGCGGATGAATTATGTAAATCAACAGTGGATCACACTGGTAGGAAATTTGGGCTATTACTCTATCAATAAACTAAGTTTTTTTAATAAAAATATGCTTAAAATTGCCATAACATTTAGAATTTGTTGTGCTGAAAAAAAAAACAAGTGAATGGAAGCGAAATTATTTGGCAGAGCTAATTAGAATGCAAAGCTTGTAGCCTTTGATTTTGACAAAGGGGCACAAGTTTGCATTAGAAGAAAATCTAGTCCTGCTTGTAAAATGTGCTATAGCTTGATTGTGCCACAGTAGCTGTTATATATGCTATTTAGAAAAGACAACAAAAAGAATTTTGGAGAAGCACTTTAGATAAACATGACCTTTTAATTCATAGTTGTCACAAATTCAACTCAAAATTATCCTTTTATACCTTCATTCAAGGTTGTTTCAGAATTTTCTGACCAAAGCACACAAAAGCTGAATGGATTTGTATACATGTACCTTAAGACACACATTTAAATTTCTGCCTGCTTTTTTAGTAGTTGCAATAGAAATGTAGCTAAAATTATCAAATAATAGTTTCCTGCCTTTTTGAAATTGTCATGTTCCTCTTATACCAAACAAAACACTGGACAAATACACCGGAACTTCCAGCATGTAGTCCTCTGCAAAGCAAAGAGCAACTTAAAAGGCAAAGATCCCCACTGTGTTTCCAGTCTGTCCTTCTCAGCAGGGAACTTTACACGGTAAAGATGCAAGGAGTAAAATAAAGATTTCAGACAGAAATAACAAAATGTAAACAGAAAACTCCTTTTCTGTTTTGTTGGGGTTTTTTAGTCATGACTTGATCAAGACATTTATATGCTTAGTCACTCACTATATAAAGTGTGTGCATTTCTTATTAGAGTTCAAAGGATCTGAGTGTCTGTGACTGGTTTACATGACTGAAAGCCAATTATTCTCCCACACAGCATAACAGAGGCGGCAGGTTCAGGCATTCATATCATGCTACCATTCCATTAGCTTTTTGTCCACTAAGAGACTTGTGACGACATTTAATAACCATCCGTTCGACTTATAAATCCCACAGATATAAGGGGCAAAATATTCCAGAACTGAATTTTTTAACAGTATGAAAACAGCAGTTTTAAAAAAGGATTTTTAAAAACTTTGTAGTTCTTCAGAAAGGAGGGTATGCAGGGCTGTACACTATAGTTCAAGGTACTCATTGAAGGAATACAACTAAATTATTCTCCCATCTTTCTTCATAAAATTAAATTTCTCACAAAAATTGGTCTTTCCAGGCTAGCAGTAGAATGTTTCTGTTGCTTGAAAACTGTGGACCTATGGGTCCTCCTCTGTTCTTGACACACACCATTGTCCTTGCAAAGAAAATTACAACTGAAAACTCTACCAAGGTGGTGCTGCACAGACCACTCATGAAGGTGTGAGAACTTGCCAGTCAGCTACATAGATAACAGATGGGAAAGAATCATTCAAAAATACTGGTTTGATTATTTTTTTCCCCTCCCTTTTGTCCTCCCTTGCCAAATTGCCATGGTGGATTTTTTTATTTTATGAGTAATTTAGATAGATTGTTTTGTTCTACACTATTTTAATTCTACATATTTTGATTCAATTTAGTTCTTCATGTAATATTTTTAAGATTACAGGGACAGGTGGTATAAAATCCCCACTGCTTCTACCTCCATAAGGAACATAAAAAAATGTTAATTGTAAAAAAACAAAAACAAACACATTAGCCAAACAACACTCAGAGCTCCCTACATACAAATCTAAAGGTGATAAATACAGCTACCCTTTCACAAAAGTATTTCATGGCAAAGCTTCAGGCAACTCAAATGACATTTGATCACATCCATTTTAATATTTCATTAGTACAGGAAAGCACTCATTAGCTGCACTTTTTCCCTAAAAGGGGAGGCTAAATTATAAGTCAAGGCACAGAACTCCAGCAATGACAGAGGATATGCAGCGGGATATAAGTGGTGAGACAGCACTCTGATGTTGTAGCTCTAATCCTCATCATTGCTGATCTGATTAAAACGTAAACATTTGATATTCCTGATGCAAGTTAAGATCCAGCAGTAGTTTTGCAACTGAAGGGCTTCTGGGATATGACAAAAGGCAGCACAGAGGTGGAGAGAAAGGCAAGAAAGGCAGCACAAAACACAATTGTTTTTCATTCACTCTTGTGTCATTTACAGCTGCCCATTTAATAGAACAGCTCCTCCCAGATGAAGTCCCTGTTTTGCTCAAACAGCTGCTCCAAAGTCTTATATGTTACTGACAGCACAAAGACACAGAATAGCACCTCCCCTGTCTGACCTCAACCAGCTGAAAACAACATAATTAGGTTTTAATTCTTTCCCCATATACTACAGAATCAAAAATGAATATAGAAGAAAGTCTTGCTTCAGCCAAGACACAATTCTTCACTTTGTGAAGGATCATCAAGGACTATCACTGGCCATCTCAGGGCTGACCAGCTCCTTGGACTTGTTCACTTTTCTGCAGTAGCCATGGCTGCTCCTCAGAGCAAATCTTCTCACCTCCTCCATGAAACACAGATTTTTCTTGTTTGGAAGCTGGCAGAGTTCCAGTGCGAACTACAAAAACAATGCGAACAAAATCTCTCGGATGAGAGCACGTTCCTGGAGTTGGGGTTTGAGACTGAGGAAGGCCTAAAATAAAGCTGTACACTATTCTGGCTGTATACAATGGAGGACCCTCCAGAAAATCATACCAGCAGACTTTCTGGGCTTGGACTAAGCTGCTTTCTTCTGGAACATCCAGCAGCCCTCTGCTGTAACACGGATGTGTCGTGACAGTCGGGTCTGGCCCACGGCTGGGCAGGGCTGCAGCACCAGCGCGCAGTGCCCTCTTGGAGAATCGTGTGTTCAGCACACACTGCTGCAGTCAGGGCATTCTCAAACATTTCTAGCCAGTGTGTTTGGTATCCCTTAAGGGGCTGCACAAATATTGTAAAGAATGGAATTTTGCAAAGCCACAAGTAAATACTGAGGAATTAACACACATTAACAAGAACTATGATGCCACATCTGTGGCATAAGCTGCTGACTGCACCTAATGGAGAAAAATAGCAGCTTCTCTGCTGTGAGCTCATCACATGCTTCAGTGGCCTGCTGGAGATCAAATAATGTATATGTTTCTTTTCATATTTATAAAAAAAAAAGTCCAAGGACCACTGGAGAAGGGAATGAAGGCAGATGTAGAGGGCAACAAACAGCAGTCTAGAGTCCCACTTGTGGGACAGAAGAAAGAAAAAGAAGAATGTGTTAAGTACTATTCATTTTTATGTAGCTATAAACACTATGAGATTCATTTTGTGTCTAGGATAGCTAGGGAACTTAAATTTGGAATAGTGATGGAAATATGGTGAAAGCTCTGAGTGATGTATCTAACAATTGATGTTTATATAAGCAAAGGAGAAAGAATAAACAGTTATAGGGCACTTACACATTAATCAAGAAAATGATTTGCTACTACAATAAACAATTAAAAAAAAATCTCCATTTTTCAAAGCACAAGACTTCCAGGTGGCATATCAGCTTAAGACTTAAAGGCCACACAATTGTTCCAGTGTGTTAGACACTTGATTGAACATGGCTTTTAATAATAACTTTTGAGTTTATACGAAAATAATTAGAGAATTAGAGAATGTACTCATTACTGCTTGATCCCTTTATAAAAAGCAGACTGGTGTAAGAGGATAAGAATAAAGATGACATAGTGTGCTAGCAGAGCAAGAGAGCTTGTCTATTTACTGCTATTTTGTGCACCATTCCCTGAGGTTGCCATCACTAGACCTTAGTGGTGTGACAGTTCTGTGCACACTAAGATGAAACTAATACTTAACACTTTTCCAGAGCCAGTGTCAAAGGACGACAAAGGACTAATCACAGAGTTTCAACACACTCAGTATTTTCTATGAACTTGGGGTTCTAGGCTGGTCCCACTGAGGACCATGGCAGACTCACTGCCCATCTTGGCTCAGGTTTTCCTCTGAGTTCCTTTCTCTGTTCACTTGAATAAGTCAACTGTATTAAAAGTGATCTGAAGCATTATATTTTTTCCTACAAGCAGTGAGTAGAATTTGTTTTATATCTGTGTGGGCATAGCTCCCCATTCTTGTGATTTGTTTTCCATTATCTTAATCAATTCCCTACCTTTCTACCTTCTCCAAGCCTGAGAAAATTAAAGAGAATTCAGCTAACCCTCTTTTCACAGAAATGATGTATACACAAAGAGTGCGTGCAGATGTTTCCTGGATGAAGTTATGCAGCTGCAAAGACTTTATTAATTATAAAATGCAAAATGGATTGTTCTGTAATTGAAACTCTCTGGGGCTTAGATACATTTGAAAATTAACATACATATATATATATGGCCAGGACATAGATGGATGCTGTTAGATTATTTATTACAGATGGACATTTTAACTAATGCAGAAAAAAAAAGAGCTGGTCTTTCTCCACTGGAGCTTTCAAATATTTGCTTCATATTAATGTCTATGGTTCCATAACTCAGGACTAAAAGCACAGCTTGCAGAAACAGTACTCCCACTGCTAGTGCTGCTGACCTCATCTAGGATGGACAGGTCTAGAGTCTTTATTTTAATCCTATTGACAGTGCCTCAGTGGGAGTAATTATAACAGTCAGCCACAAATCCAGACCTCCTGTCACTGATATATTAGGGTTTTTCACAACCAAAATGAGCAGCAGACGAGGATAAAAGCAACATGGGGTAGTGATTATAGCAAGATTTGTCAACCCCCTTCTGTATTAACCTGCTATAAACACATGACAATTTGGCATGGGAGATATTAGAAATGCGAAAGGTTTAACCTTTCAGAGTGTCAAAAAATAAAATTTTTAAAACATTTGGGGGGCACTGTTCTCTTATGAGAACCTGGCTGGTAGATCACATTGGCCGAATTCACTTTTTAGCTGAAGTCTCTGAAAACCTTAGATAAACTGAAAGCAGGTCATTATAAAACAATTCCCAACTGCAGATTTCAATGTGAAATATCAGACATAAGAAATCTAATAACAAAAAGAGACTTTATAACCTCTGATCCCTTTTTCCAATAATTTGTGTATGTTCCAGTCATGGCTATGTTTGAAACTGTAAATTACTTTTATAGTGAGAGATGGCATCTGTTATGCCTTCTCTGGCACCTAATATATATTGTTTTATAAGGAGCTTAGACTTTGGCATTGCATAGTAGTCTAACTACTATGCAATGTCAAATGTCTAACTGAAAAAGAAGCTTATTTTAGCTTGATTTTTAAACTGCAACAACATCTAAAGATTTTTTCATGCTTCAACTAAGGAACTATGCTGTATATTTTAGTCAGAGTAAACTTAGGACTTTTAATGGTGCCTAAGCTATAGTGTGAATGACATATCTAGATAGGGTTGTCCCATCGCTGCATGCCATCATTCACTGAATGTTTGTTGTTGCCTCTCAGGAATCTCTCAGACTTCATATTCATTTTCCAAGCCTACCATGCCCTTGTTTTCCAAAATCCTGCTAATGTCTTTTGAGAGATGTTCACATACTGCTGGTCACACAAAGAGAGATCCACTTGCTAGGTAATAGTAAATTGTTCTGATTTTTCCACTGAATGAAGTGAAAGCTTCTCCTCTCTACAAATCTGCTTTAAAAAACCCCAAAACCAAACAAACCAAAGCCTCAAAAGTAACCATGTCAGCATATGTGTCTTTTTAACTTATCTAGCTCCAAAAAACTAAGCACCAAGTAGTACTCTGCTGTTTTTCTGGCTAATTTATAGACAAGGACAAGGTAATCAGATTGAAGAACATATTCTACAAATCAAAGAATACCCAATGTCACTATACTGTAACAGCAAAATTACTTTGAATCTAATCATTCCAAATCAGTACATAAAAGACTACATCTAAATGGCAATTAAAGACACGCTAGTATATTCTGAGGAGAATTAATTAACTGGGTGAGTTAAAAGTTGTGCATTAAGACTATGACATAATGCTTCTCTAAATTTTCAGTTTACAATGCTAAAGCATATGCCTCTCATTAACTTCCTTGGAAATGACAAATATAAAGCCACTATGAAAACGGGGGGAAATTAATATGTGAGAGATACAAAAACACTAAAAATGCAGAGTATGTAACTCTGTTACTCTGTTACAGAGTTCAAAACTGAAAGTTGAGTTAAGAAAATTAAAGGAGAAGAGATATTCTGGCTTCCCTGTTCATTCTTATCCTACTTCTCCCCTTTTGTTCAGCCATGCCCTTCCCTCAAGATCAGGTTTGCAAGGTGCATGAGTAGCTTGTGCTCAGAGTTGAGTGACAGCTCAACTCACTAGCCGGTTTGGGAGTAAATGTTCCACATTTTGCAGGACGTGGTATAGCTTCATCACAAAAAAAGAAAAAAACAAAAAAAAAAGAATACATGCCTGAAGTATTGTAAGCAGTAGAAATTTTATCTGCCTTCCTCAGAAGCTTCTCAACCAGTCAGAAAATTAACGAAGAAATGCACTTGATTTGCTCATAGCTTCTGCATCTTTAGGTTTTTGGTTATTGTTCACTCCTCTTTTATTAAAATGGTAATATTCAGTTTTTTGGAATTTTCATTAAAAAAAACTGTTAAACTACAGTGACTAAGAATTCAGCAAATCTAAAAGTACAAACCAACTTATGTTGTTATGAAGTTATGATGGTCTGATAAGAAATTTGTATGATTATCTAACTGAGCAGAATAACACATCCCTAGATGCATTAACAGAAAACAGTACTCCTGCAACAAAAAGAAATTGGCTGTACAAACCTGGAAGTAAGTGGTGCTTTTTTTCTATACAGATATATGAAAAATTCATGCTAAATTTGTCACATTCCTGTAAAGATTTTTTGTTGGATTTTTGCTGTTTTTTTTTACTCATATAAAATTCAACTCTAGTAGCTGTAAGAAAATAAAAAACCCCTAAAAACAAACAAAAAAAAAAATCCCAACTCAGTGTGATGAAATGAATACCGTAGATTGTTTTCATGAGATTATTCTTTAACTTTTTTGCTTTCCTATTCTAGGGGCATAGCTCAAACAATGAAGCTTACACAATATTGCTTCTTAAATAATAAACAACTCACTGAGTTCATCAGGGAGTTCTGACAGTGGCAATTCTGTGACTATACTCCTCTGATTACACACAGGTTCTGTACAGCCATACCTTGTCTGGCCATACACAGATAAACATTTTGGGATGTCTAAGGCACGCTTGGGCTTTGGTATTGCCAATATGCCTTAGGTAAGGTTTCCTGTTGTTTTGTAAAGAGAATGAAAAACATCAAAACAGTAATGAAAACAGTGGAATTTGGGAAGGGGAGGAGCACGTATTTTCTAAATAAAAATACAGTAAAATCTGATCACTGATAAATCATTTGGAAAATAATTTTAAAATAATTTGAAAACAAATCTTTGAATTTCAAGCCAACAAGATTTCCATGGTCTTCTGGGTCTTCTTATCTGACTTTCCAATGTAGCAAAGACCTTTGTATTTAACAAAAAATTCTTGAACCTCTAGTACTATATTCAATTTTTGGTTCCTCACTACAAGAACATTGAGGTGCTGAAGCAGCTCCAGAGAAAAGCAACGGAGTTGGTGAAGGGTCTGGAGCATAAATCATATTAGAAGCAGCTGAGGGAACTGCAGTTGTTTATCCTGGAGGAGAGGAGGTTCAGGGAAGACCTTATTGCTCTCTATAATGGCCTAAAAAGAGGTTATAAGGAGGTGAAGGTCAGCCTCTTCTCCTAAATAACAATCAACAGGACAAGAGGATATGGCCTCAAGGTGTGCAAGAGGAGGTTTAATTTGGCTATAAGAAAAAATTTCTTCACTGAAAGGGCTGAGAGCTTT
>JAWWMU010000153.1:74742285-74766502 GCA_035048155.1 Cinnycerthia olivascens | reverse complement strand
AGACTGGATCTGCCCCTCTGCAACCTTCCAGGAGAATCCATACCTTGACCTGCCTGCCTGACCCCATCCATGGACAGTGTTGCTTCGAGCCAGCTGGAGGATACTAGGCCAAGTTTTCCTTCCCAGGATGCCAGGATGAAGTTCACCTTCCACTTGCCTCTTAAAGCCTGTTTTGCTCGAATGCTCAACACTGATGTCCAAAATACAATGTAGACACAGCTATGCTGACAAAGGAGCTCCCCAACAGCAACCTACTTCTGCGGAATATAAAAACTTATTATATGGGTAAGATAATTCATATGTCACTAAAGCCTTATGTACAAAACCTTGTGACATATTACTGTCACTTTTGTTCTGTTTTGTTGGTTCCTCAATCCAGTTTACTTTACAGCCATTAAGTGTCTGTGAAGGTACTAACACAGGAGCAGAGGGCTGCAAAATGGAGTGGAAAGTGGAAAAGGAGTAGAAACACTCCTTTAGTTAGTTTGTAAAAATACAACCTGAGTAGCTTCTTATACTTCTGAGAAGAAAACAGCACTAAGCTTAATCATTCTATATTTATGCCAGATTCTCTTTTCACACAGATGATTCCCGCCAACACCCCAAAAATCCTGTTCTACAGATATCCAGACACAAATAAAATGGAAGAGTTTACTATGAAAGCCTCAGATAATCTGAAATCTTTTCATTAAATCATTTTGGGCCCTGTGAAATAATGAATGTCTTTTTGGGGAGTCTCAGGTCTCTCTCGGGTCTCATGGTTCAAGGATAAAATTCTCTGTAAAGTAAGTGGTGCAAATGGATCTGTTCTATTTCCTTCTGAAGCTTTGAGGCAGTCAACTTGTTGTGGATGTTTAATTTAATTTAATTGTAATGGTGCTTAATAATTGGCTGGCAAGAAATAAATCTGGAGGGCTTTCTTGTGAAATAGAATAGAAGCAGGCATCTCTATAAGCTTTTCAACTGAAATGAAGTTAAAATAACTTAATAACACATTTTTGTTTCCTTTGGACAATGACCTACTATTACCATTCCAGGCCTCAATCCAGAAAAAAAATTCACAGGTTTCTCTAACACATTCCTCAAGGCCATCATCATACAGCAGGCAAATCCATCCAAACAAAAGACCAACTTCTAAGAACCCACAAGAGAGAAATTACTCCACTTCAGCACAACAGCGCTATAGAATCTAAAAATAACTTTACTTGCATATCCTGGTCTCAGATATTTCTACATTTAATGCTGATTGTCCTACTTACTCAGAAAAAACACACTCATGCCTTTGAATTCATTGTGGTGCTTTTGAAGGAACTTTAATGTCAAAAAGCAACTGTTCTCCACAGTTACATTTGGCTTGGAATGGGAAAAAAGAGACATGTGGCCAGAAAGGAAACAAAAAATACACTCTAATTTCTTTAAGAAAGCATTCCCTTCCAGGTTCACAGAAGACAATAAAAAGATTTATCAGTGCATAGACTGGAAATTTAACTGTCTTTGTAATAATTTAACTATAATCCTTTAAAATAAAAATGGATTTAACCTCTTTATATAAAGATTAGAGTGTCAGTTTATTAAGAGATTACAAACACACAACTCCCCTTTAATGAAAAAAAATATAAAGGAAAAGCATTACTATAGTAATTCACTGACATGAAATTGAACTGGAACAAAACATGAAGAAATGTCTCGGTTCCAGCAAGAATGTGGTAAGAAAAAACATTGCTAATTCTGACAGAATTATCTGTACCAGTTTTTATGATAAAACTCCTTGGATTCACACAATGCTTTAATTCCAAATTGTACAGCATGAGTTGTGATACTGTGAAATGAAGTTGTCTTTACTAATTGCATACTCTGAACAGAAGTGTGTCTTATAGCAGAGAGCGTATCAAATCTGCCTGGCTGATCCTTATGATTTGAAAATGTCACTTTCTACCAAGCAGAGAGAAAATAGGGAGGGGCAAAAAAGTCGCTCAAAGATAGCAGCCATCCAAAAAGATAAAGAACACGCTGAGGAAAAGCAGACAACAGATTGCAGAGACAGAACAATCACAGATGGAGGCCAGGTGGGTGGGTCAAACAATTTTTTTATAAAAGGTTTATTTTCATATTTAAACAGTACCCCGTTGTGTAAATGTTCAGCAAAGAACTGATAAGAAAATGGATTTGTAAGTGCGTTTGAACAAACAACATGTCTTCCAGTCAAGAGGGGCTTAGTTGTATATAATTAAGGGATAATGTGCATGGCTGAAGAGTGTATGATACTGCAAGTGATTAAACACCACTGAAAAACAAAGGAGTTAGA
The DNA here is from genome assembly GCA_035048155.1 of Cinnycerthia olivascens. Lineage (NCBI taxonomy): Eukaryota > Metazoa > Chordata > Aves > Passeriformes > Certhiidae > Cinnycerthia > Cinnycerthia olivascens. Next base: position 74,764,197 of record JAWWMU010000153.1, on the reverse strand, counting down.
TAACCGAGGAAGCTTTATGGAACCAGCACGATGCAATCACAAAACATGAACTTTATTTTTGTTAAAGTTGACAACAGGGTATTTATCTAACCAGATGAAAGATTTTTTCACTGGAAATGCTGCGCACTTCCAAGCTGCTTCTGCCACATAAGCAAACTAAGATTATCACACTTTCTGTTTCAGTGTACACTACTATTACATTTAATCCTTTAAAACCCCTAAGAGAACAGCACTGTGTACATGCAAGACCCAGGTTCTCTAGAACTGTACAATCATAGTTCTCTGCAAATTTCCAAAAACTTGCAGGCATTAGTCAGCTGAGTAATTACAGTCTCAAGGGCTTGAACAAAACCCACTGAAATAATAGATGTCTTGGACAATGGATGTCCTGAATCATGCAATAAAGTCAAGGCAAACAAGGAAGATCAAACGTCCACTGAGACCACTGGTATTTCATAGCAAAGACTGAAGTATAGACACATGAAAAATCTCCGTTGCATCTGCCCAACTGTCAGGTATATTTTCAAGGATACCAATATTCCAAAACACTTACAAAACTTTTAAGGGTTTGGAAACTTAGAATTTCTATTTTTGGAGTTTTGCTATTATAATTTTTTATTTGTGTCTTGGGTTTCAACTTTTGAAAACTGAAAAGGAATAGAAAGAATGCCAATATAACACTAATGCATCCACATTCACATCTTTGTTTGGATGCAGAGTGCACTTTTGAAGGGATTTCCCAATCATCCATGCTTACTATGTTTTGGTTCCCATCACATAATCTCACAGCAAGTGAACAGGTTTGTTTTCAGAGGAAAATAACCAGATGTGCTCCAAGAGTGAAACCTATGTATTCCAACTACAACTGGATCAGATTAGACCCACTACAAATAACACCTTCCTGAAATTTATTTAATGTGAACATAAATCCTCAGGACAATCTGTTTTGCTCTATAGTTCACTCCTATCGGTCTATTCTCCTTGACAGTGACACAACCACGAGGGGAAAACATGAATTCTTTATTTATAGAAGTTTAATTGTTGGCTTTGATTGACAAATCACTACTTAAAATTTCTAACAGACGTAGAGGTGACTCAGCATCCTAATTGTGAACAATTTGTATCTGAAATGATTTTTTGTGCAAGTAGTTCTTCAAACATTTCTGTTTAGTTTGTTAGAAAGACAAACTTATAGATGTTGCTTCCTCAGTGCTCAAGGAACTGCACAATTCTTTGAAAAAAGAACAAGATACTGAAAGAAAAACAATGAAGGAAGCAAGTTGTTACAGTCACAAACAAAAAGAAAACAAAAAAAGGAAATAAAAGCTGGTTTATGTAAGTGAGGGGGGAGAAAAAGCAAATTTTTATGAAGTTCAATAACAGGCAAGGAGACTCAGTTCATCCTTACCTAATATGTTATCAGCTCCCAGTAGAAACTGTCCATGTTATGGAAGCACCCACATGGCCCATGGCAAAACTCAGTTTTCCACTTAAGGTGGAATTTAGGGCTTTTAATTAGGCAGCTCTATTCAAAAATCATTCATTCATTCTCAAAAGGATTGACTGCCAAGTAAGAAATAAAACATATCCCACAAAGGCGTGAAAGTCATGGCAACGGCCCAGGGGACAGCAGATCCTGTCACTGATAAAAAGCATTCCCTGGTATCTCCCTGGCCTCTAATGCATTTCTATCTTCATTTCTGCTATGCTACCCTAAAGCATACTGGCTCCATAGTATTGCTCTCCTTCTTCCCCAGACTTGCAATTTTCTGCATTAAATATTTAAATAGTGTTTTTTTCTGAATGATAAAAGACACAAGTCAACTTCAATTGATGCTAATTTAATAAGAAAAATAAAGATGGAACAAATTCAGAGAGTGGTTGTAGAGGTCCACTAGAAACCAAGGAAGAGGGCTGAGCAATGGGAAACAAAACAGTCACGCAGTCCTACAGCAGGGTGCTCAGTTCCCCCACTTCCCAACTTTTTCTAATCACTCAGCCAGACACATTTCCATTACACAACCCCCCCTCCTTATCACCAGCAAGCACACCAGTCCAGCAGACCCACTGATCTCAAATGGGTCTCCTCTGAGACAGTACAGGAAAGCTACACAAAGGAAAAAGGTTGGCCAACTCTGACACTGGATTTAAATACAAAGTCAGACTGGGACCTGGGTATCCTGAGTCTGCCCGGAGGGCCTCTGCAGGAAAAAAAGGGCTGTTGGGTGGGAAACATCAACAGAAACTGCAGCAATGTGATAAAGTGTGAATATTTTTAAAGAAGTTGTCCAAATTAATCCCTTGACCTCTACTGCCCAGCTGACAACAGGCCACAGATTAAACATTTGGAGTGTGATTTCTCAGAAGATTTTACAACACCTAAATTTCAGTTAGTGCTTACACATATAATGTGCAGCTCAGTTCTCACTATAGTCTATGGAGACCCAGAACTCAGTTCCCAGTTTCCAAAGGCTGTCCTGCCAGGTCCTCAAGCTAATGGTCCAAAAGAACACAGGTCTTCTGTGACTCCGGTATCACATCTGTCAGCCTACATACTGGACACTATATCCCAGTTCAAACAAGACCAGACAAACAATGTTCACAAACCCAACCCAAGCCTTTTGCAAATGGTCAGTGGAGCTGCTCTCCAGGTGACACCTTCAAATAAATCCTTCTCTCACGTATTTTGTCCTGGCATGCCAACATAAAGTATCCAGTTATAAGAATTGCCAGTAATCCTCAAATGGCAACCAGCTTGATAGCCTCATGAAATATCTCCTGTTTCATATGCACAAAGTTCATCTATCCTCCTATGAGACTGAGTAGTGATGAGAAATTAGAACAGTGGATTGTCCAAAATTCTTTAATATCTGGATCCACCTAGATCTATACACATAGTGTTGTAGAGCTTTTTATAGCTTGTCACACAAATTCTTGGTGACTGAGCTGAAATGAGTAATGTATGCCTACAGGGAATGAGATATCAAGCTGAGGTTGGCATATTTGAGCTTTTGAGTAAAGAACTGGTGTACTGTAACTAGTTCTCTAAATTCAAAATAAAATACTGGTGCAGTCAAGTTGTTTACGACTGCATTAGGCTATTATGACATTTATGTGGAAGGTGATGAAAACTAATTTGATATGAATACAAATGCTAGCTGGCAATTTCCTGCATTACAGCAGCAGTACAGACAGGACACACATTTGAAGAATATTAATTTGTGGGCATGTGTGTACACATGTGCATGCTTCATAATCATTCGTATTTCAGTGATACAACCCTCTCTATGGGCTTATCATGCAGCCAAAGATGAATGGTATGAGTGGCAAATAGTTTGGGTGAACCAAAGAACAAGTAGACATACTCAGTTTTTAGTGACTGCAGAAAGCTGCGCTGTTAAAGACTTTACCAAGTACACTTTTGTTATGAAGAGAAATTTTAAAAAGCCTCTACTTTTCTTTCCATGTCTCAGCTTTCTTCTTTCTTTGGAACAAACTAACCTATGACATCACTAAAATAACAGATGCAGAAGCTGTTTACTAGGGTTTTTGCAATACATTTATGAAGCTACAACAATTATTAATTATGGACTTTTCTGAGGGATCTGGGAATCCCCGACAAACTTGCTACTTCCTGAATTACAAAGTGTGCTATCCCCTTTGCCCAGCCACTAAATTCTCATGTAGAATTAATAAAGCACCTTTGTGCACTTTTGTGCCCTTTTGGTTTCCATGTCCTATAAGGCCCATAAGTGCTTGAAACTCTTATCTGCATTAAAGGCTTTTATGACATGTGATAATTACTGGGAACTTTATGAAAACAAAACGTCATTCAATAAGGAGTTATAAGATACAAAAGGAATGCAAAGCTCGATGGCATCTGTTTCAAATGCAGTGAGAGGTTTTGACTATGTGTGCAAATATATTTGATATAAGAATGACTTTACTGGACATATTTGCAAGAATGAGCGCAAATGTCCATCAGCACTGCAGGAATACTGGTTTTAAACCAGCAACATTCCCAGCAAGAACCTTTGGATGGACTTCAGCCAATATATCCTCCAATCTGTGCTCTGCATTTATGTTTTTTCCAGTAGTACCAGAGATTTCAAACAGCCCATACTTTGTGCTGGATTTTCACTCATCCTCCTTCAGTCCTCAACATAGCACGTATTGTGGATTAGCAGTCAAAAAATCCTGTTTCATCAAAGTCTGATAATGGGAGCTTGTGAAAAAGAAATGGAATTTAATGCAAAACTAGGTATTGCTATAGGGGTGCTGAACTGATTGCTTTTTCTCTTTTTTTTTTTTTTTAAACTGAATTCACTTACAGCATCTGCCTTGTGTTTGCAGTGAAGCTGCTATAAAATTTTCCGTCAGCTGTAACTGGTCTGCAGATCTAAGGGTTTCTGCTGTACAGTTTAGAAATACAGATACTTGACCTTTTCTGTGATTATGTTTCTACAACATCCTTTGGCAGTAAGGCCCACAGTCTAATCAACTGTATGGTAATTTTCCTAAAAATTAATATAAATTATTCCTGACACTGCATAAGCACATAGCACTTCTATTTACATCCACTGGCATATAGAAATAAAATGCTCCTTTTTTCTTTATAGTATTTGTAACAGGTTAACAGACTTAAGATTTTATGTAGAAATAGAAGAGTTTGTGTGCACTGACCTGCTTAAAAAAAACCCAAATCAACACAACCTAAAATAAATAAAAAAAACCAATCACAATCTTACAAAAGAAGACAACAAATGCCAAATCATACTGGTAGATGAGTAATTTCCACATAAAGCAGCTCTTTCAGATGAGAAAGTCAGAAGAGAACAGGGGACAAAGCAAAACCTCAGACATACCCAGAATTCAAGATTAGGTGGGGTTTATGTGGTTTTACTAGTAAATCAAATCCAATGACAGAAAACTTGAGGAAGGGATTGACTTGTGGTATTATCTCAGTCTAAATTGTTCAGATAAAGATTCGACAGGTATATAGCTCATTTACATGCAGCTCTTTGCATATGCAGCAAAATTTATGTCTCCTCAAATTTTATACCACTTCTGCTAAACTTAAAAGATTGATTGCATTCTTGTTCTCATGAAGGTCAAGCAGGCAATTGCAAACTTCTGCTGCTTTTAGTTCCTCATTTTCTGTAGAGTTACCTTAATTGTGTAGGGCTTAGGTTTACTTGATTAAGGTTGCAGCCATGCTTAAATATGTCAGTGGACTAGGAAAAGGCAATTTTTCTGTGTAAAAGAATAACATAACATTTGGCAATCCATACATCTGCATTATATCCTTAATTTTCTTTTTGCATCAAAAGCATTTTAAAGCTGCAGTCTTTTCTTCATTCTCAATTTCTTTAAACAAAATTATTTTACATTTCAATGAACTTGAGCAACTATTCCCTTGAAGTACCTGTTTCTTGAAAGAATAATGAAATTATGGAATTATAATGGAATATTTTGGGTATTGGAAGGGACCTTAAAGATCATCTAGTTCCAAACTCCCATCTCCACCCCTTGCCACAGGCAGGGTTACCTTCCACTAGACTAAGTTGCTCAGGGCCCAATCCAGCCTGGTCTTGCACACTTCCAGGGATGGGGAAGTGTTTTTTGCCTAGAAAAAGATGAGCATGGCAACTAATCATCATGGTAACTCAGTTCTTCTATCTTGTCATTTTTATATCAGAGAATGCATATACTATTCTTCCAGGCTGCCTTCTTCAGCTTGACTTCCTGACACTGAGTACACCAAACCCGTCTGTCAATTTTGAATTCCTATTCCCTCATTAGGGAACATAATACTCTTTTTCACTGGGTCTGTCTTCATAGATTCTCACTCTGAAGTGACCGAGTCAACAGCAATATATGCACAATGTCCTTGTGTCACATCATGAAAAGTGTTTAAAATGAGAAGTTTAGTAATTTTTTTAGACATCGTTCCAGTTGGTTGCAATAGCATAAAATACAAAATAATCTTTTTTTCTTCAGAATTATTTTATTCAAATATCTATAAGCCTAATGTATATTTTTGTACCCTTCTCTTTGTGGTAATAGCCATTAAAATGATTTCATATGAAAACCTGCAGAAAGATGGTTAGCCTGCTTTATTTCAAATTTCTTTAGTCATGATAAGGTATAGCACAGCCTGAAAATTTTGGGTATATTGCCTCTATTCTGTTTTAAGCAGAAGTATAAAGTAAAAGTGGAACAAATCCACACTTGGTTTATTTCATTTTGAGATTTCATCCTACTTCTATGTCACCTACAATAGGTATTTGTCCAGACTTTCAGGCTAAGTAGTCTTCTTCACAGGAGAAAATTATGTAGAAGGATGCTCAGTATCAAGAGTCCTAAGTCAAAATTTGTGTTTGGGATCCATTCCCCACATTGGCACTTTACAGCTTTGTTACCAGACTCAACCCAACTTCTCTATGTTCTCTGGTTAAATAATGAAAAATAAAAGAAGGGACATATTCCCATTATGTACATGGAGAGGAGCACCCCAAAATCAACTGATTCCTCTCCTTGAGTTGGGCTGAAACATGTAGGCATTAATACACTAAACAGCAACAACAGCCTTCAGTAAAATCTGTGTCATTTTAGAAGAATTTAAACTGCTCAAAGGAAAATATCACTAGAATAGAGAGTACTTTCTAACAGCTGATAGAATTAAATAGAATAACTGACTCTATTCTCCACCAAAACAAGCATGAAATGATAAAGTGGAAAAGAGCCTTGCTGTCAGCCATAGGATGTACCTAACAGACAGGCACATTGAAGATAAATGCTTTATTCCTGCATCTTTTTTTCTTGTGGGTTTCAGGAAAGGGCTGTAGAGGTAAGGAGGTAGACAACGGGCTTTTATTGATTTTCTCTGCTATACTTGCTCTTGCTACTTATTAAGAGCTGTGGAAATTGCCCATAGCTATCTTTTCCCATGTTTCTTCTAGCTGAAATACTGTCACTCCTCTCTTTGTTCATGTCCTGGAAAAGTAGCTCCTCTAAGGACCACTGCTATAACGGCAGCAAACACCTAAGTCATATAAATGAAGACAGTGAGAGACATGCAAACACCTCACAAGATTCAAAATTCTTCTATTAACACTACAGTATTTAAAGAGGTGAAGATCTTCAACCCCACTACCTACTGTTAAAACCATCCAAAAGCACTTGATGGCAAGAGAGACCCCACAGGATCAGGCTGTAAAAGACCACCTTGTTTTTAACTGTGGGTCTTCTTTTACAATTAGAGTAAGACTCTTTGCAATTTTCCTTTAAGAATTTTCAATGGTGTCAGCAACAGTAGCAGTAGGGACAGCAGCTTTCCAAGCATCTGTCATGTCAGTGCTAGGGCCATCAGCAGAAACAGATTGTGCTAGAGACAGTTGTCCCATGTGAACCAGTAAGACTCAGCCAAGTCTCTCCATTCTGCACTGATCGCTGATGAAAAAGGCTTTCTATGAATTGAAGGATAAATAAGTTCCTTGCAAGAGAAAAATAAAATAAAATAAAAACCAACAAAACCAAAAAGCCACACACACACACACAAAAAAAAAAACCCACACACAAAAATACCCACCAAACCAAAAAAAGCCCTTAGCAAGTTTTATGATTTACTTTCCCTGAATTTCTTCCAATAAATGCACACTCCAATCTGATAAATAATCCCTGAGAAGCACCATGCATTCTGCTGTCCAGACATGGGGGGAAGGGGGTAATTTAAAAAAATCAACCTATGGATGACTAAATATTGATGAATATGGTGCGAATTCTGAGGCAGGTTGTCCCCTCCTCTGTCTCCTGCTTACTAATTTACAGAATCTGCAGTATTTAGAGTCACAATGTCAACCAAAGTCAGAAGAAATAGAATTCTAGAAAGCATTACAACCATCATTAGCACTCTCTATCCTGACTACTATCAGACACATATAAATCTTGATGCCTATGTGACTCACTATGATGAAATTAAATGAGAGCAAGCAGAGCAAATGCATGTCTACTGCTTTTATCTCTAACCCAGTCAGACAGTCATCAATATATTTGAGCTACTGCAATATATTCTGTAATACTTCAGAATATTGTTATCATTTTATAAACCCAAGTATCTTTAGTATTTTCTTCTCTATCTCCACAGTTTTGTAATGGATAACCCCTCTCCAGCCCTGACTGCATTATCCAGCATTTCATACAACACGCTCCATGTTCTAAAAAAAACCTAACTATTTTCAAATACATATTTAACGTATGCTTAATATAGTGAAAGGAGAACTAAAATCAGCATGCACAAGGAAGCAAAGCGGTTAAAAGTCCATAAGGACATTAAAGCATGTGGCATCCCTGTTCATAACTGCATGTCTTGTAAAAGCACAGAAGCTGTATATTCACACCAAATCAATCCTATGTTTACCCCCAGACATTTTAATCAGTCTCCTTAAAAGGACAGGTGCTGATAAAGATTTGAAACAGGACTGAATTAAGAAAATGACAGGAAAAAAGAATCCCTGCTGCTACAAAACAGCATTCTCACTGGGATTGCATTTCTTGAATATTCTCCTTCAAGGAGAGGAGCGTATCATTTTTTATATTTAGCCAGCGAAGGTGACAGACTGAAATCAGAGTTGCTAAAACCAAAGCAGGTAATGTGAAATCTAAGAAAGTACAGAACTAGGAACCTAAAAGGAGGAGGGCTTAATTTTTTTTTTTTCATCTTTAGAAAATCAGCACATTGTTCCAACTGAGCTAACATGCTCAACTGTACTGCAGGATTACAAGGAAGCTGAAGACAAAGGTTTCATTCACGACTCTACTCCTTTATAAGGCATAACCTCCTGCGCAGATGTGAAGTCAAGTCACGTCTGATGAAGTTCACTTCTCCTGTGAGAGTGGACAACACTTTTGGAATCAGAATAGAAAGAGAAACCTTGATCCTGTATTGTTCAGTGCCCTGCATATTGTTCAGATCAAAATTTAGTATAGGAAGTGGTGCATGTAGGTAGTCATTACAATTATGCTAAAAATCAGAAAGAAGTTTTAATCTTCTTTTTCATTTTCACCACTACACAATAAAAGCATAAATTCTCTCTAACAGCAAGGTGTGAAAATCTTTAAGCATCACTGATTTTCCACCATTTACTTTTCTCTTACTACAGGCCATTTAAAATAAATTGCTGTCTATGAGGCTTAGAAATGTACCTCCTCTAGATGTCTGTTTTACCCCTGATGTCTGCTTTGTGACATCACAAATACCTGTCATGAAAATGAATATAGGATAATAAGCAGAATATTTTGGGTCAATTCCTGGTCCAATTAAACTAAGATTCACACCATTCACATCACCAAGGCCAAAATTACATCTTCTAATTTCCACCAGTGAAAACACAGTGGGAATACCTGAACAGAAATGGCACACAGTTTTTATGCAATGCTTGATAGATAAATTCAGCAGGAGGTTTACCATTTGTTTTTATGGAAACATGGATGAAGCTATCTCATGTAAATAAGCTGTGATGGCAGAAAAACATGCATAAATTGGAATATTTTGTAAAAAGTGGTATTTTCCACACAGAGTTTATGATTTTTAGGAACTTATTAGTTGTAACAGTGGTCGAATTAAAAGAGATCATTTTACAAATAGGCAGAAAATTATTTTGCTACTCCATGAATTACATATTGTTTTGTTTTGTTCTGAATTTCTACCAGTGTAGTGTGAGATTGTATTTATTCTTTGTGCTTACTGAGACATCAAGGAAGACTGTGAGACTCTTGGTCATATTAGAGAATTATTTTTTATTACATCATTTAGTAAGTTTGTCAAACTATGCTTAACCATTGTTTCTAATTGAAAACAATGTAAAATCCATATGATATCTATTATCCATATGATACACTAATTAGGACCTACCTCAGAACTGTAGGAACATGAAAAAAAAAAAGGTGGAATGTAAGACAGAAAGCTGACACTAGAAATATTTTAAATCTGTTTCTGGCCTATTGTTAATATTTCTCATTTATCATGGGAAAGTAGGATGTGTGCTGACCTGGCACTGCAACTTTTTGCAAAAGCACAGTAGCCAGATACTCATGCCTTTGAATGTTATTAGTGTGCTGTGTTGAGAATAAATGCATCAATGAGTTCTTAATGACTTTAAATGAGATGCCTCTGTGAAAGTAGCAAAGACAGGCACAAACATAATATAATGTGTTTTATTAATAAAGGAACAACCATTTTTAACTCCATTGGGATGATCCCCTTCAGTCCTCAGGTGCACCACAGGTGATAGCTTTGTGACTAAAATAGAAAGGCATTCTCTTAGTCCTAAAATAATACTGCCTAGAAGCCATTACTTTCTTCCTTTGAAGCAAACAGATTATTTTAGACTTTCACATAGCCTTAAATAGACCATAACTGGAAAACGTATCTCAACACAAAACATTAAACTCCCTGGCTAATGAATAATATGTATACAGAAGGGTTAACTGTAGGACGGTCACCTTTACTTCTTTGCATTGAAGACTTTAAAACATGACCATTTCCATTTTTCTTTTTTGATTACCCCTTATCACTTATAATCTCCTTTTGATATCCTTAACTATACAACATTTGTCAAACATCAGAACTGCTTGACAGCTGACCCTTAAAAAATGCAAGATCAGAAACTGAAATATATTTCTGCAGGAGCTGAGACTGTACAGCAGCAAATAGCCATAAAGCTCATGACAACACTGCAAGAGCTGGCAAGAGGCACTTCTTGCAATAAGGAAAATTCTAACTTATTTTATTGTCCAGCATAACTTTACCAAACTCCTGCACTTTATTTTTAGCACAAGATTAAGAGTTACCTCTCAGTGGTGCAAAGAAACTCAGTGAATGATGGGGTATTTCAGTTAATTCAGCAGAGCAGGAGTTGATCATTCCAGGAATGTAGATGCCATAGCATAAATGGGCAGCAGCAAGACTCTAAACTTCTAGGGGTGTATACTGAGAGAACTGTGCATGACTTCAGTGGAACCAAAAAACACATACAAAGTAGAAAAATGCAGAGGAATACGGTTCTGAAATAATCAGACTGATATTGCATATCCAGTAGTTTGTCCCCATTTAGCATTCAGTGTTAAAGAAACTAGACACTGGAACTCATAGCTAAATACCTGATTTGCAAGCTAAGGATCACTGCAGTCTTCACAGCCAGTTGTTCCTGATTACAACCATGCAAACAGAGCAAGTCTTGTTCCTGTTCAGTTTAAACCACTTTAAAACCTGGATTCCCCTTGACATGCTTGTTCTGCACCAACAACTCCTGTTTTATCCTGCACTCTTCAGCATGGAGGAACAGGTGTGCCCTGACTAGAAACCTTCTGCTGCTCAGTGTAGAAGGATATTTCCTCACTTTTAACCTAAATTTTACCCTTAGGGAGACTCTAATTACACAGACATTGGAATGTAAGTCCTGTGCTCCCTGATGTGCTGCACGAGAGAGGCTGTGAAAGAGCCAGATTTCATGTGCTCGTGTGCTCCTCTTCAGTCTGGCTGCAGAGAGTATTTACACATGCAGGCTGTAAGAAAGATTTCACACCACAAGGGCCTCTACAGTCATATGGGAGAGAGATAACCATTCATGCTTATGGTCTGCTAGGTGAATTCTGCAGGAAATACGCTCAGTTTGCAAGAAAAGGGACGGTTTTGCTATTCATCAGCAACACAGACCCGGTTTTTACTTTGGATCTTTCAAAGCCCCCAGGGGGTTCCTCTCCTCCCCATTCCTCATCAGTTGGAACAATGTTTCCACTAGTCAAATTATGTCCTCCTTTGCACCTATGCAACAAATAAACATTCTCCCACGCTTGAAGACACTTTGCCTATGATGATTTTATAGAGGTAAATGCTGCTCAAATTTATTATGATTAGGCTGTCACTTCCTAAGCAGTCCTGTCATTGGGAATAAGATCTCTTGTCCTTCAAGATACACTGGTTCGCCATAAATAAAATATTAAAAAAAACCAAAAAAAACAAAAAAAAACAAAACAGAAAAATAATCCCAATTTGACCAAATATAAGAAAATATCTTTGAGGCTATTTTAAATGAGGGTTTTAAAATGAGCTACAAAGTCTAAGTATGCTTGAGCTTTTGAAGTTGCTAATTTCTTACTTCTTTTTAATTTATAATTCTAAAGCAATTGGTAATCTATTTTATATTCCAGGGCCTAGAATCACATGGTTTTGTTGTTATTGTTTCTGAATGACCATCTAAACTCTAGCTTGAGGAAAAAATGGCTTCTTGACCTTCCAATTGTAGAAAACATTTTGAAAAGATGACCCAATTACATTCAGAGACTGAACAGATGCATACAGAGGGATTAAAGAATAATTTTTATTTCAGACATTCCAGATATTGTGGAGACCTAATTAATTTCAGATACATGAGCTATGTGTGTCTGTCTAAAGCTAAAGAAGTTTAAAAAAAAAACCCCAAGAAATTCTCAGCTTCAGAACCATTCTTCTTTTACTCAATTCATCCTTAATTTCCAGTTTTGCAGGCACATGGGGGTGGTGGGTAGAGAAAAGAGACATTCCACCTTGCTTAATGTAAAGCATAGACCCCAATCACCTTGAGATCACAAATTCAAATTTCATCTTTTCTTTTTTTTTTAAAGTGATATTGTTCCGGCCTCTCTTGCCACGTGGATAAAACAGTGAGGTCTTTTGCATGGGCAGTACAAAAATCTAACTTTTGTCACACCCTCCTCCATTTGAGGAGAAAGAGGAGCAGCAGGGAACAGGAAGAATGTACCTTATTCTCCTCCAGTTTGTAAGAATAGGGCTGCGTTTACAAATGCACTTTCCTTTTTTTATTACTTATGAAAGGTATTTCCACAATATTTACCATCGATATTTCATCTATTAAAATAGATATTTCATCTATTAAAAATTTTTCTTTTCTCTGTGCTTGAAAGGCACTTTGAAAACTGTAACGGTAAAAAGAAAAAGCAAACAAAAAAACAAAAGAGAGGCAGCAAATAGACCTCAGTGCTTATGAAAGGTAAAGACAACCTCCCAGTAATTTCAAAGGGGCAAGGTCAGGCTTCACCTTTATTCTTGTACATTTGTATTATTGACACTATGGAACAAAGGCAGAGGCCTAAGTAAAGAACTGCTGGAGCAGAGCAAGGGTGGCTGTGCGGTGCTGGGAGCGACAGCCGCTGCCGGGACAGCCCGCGCTGCCCGGGGCGCTGGTTATCCACACAGGATACATCCCTCCAGTGATATATTCCCGGGCTTCTATCTGACAGCAGGGGCTTTATGCCATTCATTTGATTTTTTTTTTTCCCCCACATATGGCAAATTTTGTTTGTTTTAAAATGACGTATTTCATTATTGGTAGGTTATTCACAGTATTTTTGTTCTGTTCAACAAAATGGTACATGGTTTAACTGTTCTCTTTGAGGTGATTCTTTATTAGTCATATAATTCATTTTTCTACTGATTAGGGAAGATGAGTCAGTACTAAATATTCTATCTCCTCATAAAATTGATTTTTCTGTGCTTTTTTCTTCCAATATTATTTTCTCCAACAGAGTTTTGTTGGCTATTTTTTATTAATACAAATCATCTGCAGATGCGCTAGAGATTTCACACTACAGCTTCAAAGATGTTTTCTAGAAACTCCGGAGAACAAAGCAAATTTTTCATATCTAATTCCACTCTTCTCTTCCCAGCTGATGTAACTGTCAAAGAAAATCACAGGCATGCTAACAATGCAATACAAATGAAGTCAGATCCACACAGACTGTTTCTGCAGAGGCTCGGAGACCAGAGGTGAAAATTATATATAATCCTAAACAATAGAAACAGTCAAAAAAATCTGCTGTTGAAGATCTCACCTCTCACAAGATGAGATTAATCAGGAGCAAAAACAACCCAGTTCCAAGCAAGAACACCGGAGTCACAGACCCTGAGAGGTTTCCTCCATCAGAACTGCACCAATGTCACGGGCAAACCCACTGCTGGTAGGGTCTTCCATCAGCAGGAGAGACCTCAACCACCTCCCCACACCCCCACACCTCACAGCTAGCTGTGCCCCTATCCCCTAACAAATCTTCTGCTGACATTTTACTCCAAAGCATCTCTTGTTTTGTTCTGTTTTGTTTAAGGAAAAAAACAAAACAAAACCACAAACAAAAACCCCACAAACAGGAAAGTACATTAAACCAAACACTTTCAATTTATATTATTTTTGGATCACTTCCTCAGCGGCCTGCACATGGAAAGCTAGCATTTTGCAAACTTTCAACTAAAATAAGAACAATATTCAATACCAACAGGATGAAATGAATCAATCTGTCCATGGGTTAATTCACAAAGGCAAATTCCTCTTTCACAATCTCCTTCTAGAAATAGGAAATAAACTTCTATAGTTCAGTATCCATTTCTGCTGGAGGAGAGGGCAGAATTGGGTCAGTTTGATGTTTCTTTTGGCATTCTACACTTTTCATAGGATAAAGCCTTAAAAAGGGGCAGACTAACAAAACTGAGCCAGAAATGAACCCATTTACAGCAGAGTAGTAAAACGAAAATGTGACTCAATCTGGTTATTACTCAATATAGCTTACAGAAGAAATAGGTCTTTGTAAAGTCTTAAACAAATTAATTTGCTTGCTTAGCAGACTTAGGGCTTGTTAAAGGCCCACTAAGGTGCCTCATTGCTTTCAGTGCTCTCTGGCTCATTGCTCTTTCCATACTGTTCAGTAGCTGGCTGTAATTCTCTATTTCAGAAATTTTCATCTAACTTCATCTATTTTCAGAATGACTGTAGAATAAACTGAATATAGGATTGGGGCAGGCAGGGAGGGGCGAATCTGAGTTAATCTATCTGGACAAATTAGTCCTATCAGATACCCCATTAAAATCAGTTCTAAACTAAAATTAGCCTTTTAATCATCTGAGCTATATGACTGAGCCATCATATGTCAAAGACAGCACATAAATAACCAGAAGCTAATGAAATACAATGCTGTACCTCAAACAAAATCAATCACCAATTCCTTAAAATTTCATCCAGGAACCTAGTACATTTATTTCTTTTTTTTTTTTTTAAACCCATCTGATGTGAGTTACTACCAAGCAAAGACACAGTGAGAGATCTCTAGCTGATGAGTTTCTAAGGAAATCTGTTAATACAAGAAACATGTTCACTTCTCTAACAGGTACAAACAAACATAACTGATGGGAAGAACACAATCAATAACACAGTTTCCAAAAATACTAGGACTGTTTATCTTAAGATCAGATTTGAGTGATTTCAATTAGATGCAGATCTGTTCTGGTATTTCTCATCTTTGCCAGCTTGTCAGATAATTGCCTCCTGAGCAACTGTGATTATCAGGCTTTCTCAATTCAACTATTAACTCATTCTTTGACCAAAAATAAGAAAAAAGTCATGCTACTTTGAGTTCTTTTTCAAAAAGACAGGAATGCATCACAGCCTGAAAGGTGCTAACTACACTACAATCATCATTCAGACATATTTTTAATACCAATACCATGGCATAATAGAGAATTTTCTAGATTTCTGTTACCTGCTGCTGCATTTCATACACAGAGGGGAAAAACATGATTGTGTAAAGTTCACTGGTTGATACAGCTGAAATTTTTTATTAATAATGATTACTCATCTTTCATCTGCGCTTTATTACTGTACGTTATTATGTTCATCTTGCATAAGATAAGCACGCATAAGCAAGAATTATTGCTAATTTACAAGAAAAATAAATCAAATACTTTTCACTTCCCATGTGTGGTACATGTTTATAACTTTCCTCGAATCAGAACCACAGGCTGCTGAGAAATAGCACTGTGCTTTAAAAAGAACCATAATGTTTCACCCTAGAGTTGCAACATATGTTTGACACTGGCTTTTACACAAGAGGAGTGTGGATGTGTTCTGTTTCTAGAAGTCTGCAGAAGGTTTGGGGATCTGTCTGGATGAAATGCGTTGCACAAATCTGCAGATAGCACCAGTATGCTGCTGTCTTAGATAAATTTCTTGCAAAGTGGAACCCATAAGAATTATTTAACCTTTTGTAATTAAAACATTAGAATAATCATGTTTCATCATGACAAAATATTACTGGAGACAAAGGAAGACATTAATGGCTGCTTGCAATAGGTCTTTCAAAATAAAAGCTGAAAGCTGTACCTCTGAAAGCAGTATCTTTTCTTTTTTACTTCTGGTATATATTTCTTTTCGTGGAGGTATGGTACAAAATAAAATGCTATTCTTCATTTTGCTCTAAAAATGTCTGCTTTGAACTACTTAAACTATTTTAATTGCTCATTGTTTTATCAGCATAAATAAATTTTGCTCACTGACCCATATATTTCTTATCTAAGTGAACCAAGCTACTTCTCCCTGACCACTTAGTGCAGGTTAGCCAGGCTTTGTGAGCAGCATATAATGATATGCAAACTAAAACCATAACTATGTCAATTTAAGGTCAAAAAGGCCTATTTATGGTTATTATGGAAATCAGTTTAAATGCGAGGTGCCTAAACAATGCGTCTTTGCGTACTGGCTCAGCAAAAAAACACAAACAACCTGCCAACATCTGCTTTTTGAAGTGTCAGATAACATTATTTCCAGGATGACATCAAGGGCCTTCATTGGCTATGCATAAGGTCAGTGAATATTAACTTCATTTACACTTGGCTGAGAATTGGCTGGTGCCAACAATAGGGGTTTAGATCCTCTGCTGAGCAGGGTTAAAAACTGACAGAAAGCTGCCATTGAGGAAGATGGATGATCGCACTGGCTGACCCTATTCCTCCCCAAGTGTCACAGCTTCGGCCTCTTTTCTATCTCCGCAACAAAAGACCCTCTCTGAGCTTCCCAGTGGCCTTCAGCTTTATTGGCGCTAACAGGCCCAGACATTTTCATCGATTGGATTCTCTACCTCTTAAACACAAGAGCTTGCCCTCCCTGGCTAGCCAAACCTTGGCACAGATGTCTTTTTTTGTAATTGCTTCTCTGCTGTCTGTTGGGAAGGATGCAATCGGACAGGCGAACATCATGTCAACAAAGAAAATGCTTCACCATTTATCTCGGTTTCCCAATGGCATTTTAAGGAAAGTGATACCCTGCTTGCCTGGGGGGGGGCAGGGGGTGGGGGTTAACCCTTCAATGACTCAAAGTGTCTATAAATACAGAAAAAGAAGTTGCTGTAATGTTTCTGTAATAAATTTCTGCTGTATTTGTCCTATACATAACTTAAAAATAACAAATTTAATTTCCCCAATCAAACTGTTAAAAATCTACATCTCCAAATGCACAGATATCAATTTAGTGTTGTTACTGTGTATGCTTCTACATCAGATCCTCAAGGGCCTTTTCAGTCAAGTTCAAAGTATAAATTTAAAGGCTTGAATAGTTAATAATGTAAACATCTGTAGAATTTCCAGTCTATTTAAATCTGAGGGCAAAAACTTAAGAAAAATTACAAAAAATACACTAGGAGCTTATATGGAACATATCTATTATATGAAATGAAAACAATTATTCTAACATTTGAATGACAAAATGACTGGAGAAAGGATATAAAGGAGACATAACAGAGCTGTAGAGAATGCTTTCGAGTTGAAGAAAAGCAAAACTGATGTTCCTCCATATTTTTTTTTTTAAACATCTGCTACTGGACATTTGCTGGCAAAAGAGTAATGGATTTGACAAGCCACTTGTTTGATCCAATACAGCAATTCCTGTCTTTCTGCATACACCATGGAAACACACAGCCTCCTATCATAATTTATATATTTTCCCAGATTCTGGGCTGTGCTGCATGTGCTCTGTGCCAGACCGATTGTTCAAAGCCACCCTTAAAGGCACTACAGCCTGCCAGGGGACTGGCCTGCCACTGAGGTGCAATCAACAGGATTATAGCAACCCATGTTCTGCCTAACAGATTTATTGCCAGAAGTGAAGGAGCATGGATTAAATGCTCCTATTAACACTCATGGCTCAAGTTACCTTGCAGGGACTGGCACAACTCTCAGAACTTGTGATGAACTGATGGAAAAACAAATGGGCAGGATGACACCAAGCTGATCCTTTTCAGAGATATGGGGTTTGTATTAAATAGAATGGAGTAATTCTCTCAAATATGAACATAGAATTACAAAATACAGGGGAGTATTTGTTGGGGGGAAAAAAAATACAATTGAACATAGCAGTTCATCCTACAGGTGAATGGAAGTAGCAGCCACCAAAACTACCTCTTTGTCATGACGTGGCATGGCAAGATGGATCAAATTATTTCAGTTTGCCAGTAACACCCGTAGTTAAAACTGAGGGAGGGGATTGGAAAATGTGTATGTCTGGGGCAGGGGAGTAATCAAGTAAAAAGTCAAACATTTTCTGCTGGAGGAGAGGGAAAAATGGCACCATTTTCAAACTAGCTGCTATAAAAAAAAAAAAATGTTTACCTCAGTCATAAAAACAGTAGAAAAGAAAACCCAGTCATAATTCAGCCATAAAATAAAAAGATGTACTATGAAAAAAATATACATGAAAGTAGCTGAAGTGATTTTTGAAAATACTGCAATACATATATTTCTTGGAATTAGATGTTTATTGCATACAGCCTACCGCAATATAAAATAATGCAATTGTGTGATTGTACACCAAGATTCATGATGACTTTTTTTTTTTCACTACTGGAAGGGAATATTGTCATAGTAATGAGGAAAACACACATTTTTCATATTTGTACTAATTCCTATTAAACAAACTGCTTTTAGCAAAGATTATAAGACTGGGCCCTTGCTCTTTGTGTTAATAACAGATGGTTATGACATGGGGCCAATTCCTGTTTTTCTTATTTTCACAAGCAGTCTCAAGGGACTCTTTTTTTTTTTTTTTTTTAATGAATAAAGCAAGCAAGATTTTACCCAAGGGAAAATAAGCAGTTTTGTGACAGAAATGTTTGTGATGCCCTTTTCTACTGGGTAAAAGCAGGGAGCTCTTCCTCATTGCAAGAATATCCTGCCAGCCCCAAAGAAGCATTAAGGAACCCCAGTAGCAGGTACTTGGAAGAAACAGGGAAAGAGAAAACTGGCACACAAGTATGAAATTATAACAGCTCTCAACAGATTTCCCCAATATGCTTCAGAAACTGTTATCAGGGACAGAGATTGGCAAGGGATTCCCACCAGCACGCTTCTTCCATCTGGAGTGGGTGGAACTGCAATATCTCCCAAAGCTGAAAGTTATGGGGATTTTAAAGAAGACAAGACAGATCCAATTTTTAACCTACAGAGTCATGTAATAGTGCACAGGAGTTTTGCCCCCATGGATAATTACAGGAAAAGTGTTCCAGTCATACGCTCTCCTTTTCAACTACCGTAATGAGCAACCCTCTTAATTAATAAATCCAAGTTAACCATGATATATTTGGAAGCATATTCAAAAAATTAAAATTGAGAAAAATGATGAGAAATAAGTATCTGTGAAGCAGGTGCTTATCATATGTTGATGACCAGACTGTTCACTTGCACAGGAAAGTATCATTTCCCTGAAAGTCTCTACAGCCCATAAACCACCATACTCTGCTTCTTTAACTAAATACTACCACCCTTGTATGAGCAGGTGCCCACCACAAGAAGCAGGAGATCAGACACTCTTCCCACAGCACACAGGCTACTCAGCCTAGGGTGAGTGGAATTGCTATGTGACACACTAAAGGCTTGCTTATATCCTCCCTTAAAAGGATGATCTAAGGGATATAAGGATATCTTCATTTCACTGAATCTAAATACACAATTCCAGGAGATGCTCGCAACTGGTATCACTGCATATATTTAAAACTCACTTTTGAACAAACCATAGAGATGGCAAGACTGAAAGATCACTTCCATCTCCGTATTTCAAAGTAATACAGATTAGGGGTTGGGGATTTTCTTCTGCCTAAAGAAAAAATTGCATTAGTATATATCCATTAGGTAAGTACATATAGCACTCAAAAAAGCAACATAAAAATAATTGCTTCAAGCTGAAGCAATAGATGCAGCTTGAAGCAATAAAACAGCTAGAAACAGAACAGTGTCATGTTATCCATATTTACCACACTAAGCTGAACTTTTCTTAACTGGTGACCACAGTGCAGGAAAGTAAAGGCTTCACTTAGGAATCAAGTGACTCTAGGACACCTGGAAGGATATCCTCCCTTTGGAAAGAAGGACAGCCCAAGCTCTTTGTGTATGGAGAGCTGATCTGTAATGTTTCTATGTATTCAGATGACCTGAGCAGGTTGTTTGTGCCTAGTCCCAGAACATGTCCATCAATCAATGTCAACATTCTTCCAAGCTCCACTCTGACTGGCAACTGACAGCCAGTTATCTCCTGAATGTTAATTAATAATGAATACCCTTGTCATTGCTTAAACATACAAAATGTCTTTAAATGGTGGAATTATAAAAGTGGGGTTTGTTTTGTGAGAACGGGTATTGCATTTTCATTTAGTTCTTGTATTAAGGAGAGAAATAAAATCCCTTACTCAGATACTGCACATCATTTGTGCTATCAGCCTGTGCTTTTTTCTAAAAACCATTCATCTCTACTTGTCATGGAATTTTGAATCTTATCTTCTTGGATACATGATTTTTTACAACAATAATACACAATACAATGTCTGTAGCTCTAAATATGACAGAAAATCTTTAAGATAAAAGATCAAAAGTAGGTATGTCATTGTCTTCTCCTATGTCACATTTGCCCAGGGAAAAGAAAAACTGTTTTAAAAAGATGTTATTTTTCTCCCTTGTTTACCAGTATTATTCACTAGCAATTCCACTGACAAGACTATTTCAATAATAGGACAAGTAGAAACTTATTTTATCTGACAAACAAAAGCAGACAGACCAGCATATACATTATAAAGACAAAAAATTGCGCCTTTTAATCAGAAAATTAAGTGATATGCAACTAATTATAAGTGTTAAGTAAAGAGACAGTCAGAGACCACAGATTGAAAATTCTATTCCACCTGATTTTCAACCCTGCTTATGATTTTAAGCACATGATACTTTCACACTTTCCAGCATCAGACTGCAGATGAAATCCAGCTGAGATGTCCATAGGTGAGATAATTAGGTGACAATGTTGAGCCTTGGGATTTGCTAACAGTTAAAACAACATCCATTTCCTTTAGTTATCATTTGGAAGGACTTTATCACTACTCTTTTCTTCTAGTTAATGCCAAAAAAACTGACCACACTTTGAAAGCTATCCATTTGTCCGTATAACAGACAAATGCATCCTTGCACAATCAGAACAGAACAGTGTCACAATTATACTCAGTAAATTATGTAATGAAAGTTATTTTTTCCTGAAGAGCTACTGATATGGAACAAACCTTTTCAATAAATTGAACAAAAAAATAAAATGGAGAGTTATTTAATTTCTTTACTGTGCAAATAAATTGATCAGGAAAAAAGACGTTGACATTTTGAAATATGAGAAATCAAATATCCAAGATTCAATGCTTGATTTCAGCTAAGAGGCTGGTTGTATCATGGGCCTGATCCAAGATAATAAAATCAAGTAAAAGTATCCTCTCTTTGAAAGTATTCAAGTCACATTCCAAAACTATCTCTATGTAGCAATTACAAACAAAATACCAAATATTGTCTTTAAAAACAAAAAATTAGTTCCATCCAATCTTTTTCTTTCTAGTTACATTTTCTTATTTGATGTTTTAAGACTTCAAACAAAACTATACAGAAACAAGGGAAAATGCTTCATTTGCTTTGACATACAAACACATCACTCTTATAAGCAAAAAAAAAAAAATCCATAGAACTTTTTCACCAGTTCTACCATTCACCTAATAAATATATACACAATGCAAATAATT
>JAWWMU010000153.1:74719028-74742264 GCA_035048155.1 Cinnycerthia olivascens | reverse complement strand
TTATGTCAACATTTGGGAACACTAGAACTCAAATAGTCAAGATTAAATGGTTTATATTTTATATGCATGTCTGTTTTATATATTATATATTTTCATATAAATAAATATATTTATATAAAAAGGAACGCTCATAAGCTAAGGAATTGGAATCCATCACTCTGTATGAATGGTTCTTACTGCTACACTATGGGAAGAACAAGTTTCAGCAGCAGCTAACAAAACCTAACAATGACTGCATGTTGGTTAAGAGACACGCCCTTTCTGAAGCAAGAGATCCAAGTTCAAATTCTCTTCAGCAAGAAAAATAATTGACCTAAGGCTGAATAACATGAGTTGAGCGAGATCATGTAAATATGGCCAGTGATCATAGCCACATGTTACCCACTCAGATCATGTCCCACAGACAAATTTTTGAACATGCAATTTGTTCCAGCATTAACAGAGCAGAGCTGTGTGGCACACAAACTACCCAACTTTTAGAAATACAATAAACGTTACTCATAAAGCCTCAATTGCCAACATTCTTTAAGAATTTTCATGGTAACTAAGTAAAGGTTCCCATATTTTATACTAGAGATCTATGAGTTTCTCAACACCAATTATATCCTCCTATAGACACAAATAGATTAATCCAAATAGGTACCACACATACTTTCATTAAATGCATCATTTCTTCTCAAAATCTGCCCATATTAGTTTAGTGTAAAAAAAGAAAAAAAAAAAAAAGATGGTACACTCAGGAAGTAAAAAAATACTATATTTACTACCCACAAATTAACATTAGCCCGTAAATTGAGAGATTTGAGAGATTTGAAGGGTTGGAGGCCCCATGCCATTCCAGTTTTTCAGGTCCAGTGGATCAGGTCTTTAACACAAGCTCCATACAACTCCTGAGTTTTGTTTTGATGGTCCTTCACAAGTGGATGAAGGAGGTCCTGCCCTCTCCTACACGAGTTTAGACTTCTATAGGGAAATATACACACGTACACTATGTTATAGGACTGCAAATAAAGCATATACATGCTCATTGAGAAAAATTAGCTCTAGCAACTGTCAGGGGACACTTGCAGTTTAGTCATATTATGGGGACACATCCAGTAAGACAAAGAATGGGAACGTACAGCAGGTCCCATGCATATGGCTACATGAGGTCACCACATTTGTCACCTGCCAGAAGACCTCCAAGTATCACTTGACACCTGCACACGAATTTAATCCACTGTAAAATGAACACCAGTCATCTACACTGCATGATATAGCATACTCACTACACGCAAGGGAAGAATAATAATAAGTTATAGCCACTAATTATGCTAGAAATTATACATTTCACCAGTGGGAGATGTACTATCAGTGGAATTCTAGGGTCCTGTTTATACTCACTTCTCTATATACATTTATAGCAGCACAATATTACAATTCTGAAAATTCTAATGAAGTAACGTATTTGAATATGTTTCATCAACATAGAAGTTTCAAGGTTATGGATATGCTTACACTTACCTAAAACTTTAGCACTTTCCTCAGTAGGAAAACATCAACACACGATGTTACTCTCATTAAGTTAATGGGATTCTTTTCATTAAGTTCTGGTGATAGTGCCTCAGCCTGCAGTTCTATAGATAGTTTCCTGCATTAGGCATTACTTCCTTGAAATACTTGTAATTTGTTTAGTGAAAAATAGAAACCTCATTTTTACACCTTCTCAGCATGTTTATTTATGGTAATATATAGTGTCGGATTTTTTTTTGTTAAAGAAAAAAAAATCAACAGACAGCCAGCTGCAGACATACTCCAGCCTCTCTAAAGCCTTAGTGTTTTTCACAATTACAACAAGAAAAAATTTTTACATTTATGTATACTAAATACACTGCAAAATATGAACAGTAATTATGTTTTTCACGTACTTCTTTTTTTTTCCCCATCAATCACACACATTTGAAGTAAGCACTGAAATCAGATGGTATTAACAATTGGAGTTAATCAGACTATTATAGGAAAAATGCTTGATACTATTATGGCAGGAGAGCTATGTCTTGCTAAGAGACAAATGTAACTAATCCAAACCATAAAAATTAAGAGGTTAAAGTATCAAATTACCTTGGGTAAAAAAAACCTGATGTTTGTTAGAGATGTGAGCAACCTTATCCTCCTTAAAACAAGCAGTGAGGCCACCCAGCTAAATAAAAATGTAAAGGTACATGCACTGACAGGATCTGAATGCAAGAAATACAGTATTTGAGCCCAATTCTTACTGCACACAAGTTTTATACTTGGTTGCCTTTGCTACTCTGAATTAGACTTACAATATAGCTTGATATTAAGCAAAATTTTCCAAAGAGTATGTACATTCAAAGAGAGATGTTTTCCTAAATGGAAAATCTCTACTTAATGAAGAAAAATAGAAGGAAAAAAAGTATTAACTACTTAACAGACACACCCCTTATTTTTGGTGAGTTGTGTTTATTAGGGAGATTGTGAAGTCAGGAACAGTCATTAATGGAAAAGTATACAAAAATACTTTCACCAGAGCCACCAGGCACACATTGCTGATGTGTCTGAGAGTGAGAAATGAAACTCGAGATTACCACAGTTTCTGCCATGAACTATTTACTGGAGCCTATTCACTTTCACATATAACATATATTTTTCATTCATATAAGGAACAAAAGAACTCACTGTGACTGACAGCAGCAGCACAAAGATTAGGAAGAGCATGGGGATAAAAGCTTTTTTAACTAAGAAGTGTGTTCATAAAAATGTCTTCAATACATTTGCTACTGCTGCTGTTTTCACAATAATGCAACGTAATAAAAGAAATTAGACACACCATTCTGTAAAGAGGATTTCTTTTTACAAAATTAAAGACAGGTAATTCTGACTCAAATAGTGAATCTGCCCTTTTTTTGGTTCTCTTTGATACCACAACACTCTGTGAAGGATTACAGTAGAAATCATCTACGTATTTTTCCTGTCAAGTGCTTTGCTTTTAATAAGCTCCCTGAATATACTTTTCTAATTTTTGTAAGGAAAATCCTACCAACTGTTTTATTCTCAATTTGGTTCCAGCCTTAAGTTTTTATAACAGTAATATTTATAGTACCTCTATAGGTGAGGCAAAAAACCAACACAATTAAGTTATATGTATATAACTTTTATAACTTTTATAATAACTTCAAAAGATCAATTTTGACTTTGCAGACACTAATTTGAATAAGTTTTATTTGTTTTCAATCTAAAAATTGCTAATCCACAATACACAGTGTACAGCTTATTGTTTTTAATTACTAAATTAGCTTTGCAGACAGAGCTTGCACAGTATAGGGCACGCCAGCTGAGAAGTCAAGAAGCAAGAATTAATTTTTACTCTATAGTTCCAGTAACAATAAGCATGATATTAACCAAAAACCTACACTAAAACTATCCCCACAGTTTCCCAAGTGAAAACAGAAGGATATTCTTAAGGATTTAATACTGCTTAATATATAGGAACTGTTGTTGAGGAGCAAATATTTTCACAATAACAGAGGAAGTTTGGGATGCATCAAAATTCAAAAGCTAATCTAGTTAACCAAACATTTTGACCACATAATTTCCATTTGTTTTTTTTTCAGCTTCAGTACCAAATATAGATCTCACCATATGGCTGTCTCACTTCTTAAATAAAAACCTCAAATTCATTCCTTTAGTTAAGGTTCCTTATTTTCAGAGAAAATTTATACCTTGAAGTGAAGCTTTCTTGAACAACTTTCAACTACTTTTCACCATAGAGATAATAGATGTTTTACACATATATGAAGTATATTAGGTAAATAGTTACTAACATGTTCTTCTCTTTTCTGTGATTGGTTCTTCCATTAATTGATCCCTACTTTCAGTTGCTCTTTAAGCTACTAACTCTCTTTTTTCTGTTCCTGTAACCTTGTTTTCTGGATGGGTTTTGTTTCACTTTTTCCTAAAAAGCTAATAGTCATATTTAATGGAATGCATGTACACTTGTGATATTCCTAATTAGGATTATATGTGACTGTTTCCATTTGTAATCAGAAATTAAAGAATACTTAAATTTATTTTTACTGGCCTAATTCTGAGAGGTTAACAGAAACCCCGGCCACAAACAAAAAACCCACAGCAAAACAAACAAAAACCAAAAAACCCTCTTCCAATTTCCATTTAAGTGGCTTTTTTTTTTCATGCAGGAAAACTTATACTACTTAGAAACATAGCAAAATTAGAAAATGACAGCAAAGCCATAAGATGGATACTGCACCCTTCAGAAAAGATTTGTGGGCAGGAAAGTCTGTTTCAGAGGCAAAACGTATGGTTTTGGGCAACAGACTTGACAGGATGAGATTCCATTTCTAAATACGAACTAAAGCTTCATTTAGAACAAACAGCAGATAGACTTCATGGCTAAGGAGGTAATGGCCCAGCTGTTGAGCAACCGTAGCTAATTCAGTAGTGGCATCCCAGACCCGTAAAACAGACAGTTTTAGTGCTTCCCCTGTAACTAAAGGAGAAATTACTAAAATTCTCTTAGACTTCATTGCTGGTTTTGTTTTCATTTCAAAATCTGTGCACAGCAGTGGATCTGACAAAAAAAAAAAAAAAACCAAAACAAAACCCAAAACAACAACCTTAACCATGCAGCAAATTCAGTTTAAGAAATTGGTATTCATCAAACCTCAAGTAAAATGCAGAACTAAAATTAATTCCTGGAGACAGCAGAAGCTGGGAAAAGAGGCAGGCCAGAGGGCAGAGGAGAAGAGAGGCTGGAGAGGGAAAGAGCTCTACATTCAACAACATTAGCCAATAACCCCACTTCTAGGATCTGGGCTCCTGATTGTCCATTTGCATGTGCAATTTCACCTTTTTCAGCTTTTCTGGAGCAAAACTACTAGTTTATTGGGAACTAAATCTGTCAGTAGCTCTGCAGTTAATACTTTCGAGTGATCACTGTGATGGCATTAGCAAAGAAAACTAGATGGTTTTGACTGCCTTCACTGCTTATTACTTTGACTTCTCATGATTTTACTTCTCTCATGTCTTTATGTCACATTTGGGAGAGGATGCTGTATCACCAAAACTATGACAACCTATAATCATACTTATCAAACTAATTCAGATACTTCAGGTAAAGCAACACTACAAAAAATTAATTGTACCTTAGGGCCGAAAGACAACACAGAGGAGACCTGAAAAAGATTTTATGAAGCATGAAGGCATCAGTTTGTTTAAGGGAATGGCTAGCCCTGACCACTGAGAACACCAGCCATTTTGTGTTACTTCATTTGGAAACCACTTTCAAAAAGGTCATGTTTAACAGCGGACATAGATCCTTTCCCTTTCTATTCTGTGCTTTCACATCCAGAAAGCTGAAGAACATGAACAAAGTAGGTCAAAGAAATCCAAATTACTCAGAGAGGCTAATAAATTTGTAAAAATCATCCTCTATGAACACTAGACTGTTTTGAAAGGAAGATATAGCAAGTAAATATATCCTTCTACAACACCTCCCTGACAAGGCAAGACAGAGGATTACAGAGTGAATAATAGCCTAAACATTCAACTTTCTACAAATTCCAAAGGGGGCTTGAAGAAATCAAAGCACTCTGTTTCATGGTAGAAACACCCTCAGTAATTCTTGACCTTCTAGCTAGGTCTTACTTCCACTTTAAAGTATCTATTTTCCTGAAGCGTGCTAGGATCCTTTGCAAAGATACCTACCTTTTAAACTTTTTTTTTTTTTTAATCAAATAGTCCATATTCAGCTGTATGTGGTACCTGATATCAGATACTCCTGACCTTTCTTTTAAAAGGAACAAAACTTATTTAATATGTTAGGGAATAAAAAGAGAAGGAGATAGGTGCTCTGCTGTTGAACTTTTATGGGCTTCTGAGAAAATGACAAGACTCAGTGACACAGAGATACCCTCATTCTCTGCTCAGGTTCAATTAGATGAAACTAATTACATTCTCTTCCCTAGAGTAATTTCGGAAGCAAATGGAAGAAAGGTAACTCTTCTTCAAAAAAGGAAACATTTAAAGTCTTGATGAAATAAATGCCATTGAAAAGTTTTCTACAATTTTCCCCAGCTTCACAAAGCAAAAAATTTTCAAGTTGAAAATGCAGGAATATCAGCATAGATTACTCAAGTTGCAGGTCTCCCAGTCACCCACAGCTTCTGTGACACACTCCCTGAGCTGAACTCTACACCCAATTCACAATATATGCAACTTGGGCTTTTGGGAAGCATAGTAATAATTGTTTTAATGACAACTTACTCACATTTCTATCTTAATTCATTGTCGTCTGCTAATGTGTGGCACATCAGCTCCTAAATGGAGCAACATTAAAAAACGAAACACACAAGAAAGAAGAAGAAAAACAACCAAACAAAAAAACCTCAACCACACATATTTTACCACAAATATGCTGCACATAAGGCAAATTAAGTTTCTGGATCTGTTATCAAGTAGTATCTCACAAAGTGAAGATATAAGAAAGTTTGTCTCAAGAAGAAAAAAGAGAAGGAACAGTCATAGTTTACTCATTGGCACAGTGTATAGCACTTGACAAAGTCCGGAAAAAAAAGCCTGTGACTCCCTTTTTACCTCACCAAGACAAAATGTGCAAATAGCTATAATCCCCTCCTCATTTGGAGGCCAATAAAACAACTGCTAATGTATACAGTATTATAATAAGTTTAACAGTAAAATGCACCTATTTGGAATAGGAATTTGTATTTTTGGACTTGGTGCCCAGTGATCTATGTAATTTGTCAGTTCAGTAATATTAAGAGAAGCTTCCTACCTTCTGAAATATCATTCTACTGCTCTGATTGAATAAATTTAATTGTCTCCCTCTCCACCCCCAACTAACATGAAACAGATGGAAAATACATTATACTAGAAGCTCTCATAGAATTATTTTCACCTTTAAATATCAATCACTGATCGTAATGTACTCCTTTACATGCATTACTTATCAAATGAACTTCACTGTGAGAAAAGTCCAAGTTAGACCTATTGCGAGTCCACTACAGTTACTGAGACGTCCATTGGGTTTTGTGGTTGGGGTTTTTTTGGTTGGTTGGATGTTTTTTTTTCTTTTCCAGAACAGATGCAATACACAGCGTTAAAAGAACTGAACAAGTCTAAGTATCTTTCTGGTACTGCTGCTAGGTACCCTTCAAGATAATCCTTTAAAATGTACAATTTCCACACCTAAGCCTAGTGCTACACCACAGCAGACCTAAGATCAACACTGAGGAAATAGTCTCCTTGTACATAAGCAAAGCAATCTGCAACTGAAAGTTCAGAGGCTCACCTAGTTTTCTCATGTTTGTTTAAGATTTTGCTTTAAATTGCATTTGTGAACTCTCTGGAATTTGTCTCTCTTAAGTATGTGTTAGATGAAGTCACAAGGATTCTTTGGCACTCGTATAGTGAGAAGTAATCAGTGTACATCCAAAAGGAAAAAAAAATTAACTCAGTTTGAAAGATCAAGCAATGAAGAGGGAACACAGGGGATGTTATTTTCCAGGTTATGTGTTTCATTATTCATTATTGTTTTCTTCCTTGTCCTTCTGAGAACTACAAGTTACTTACATTCATTAAAAAAAAAAAAAATTAAAAATGCATCCAGTGAAGAGTTGTGTATAAATCAAAATTCAATCGTTTTAGTTCTGAATTCAATAAATTTCACAAACAGGAGAGGAGCTGTATGCAAAAGGAACACATTACTCAATCACAGACAGTCAATCAAGCTAGCCTAACACAAATGAAAATCCCTGCTGAGTTACAGGCTGAAGAGCTATTTGGAACTACAACATGGCCATCTACTCTTACTTTGCTACAACACAGCCAGATAAGGTATTATTCTGTATCTTTAAAAGACCATCCTACTGTGTTAAGTTAATTCAGCAGAGCTTTAGCAAGTGTGAGAGAAGAATCACAGACTTCTGCCCATCCTGACAGAGCACAATACGTTCTGCCCTGAGCATTCCCAAAGAAGTCACACAGCATGCCAGGTACAAAGTATTTGCAGAAGTGAGCCCTCAGACAGGGCTATGAAAGCTCTGGGTTAAGGAAGCACACATCAACTTGCTTCCACTTGATCTGTTACACAGCTTGACAGTAACAGATAGCCAGTTGCATTAGTGTCAATGTTCAGATAAGTTTCTCTCAATATCTGTCACGAAAAACAGACGCAGTATCAGTGTGCCAGCTGTATTATCGGTCACTACATAGTTAATCATACTTAATAACATCCTCGAGCCCAGACAGGACACACAGACAGCAATTACGAAAGCGTGTGCCACAGTCACCCAGATCATTCTGACTCGAAGCTGCCGACTCGGCACACACTCGACGAGTGCCTGCCTACCACCTTTTCCCTCTCAAACACATTAGCTTGCCTCAATATGGGGCCAGAGTTTGTTTTGAAACTCTTAACAGGATCACTGAAAGAAAAGAGGAAAAATACCATAAATGATCCTCTGGACTGCTTCCAGAGTAGCGTGTTCTCCTAGCGATTGCATTGGAAGCAAGCCAAAAATGGGAAGTGTTCTTGCAAATGAGCACGCCACCAGGCTCAAGTACAAGTTATCATTTAATTCTTTTGTCAACATCAGCGCGGTTAGAAATTAAGAAGCCTGTTTAATAAACAGGTTACTTGAATTCCAGTCACCAAACATCAATTTCTTTTCTATCCATTCCTGCCATGCTCACTCTGCTCATGTGCCCCACTCCCTTCCTAATATACACTGGGGGTTTTTTTGGATATTTTCTCTCCCTTATTGAAAGTCAAATAAAATTAGTATACTAATTACACCAATGATAACTAGGTCTGTAATCAAGAGCAAGTTAACTAAAAAGAGGAAAAAATCAGCCACTCAGAAAAAAGCATTTCTAAAACCTCAACACAGACTTCTATGGGACACAGCACTTAATATTTTTAACAGACCTCTAATACAGTCTGCCGAATCGTTTTGTCAGGGCAGTTTTTCATATTACAATTACTCCTAATGAGATCACCCTCTGCAGTGTTTAAGACTACATCCCCTCCCAACAGAACAATGAAAGATTTGTGTGGAGATACAAAGGCCTCAGAACAACTCCACTCACTTCACCTTCTGCTGAATTTCCTCATAAAAACTTGTCAAAAGCAGAACTGTGTTTTTTCATGAGGACGAACTATTAATAAAAAGACTCATTTACTTTGTTTTAGGATGTCCCAAATCCTCTACAGTTTTTGAAGTCCTCATCAGACCGAGGCACCCCAGACTCAGAGAGTGCTGCCAGTTTTGTTTTTGAGATTATGTATGTTTCTCCTCTTCACAGATTTGTGGGGTTTTTCCACTTTTTCACTTATACTATTTCTCACCAAAAAATATCTGCCTATCTTGCAATAAACATATGGTGGTATATAGCTTCTTGTGTTATCTTGTGATAAAAATGATAGACCTTGTATTAAACGTACATGAAAATACCTGTTTTCAAACAAACTCCAGATTCTCTTGTTCTTACTGGAAACAAAGACAATAAAATATTCTTCCTCATGCAAAGCAGAAATGTCTTATGCCTGTAGCCCCAGTGACAGCCATTCTAAGGGTAAGTATAATTCTAAGAACATGGTTAACTGAATTAGTCTTGAATCAGAAAGTACAACTCAGTCTCTGATCTGCTAGTATTTTAAAATAAGCACAAGGATCCAACTGCAAGCCAAAAGTTTAGAGTAAGTTTTGTGCAAAAAAAAAAAAAAAATTATAGAAAGGATATTATACTTTATTCTGAAATACTCTGTTTGAAATATCTGTCTTGTGTTTAGAATTTCTACATACTTGACACAAATCTCTAGCTCAGTTTAGATTTTGCGTGTATTCTTCCCATTACTAACCACACTCCACTCTGTTTACTACATCCATTTTAGTTTTATTGTAATTCTGTCAGAGATCACGCAAAAGAACAAACTGTTTACCTACTCATACCTGACATTATTGATACAATATTCTGTGATAGGTATGGCATGCTCAGCCTTACCAAAAGGTACAAGAAATATCACAATAATCAGTTCATAATGTTAGTCCTGAACCTATCTTTATACTTCTTTATACTTCAACTGCTTTTCTTTAAATTCAAAAGTGCATTGTGCAACCACTGATTTTTACAATCAGACAGACTGACTGATTCAGACTAACCAGTGTGAATGTCACAGATTGAGGATCTGAAAACTTTCAAAGCAGATTGAAAATGCATTTCTCTTAAAAAAAAAAAAAAGAAAAAGAAAAAAAAAAAGGAAAAATCTGGTAGAACATGACCTACAATTTACAGCAAGTTGTGTGTCTACTTACGTTCACATGTGTCTCCTTTCTGCTGGTATCCTGCTTTGCAGATACATTTTCCAATAGGCACTAACCATTCTCCCTCAGCGCTGCAGTGCATCTTCGGCGAGTTCTCCGCCTCCTCCTCCGCACTGCTGACACAAGTTCCTCGCACTTCAACTAAAGAGGAAAACTCTGAGCCAGTCACTGTGTCGGGAAAAATAGCTAAGTTCTCAATGATGGACCAGCACTTCTTGTAGTAGACTTTGACAGAGACCAAAGCAATGCAGGCCCCTACGTCCTGAAACGCAAGATAGAATCCTTTTTTGGACAAAGGTCCAATTTCTCTCACCTCTGTGTTAAGTTTCATTTTTCTTTCCCCAAGATCACCCTGGGTAAAACTTTCATCTGCTGCAATAGTGTCTATTTTTACATATTGGTTCTCTCGGATATTCCTGCCAGTGTCGTAGTCTGTTTCATAATAATACAAGTTAAAAGTTTCTTTACAAGTCCCCAGAACTCCAGGAAGACTGTTACAATCCCTCAGAGTGAATTTCAGTTCTACAAAAATCCTTTGTGCATTGCTTTTTGCAATCCAGTTAGTCCGAAGCCAGTTGTTTTGGTTTGATTCCATCACCTGGCATACCTGGTATGTTCGTATAGGAGTGTAGTTTTCATCCAGTCCACTAATTTCTTCCCACTAAAATGATAACAAACAGTTAGTAATAAACAAGAAGTATGTCACCAGATGTAACTACTGAGTATTTTCAAAAGCTTCATATAACTCATGTCTCCCTTTTTATTAACAGTAAGTTATTGTTAAAAATACTGTTGAGCACCTAAATGAAGAAAATATATATTCATATAGGAATAGGCTCTCTATCCCTTCATGTCTTCCCCACATACAACTTCTAAAACTCACTGTCATATGATGGCCACAGATGCAAAGGGGCAGCTTCAGAAAAGGCTGTTTAGCATACCAGATTTGGATTTCATCCTGAGCTCACACACAGCTCTTTAAGGTCACAATGGCAAAGACCAAAAGAAGGGAGGTAGCTTCTCTTCCAAAGAAACCCAACATCAGTGAAGTCTTAGAAACTGCAATTTCTTAGCATTACAGTACATAAAACTTGTGCGTGTAAAGCTTCCAGTGAAACTTGCAGTTGTATAGAAAGTATGGGATCAGGTCCTGAGTCAGATAATTCCCACCCCTATGTGATTGAAGTGGCATGGAGAGAGAGTAAGAGGAAATGGACAGAATAAAAAATCTGAAAGCAAGAAAACATTTTAATTGTGTCTCTTTCTTTCACTCTACCTTCTGTTTTATTTACAATCAGTAAGGTTAAGTAGACACTTCTTGTCTCACCTTTTGTCCAGTGATTGAACCTACAATAGAAGGGGCAAACTTCATTTAGCTGGGAGTTCAAACGAACCATGAGACTACGTACAGAATTAAAAACAACCCGTATGACTGAAAGCTCTCTGGTTCAAAGCCCGAGTTTTGTTGATGGTCTCTCTTCAGGTTACCAACTGTGTAATGACCTGGTAAGCCTTTAATGATCCCAGAGTCTTTAACAGCCTTTGGTAGCGTGGGAATTTGCACCTCCAGCAATGGCAAACCTTCCACTGAAATCAACCAGGCAGATCTGCCCAGGTGTAACCAAAACAATCCTTTGTCTCTCACCTTTTTCCACATTTCTGGTAACATTTCAGTGCCTGCAGAAACAGCAGCTGTAATAAATTAGAGGAGGAGGGTGAGCTATCATCACCCCAGGATACAGGCAACCATGCAACCATGACTTCTCTGGATGGCACTTAGCCCTCTGGCCCTGTGTCAATAATGCACTTAAGCTCACGCTTAAGATCAGTGACTGTACTTATGAGCTTAATGGTAAGCACATGCTTAAGTGCTCTGTGGGACTCGTATAGTCGGCACCTCTGCAGGATAGAGCATCCACCGACATTCCTCACACCGGCAACCAAGCATGGAAGGCATTGGTTTCTTAGATCAGGAGCCACACAGGGTACATTACTCTGCAAGCCGATTTGACAGCAAATGAGACCATTTTAATGTTGTTGTCTGTTTCAGGAAAAAAACAGATGTGGCTGAATTGATGCTGGAAGTTACCACCACAAGATATTAATCACAGCTGCAGTCGCTGAAATGCACAGAAGTTGTAAATATCAAAGCACTTTCAAGGACCTACAGTTAATATAGATGAGACATATAAGGTATTATCTATTATATGCATATGGTATTAAATTATTGAAATAGATTATTAAATGCTCATGGAGTTAACTGAAGTGATTGCATATGGAACTGTATTAACCTCTGAACAAAATAAAGTCTATCTTGATAACAGATTTATTAGAGCTGAATGAGTAATTTTTTTTCACCTCTATAAGAGCTAGGAAAAACAAGAAAAAAAGGAAAAAAGGGGCCCTTGACTGAGAGGGTTTTGGCTACACCAGAATAATAAAAAACAATTCCCCATTAAAAAAAAATTACAACAAAGGCATAAAGTCTAA
The DNA here is from genome assembly GCA_035048155.1 of Cinnycerthia olivascens. Lineage (NCBI taxonomy): Eukaryota > Metazoa > Chordata > Aves > Passeriformes > Certhiidae > Cinnycerthia > Cinnycerthia olivascens. Next base: position 74,729,410 of record JAWWMU010000153.1, on the reverse strand, counting down.
AATTTTGCCAGGTAATGCTAAGTCTTTGGGGTTTCTTTGAGATGGTTTGGGAGGGTTCCTGATTTATGTTCTATCTTGTGTAAGCATTCTTCCCTTAAGACACCAAGCCAGATTTTGCATGAAGATATGAAGATATTTAGTAAGACAATGCATTGTATCTTTGACATGAAAGCAACTCATGCACCACGCAACAGAATTGGTCTGCTTGGGTTTTGATGTGGATTGCTCCACCAAAACAAATCACCATTCCTCTCGAAAAAACCAAGAAATTGAAACAAATGAAATAAAGCAGCAAACAAAATACATTTTACAAAATTACCCTTCATAACACAACACAAGTGAGTTTTCTCAGAGTCAAAATCCCACTAAATTAGACTAGCTATTATCTAAGAGATTCTCATGTTACAGTCAAGGAAAATAATACAAAAAAATAAATTCCAACAGGTAGCACTACTTTTTGTGATCCCTAGTATTAAGCACTGGAGCTATTTTTCCATATTTTTGTCAAAGCCAAAAAGTTAAAGAATCGTGATTTATGTTGCAATTACGTAGTCAGAGTGTCTGCAAGGAAAAAAAAAGGTATCAGTACTTCAAGGTGTTTTCACCTATGGCAGCTGAGGTCATCATTCATTGAAGTCTTTTATAAGTGATCAATTTCACAGAAAGAAAACTCCACTTTTCTTTGTCCTACTGTAATATATGGTGCTATACATGCAAATCTGTTTGAGTTCTATTGGTTCTATTGAGTTCTATTGCCCTGTTCTATTGGTTTCAATTTATGGTGTTTTAACTTCTTAGTTATCTTAACAGCGTTAAATGTAGCATTTGCAGTTGAATGAGGCATTTAACGAGTGTCTGACTGATATATTCTATACTGTGATGATGCAATAGTTTCTCTCAAAATTTTCTGTGTTCATTCCCATGAAGTCTTTATTGCATAGTAAATAATTCAGTAATTAAAATTAGAAAAACATTTATTTTTAAAATTACATTATTAAAATGGCACTCATGTTAATTTACAGACATTATTTTCTGAACATTTTCACACATACAAATCTAGCCATTAGTTTCGATCCACTTTTAATTTGTGATTGAAATTCACTTCTACCTCTGAAACTTGCCTTTCACTATTTGTTGAATTTGACTAGACTTTCATCTTTCAGTATGCTGATGTGCAACTTGTGTTGACATGTCTTTCTACAGGTTAGCTTGGTGCCACCAAGCTAATCTTTCAAACACCTCTGGTAAAGGCTTCAGTCAGTGCAAAACACTAATGCTGAGGTTATTGGCCATCATATACATTGAGCCTGCATTACATTCCCTCTGAAGTCCTTAGATTAGTTTCCAGTTTATGTTTGTATTGGTACTACAACCTTGCTTTTAAAGAAAGACACTTCCACATTTTCATTCTTCTTATTTAAAGGATTTGTTACACTTTTATATCCCTACTCACACTTCATGCTCTTCTGGCTCCAGATTTCTTAATGAACTGAAGATTAAGTGACTGATCCCCCAAGTTCTTGTTCGTGCAAGGCATCACAATAGATTCAACAAGATTGTTTCCATGAGCAAGAACTGTCCATATAATTTATGATTTGTCAGACTAAGTTTATGTAGGACTGAGTTAAGATAATATATCTATTATTTCTTTCTGAAAATGTTCTTCCTCAAGGCTTCAGGAAGAAGAGATTTTATAACACTTTTAATTCAGACTGAAAGTAGCATTACTCAACTTTACATATATAATTGATAAGACAAAAACACTGATTTCTAAACATCGCATTTTTTATGATGATGCATTTTACAATGGTACATTTCATAGAATGCCAAGAGATTAATTTGTATGCTGGAGGTGGCCTCAACCACATAATTCGTGCCTAGTTCCAGATATCAAGCTCCTCAAGGCTTGGGGATGTTTCAAGTTTGGAATGTCATTTCAAACACATCTGCAATATAAATGTTTTTATTTTAGAGTACTTCAATCTGTGCTATTCAATTACAAAAAAAACATCGTAAACAAATTTATGATCACCCATTCCACAGAAAATGAAAAACATATTTTTAGAAAGTTTCCACACAGAAGCAGATCTGTTGTTTCTGAAGGAGGGAAAAAAAGTGATTTAAAATATTGTGTTATAAATATACAGTGTAATGCTTTGCACAGCACAAAGAAATACATTACAAAACACAAAGGTACCAAAAGCTTCTAAAAAGCCACTTGCTTTTAATTAGCTTGTACATTTGTACACTGTAATCTGAAGTTTCATTCTAAAAGTGAAGAAGCCATAATCACTTGGTGTGATTACTGAGAGAAGTATGAGGGGGAACTAGTTTAAAGCAGGTCTTTCAACTGATTCGATAAAATAACCACTCATCATCAGGAACTTAGTTTTTGCCTGCAGTACTTACCCCATTGGGAGGAGAGGAAATCCATTCCAACTCTGTCTGTTGTGCTTTAGAGTCCAGCAATATTACTAAAAAAAAGGGAAAAAAAATAAAATTCCACAGCTTGTTAAACAAGGGGGGATTTAAAGCTAAGGAACAAAATACAAATTTTTAAAAGTGAAAGAATTAATATAATTTTTGCACAGATGAATATTTCTTCTTCATACTATTAAAAAATTATCTGCAACCACGACTAGGTATTTATTTGTAAGCAGACAAATTATTATGTACCATTCACATATAAGCAGATATACATAAATCTTTACAATTTCATTGCTTAAAACAAAGTGAGGGGTTTTTTAGTGCTCTGAAGTGCTATTAATCAGTCATTAAGATGCATGCTCCCTCCCTCTCCCTTTTCATAAGGACATTTCCCATATGCTGGTTATTACAATCAGCTTAAAGCACACAGACATTTCAGCACATTTCCAAACTGATTTTTACAGGACTGGAATATACCTCGCTGAGAGTCGCACTGAAAAAGCAATGATCTTTTTTGAGTGTCAAAGTGAAAAATACTCCCCTTTGGTGATAAAGCAGTAATTCTGCAAAAAAATGACAACCAGGAATACAGAAAATATAAGACCCTGCAATTACCTCACACTTCACATACACAAAATCAGACTAACTCACTTTGTGTTAATAGCTTCCTAAAATCTTCACGTCATGGTGACATCTATATACAGAAAGTCATCATTTCTAGCAGCACCACAATTATTTTCAGCTATATGTAACCCTACCTCTGAAAGTGGTTAATCACAGCCTAATAAACCAACTCTTTAGCAGCATTCCTAATTTGAACCTATTCCATATATCTTTAGCTATAAAGCTATTTATAACTTTGTACACATCATTTCTCTGCTGTCTAAGGTATTTAGATGTGTGACTTAAGGCTGTAACTTGAAGCAACTTTTGTCAGGTCTATCAAAAGAGTTGTAATTCTAGCTTTAGCCCTTTCTCAAAGGAGAATTTAACAAAAAATTTCAGTGAATTAGTAAAAGGATGCCTAAAAAGTCAATTCATACAGTAATACATGGAACGCTAGTTGAACACAAAACAGTAGCTTCCAGGCCTGTATTCCAGTAATGAAGTGGAACTACTCATTAAAGAAGTTTGATAGTCTCCCTCTAGAAAGATTACCTGCTTATGTCATTAAGGTTGGATTCAAGGGGCTTTACTTTGTAACACTTTTTATAGAAAAGCAGGTGGTGTATGCTGCGGCCTGTTAAATGAGAACATTTATAATGGTCCTGGAAAAAAAGGTACCACCAAAAATTTAACCGTTTCAGCACCGGCACACTACGGCTGCAATTCATTAATGCTTTTTATTTGGCAGTAATTCTCCATCACGTAGCGACGGGTGAGCACATCAGAGAAAGAAAACATAACAAGCAAACAAAAAGAAAACCTACAAAGAAACAAACAACAAAAAAAAAAAAACAACAAGCAAAACAACACAGAAACCCCTGCTCTGCAAACATCTCTTGCAAAGCAATCGTGGCGTTCCTTCTGGCATCCAGAGTTACCGGGGAAGAGCTTTCCAAGCCAGCAGCTGCTGCCCTGCTCCCAGCGCGGGGAGACCCGCGGCCGTCACGGCTCGTTCAGCAACGCGGGGAAGCGATGCGGAGGACGGCGCCGCGCCCCGCCGGCAGCCGCAGGGGATCCCGCGCCCGGAGCGCACCGGAGCTCCAGCGCGCTCCCTCCGCGGGGGAGCCGCGCTCCGCGACGGGCAGCGATAGGAGGCGGAGAGGCGGCGGGCGAAGCGCGGGGGCGCGGCCGCGGGGCTCCTGCGAGCCTCTCGCTCGGCCCCCGGCATCGCCCGTAGCCGGGGGGCGCCGCGCTGGGGCGTGAGGGATGCTTTTGTGCGCGGCCGCGGGCGCAGCAGCGGGTAGCGGCGGCTCCGGCGGGGCCGGGGCTGCGCCGGCGGGGCAGGTCGGGCGCCGCGCTCAGCCGCAGCCCTCCCGGCGAGAGCGGCCGGGCGCGATGCTCTGTTAGGCGGCCCGAGCCCTTGGAGCGCGGCGGGCAGGCGTAGCAGCCCGCGGCGGAGCTGGGAGGGCGGACAGGCGGCTCCCCATGGCGAGCAGCCGGAGCATCGAGCTGGAGCACTTCGAGGAGCGGGACAAGCGGCAGCAGCGCTCTGGGCCGCGGCGCGGAGGCTCCGGATCCGGCGGGGGCCCGCGGGGCAATGGGCTGGTGCCCAGCCCGGCGCACAGCGCGCACTGCAGCCTCTACCGCACCCGCACCCTGCAGGCGCTCAGCTCCGAGAAGAAGGCGCGCAAAGCCCGCTTCTACCGCAACGGGGACAGGTACTTCAAGGGCTTGGTGTACGCCATCTCCCCCGACCGCTTCCGCTCCTTCGACGCCCTCCTGGTGGAGCTCACCCGGTCCCTGTCGGACAACGTGAACCTGCCCCAGGGCGTCCGCACCATCTACACCATCGATGGCAGCAAGAAGCTCACCAGCCTGGACGAGCTGGTGGAAGGTAAGGGGGGTGTGAGTCCGGCTGGAGGTGGCCGTGGGACCCGGTGGTGGGTTGCAGGTGCTCCCTGGGCCGAGCTTCCCGGTCGCTACCCGGATAGGTCGCCTTGCTGAAAACTGGCGGCCACAGAGCCCGTGAGGACAAGTGGCCGGGGTTTCCTGCTGATGTGAGGGGTGGCAGGGCCTGGTTTTCCCAGTATGGACCATCCACTTCTCCCGTCACCCCGAGTGCTGCCATCTGCTTGTACTGGGCTTGACTCCAATGGTAGTTAAGCAGCAGGTGCTCTTTTCATCTGCAAGAACTGTAAAGTTCTTGGTTACCTTCCATTTGCAAGAGGGAAATGCTGTAATTTGGTTCTCTTAAATGTCATTGTTGACTCACAGTGGCTTCAGTCTTCAGAGAGGAAGCCCCAGTGCTGTGAAAGAAGGGTATCTATATCCTACAACTTATTAAAACTAACAGGTGTAAAGTCCCAATTTCAGATGTAATCAGAATCCATACTAACAGAGGGAATTGTCTACCTTTCCTGACTTTTAAATCATGTTATAGAATCAGATGTGCTTCAGAGTTGTTCCTAAGTAGCTTTTCATAATGGGACTTAGCTTCTAAGGTTATGTAGACCTTGCAAATCTGAACAGAGCAGCGCTTCACTGTCTCAAAATGGGGCCAGAAGTATTGTTTTGTCAATGCCACATATGCCCCTTATTTGTGGGGAGTGATAATTATGGCAATGAGGAGCAGAATTCCCCAGCCTTTTCACACAATATCTTAAAATACAGTTTAAATTCAGCTTTGCCTGCTTCCCAAATGCACAGATTATGTTGTGCACACTGAGAGGTTTGTAACGAATTTGCACGTGATGGTTGTTCTCAGGTGTTCAATACATCAGCCTGTGACTGTGTGCCAAGAGTAGCTGGTTTGCATTAATGAAGAACTAAGATTCTTTTGTACGCCTTCCAATGCCTCCTGCTTCCTAGGCTTTCTGCTGCATATCCTTTGAGCTTTTTTTTTGGAAGCTTTCCTTTTCAAAGCAGTGCTGAATCACACCTGGAGAATTTGATGGGGAAGACAACCTGAAGAACTTTATCTAATCCACCAGTAAGGGCACTGGGAGTTAGGGACCAGCTACTTCACAACATGGAAGAGAAAGTGAGGGGCTACAGAATTTACTGTGCCAAATGGGTCTCCCTCAAAAAAGATGTGCATGGAAGGGCATTTCCTGATAATGCCATAGTGCTGAGGACTTATGTGATGTACTATGAGACTGTTTTACAGGGACAACTGAGGAAATTTGAAGTGATTGTAGAGTGAAATGCTAACTCTGTGGTGATAAAAGAAATGAAGCAAGTAAGAAAACTTTCATGATTTGGTGGTTAATTTAGTGCTACCTTAAAAAAATATGATATGCTGAAGTGGTGACAGAAGGGAAAGGAGGTGAAACTAGCAATAGCATGGGGTGACTTTTGAAATGTTGCAGCAGGAATGATATTAAGCTATTATGACTTAAAGACAAGATTACTTGCTGGACAGCAGTAAATACTCTTACATCTATAAATTAATAACTGAAAGCAAAACTTACTCTTTGTCTCTTCAAATACTCATTGAAAGTGTAACCTTTGTCGTGGCTCTTTGCTGGAAAAATAAAGTAAAATAAATGTCACAGTCAAAATGCCACTTCCATGCTTTCTCAATGAAATAAAAGGGGGAGAAAAAGAATCCAAAGTACTTAGTCATCTATCCATGACCAATACAACTCTCAGGAATATTAAGAAAAGCCTATAGCATCATAATTGGATTAGTAGGTTCTCCAGTTAGCATGCTAAAAACTTCACCAGTGTAAGACTAATCACCACACAGAGGAAGGAAAGGACAGCAAGCAAGTAGTGAATCTATAATTCCTTGAAATTATTTGAGGTTTTTTTCCAGCTGTTTTGTTTTTGAGGTCCTGGAAGAGATTTGATTTGGGTTCGTTTTCTTTATTTCTCATGGTTACAGTAAGCACAGCAAGCTTGAATTTCTGCTCTCGAGTAAATAATCCAACATTGGTGTTGACCTAAAGCTTGAACTGCAGAAGCCCCAGAAGTAGTTTTGAATGGTATTTTCCTATATTGCTTTTTAGTATTTTCAGAAAGGAGAATAAAACTGAAGTGCTGTAATGTGTGCCAGCCACAGGCTGAGCAGCAGACGGGCCATGGCTGTGTGATGCAATACTGAGCTTGCTGGTCTCTTGGCACCTTCCCAGTGTTCCTGAACTGGGACATGGAGTCACAGCAGTTCAGGTTCAGTAGTGGCAGATCTCTGCAGTGAGCAGAAGGTGAGTGCTCAGCAAACCTTGCCAAGCCAGCAAGATCTGCACTAAACCTCCCTCGGCTCCAGCCTGTGTGTGTAGCTCTTGGACAGTGATGTGTCCCAGTGCAGGACATGCTCTTTAAGGCTTATTTTCTATTTTTCTATCTGGGATATAAAAGCTGGCAACATCAAATTCTGCATCAAAACTAGCTGAGTCACTGATAATTTTTTTTTTTGTTTGTTTGGCTGTATTTGGCAATCTGTTTTACTGTTTGTCATCTTAAGAGAAAAAGAGCTAGTGCATAGACATACTGAGGATATGAAATATTGCTATTATGGGTTGAGCCAGTTAAAAATTGGACCAGACCATGTTTATTAGTTCAAAAATAGAAGCTCCATTTTATGAAGCATATTGCTTTTCTTAACTGGATATGACAATCAAAAAAGCATGCTCTGCTGGACCAGCCTAAGGCAAATATAATTTATATTCTCGGCCCCTGTAGATTAGGAAACATTATGTCTCATGAGTTTGACAGCTTTCACTGTTTTCTTAGAATCTGAGGAGGGAAGAATTTCATTGTCTGCTCCTGATCTGTTTGAGCAGGCAGATCCAGAGAGGACGTGGGGGCTGGGACTATTATGACTTTTTATGGTTTTCTTTCTTCCAGGTTTACTCTCAGACATAACGCTACTTTTTATTTTAAAATACAATGTTTCATGTATAATTTTATTCTTGGCCTTCAATATCAAACGTTGAATAGTAGATGAATTTTTATTTTCTACCAGAGTTACCTATTTAAGTGTTTGTCTATTTCCTGCAGTTTCCCCTGAAAATGTAGGCTTCCTAAAGCTTGACACCATGGTAATAGATCTGTGCAGTCCTTTGGTCCTGAGCTGTTTTATGTGGTGCTGGTCATGCTCTGTCTCTTTGCTTTCATTGTCTTGTTAACGAAGGATGTGGAGAATCCTGATTGCAAAGGTCTGCTGCAGAGTTGGGAGTTGTTTTTGGATTTTGGGACACGAAAGCGTAGATTTCATTCCTGGGAAGAGAAGTTTTGTTGGTTTTGCATCTAATGGGAATCCTTCTAGTTCCCTAGAAAAATGGCTGAGAGTCTTTGTTCGTTCAACAACAATGCTTAATTAATACAGTCCTTTATAAAATGTCAGGAGTTTTGTCTGAATGGTTGTGCACACAATCAACAGGCATCTGTAGGGAAGTCTTTGGGCAGGAGGTGGGAAGCTTCAGGGCAGGGCAGTCCTTAAGCATGGCCAGGATACAGCACAGGGCAAAATCTGATTTACAGAAATGAGCTCACTAGTACAGAGTAAGAGAATGTGTTTCGAAATGAGGTGTTGAACAATCCAAGCTTTTTCTGCCTTAGACCATTGTTGTTACTCCATATTACATTTTAATCCTGCATAAAGTACCTGTGACTTTAGATGTTGTATTAGGTCGAGGTTGTCTTTTCTCTTGTCAGGGCAAGCAGATGCTAACACCAAGCAGGCAGTTTGTATTTTCACTGGTTCCAGAAGGTGTGAATATGCTCCTGTGCTAGAGCCAGAAGCTGTAATGCTTTAAAAAAACAAGAGGCAAATGTAGCAAGTTGATCGAAGAAGGGTAAAAAAGGAGAATGAAAGAAGGATTAAAAATCACTGAAAGCATATTCTTCCAAATAGGCGTTCAAATCACTGTAGTGACACAATTCTGGAGCAATGGGGTGTGGATGTAATTCTTGGTTAACTTCCCATGCAAGTAAAATAAAATTGTTCCACCACCATCCATCTCCTAGTTTCAGGGATGGGGAAATTCTAGTTTACCTGAAAAGGGTCATTTACTTCCTGTGGAGAAGGCACATGGTGTCAGGTGTGTTTGATACCAGTTGGCATTGACTGCCTTCTGAGAGCTTTTTTACCCTGCCTGAGCAGGGGGTTGAACTTTCAGAGGTCTCTTCCAACCTCAGCAGTTCTGTGATTCTGTGAAAACCTATAGGAAGCTAATCTGCACCTCTTCGTGTCTAAATAGAACCAAAAGAGAACTAGTAGCAGTTAGTCATCTGCTAAAATCCTGGTTGTTGTCCCAGGTTTTAAAAAGTGCATGGGAAACTCTGAGTGCTGTAGATGAGGAAAGATCGTGACTTATACAGGGTTATTAAAGGTGATATGAAAGTGAATTGTAAGCAACTGATGAGGAGGGAAGTTGCTCATAGTAAGGAAGGAAGGAGAAATTGAAGTAACCCAATCCTTCATAAAAGGGGTTGTTTTATTTTTAGATCAGTCATATATGCTGTAAATACGCCGTTCAGGAAATCTGCTCAGCTGTGTGTTACAGAACACGGAAAGGGTACTCTGCTGTGCTTCCTAAAGTTAGAAAGAAGGTCAGTAGCCCTAATAACTGCCTTGCTGTACTAAATAAGCAGCTTTTGTAACCTTTGAAACTAGAGAGTTGCACCCAAAGAAGCCAAGGAACATAAGGTGAGTAGGTGAAATCTATCTAGATACCTGCCCTGTCCTATGGGATTCACAGGGAACAAATGCTTAAAAAAAATGGAAACTGTTTTCCTTCTCTAGGGATGTTTTTGCCTGACAGCTATATCATTCTCTGTTATGAAGAGTGCCATTTAAAAAGTGATCCTTTATGTGACTTTCAGGAGATAGTGCTTATTAACCTTGCAAAAAACAAGCCAGAAAACCTTATTCAGATACCTTTGTTTCAAATATCCCTACTGAGGGTTTTTGATTGTTGCATGCTTAATTCATTCCTTTTGTTACTCACTATGTGGCATATCCACAGTTGGTTTCTAACCTAATGCTAGGAAAAGTAAATATCTGTAAGTACTTGTTTAGTCATTTCTATTTTTTAAGGACAAAAATCTGACTATTTCTAGGCTATTTGTTAAGTGCTTAGCAGTGAGGTTTGGCACACAAAAATTGTGCTGTGAAGAGCCCCAAATAGCCAGGCAGCTGTGTTCCCTCAAAACTGCACCTATCACACTTGTGATGCAAAAGGGAAGGATGCATCCTACTTTTTTTATTAACATATTAACAATATTGCATGGCTGAATTTAGAATAGTTCATGTAGAGTTATAAAATAATCAGGGTTGGAAGAGACCTTTAAGATCATCCAGTCCAAACATCCACCCAGCACTGTTACTGTGACCCCTAAACCCC
>JAWWMU010000153.1:74677188-74718928 GCA_035048155.1 Cinnycerthia olivascens | reverse complement strand
GAAGAGCGGGACTTGGCGGCCGAGCCGCCGCGGAGCGCCGGTCCCGCGGCCGCCCCCGCCACACCCCCGACAGCCTCGGTTCTGGGAGGAAGCGCCCGGGACAGCGGCCCGAGCTGTCGCAGTCGCGGAGCGAAAGGATAGCCCGCTCCCCGTGTCTGCGCTGGACCCGAGGGTCCTGGCCACTGGCAGAGGGCTCCGCAAGTAACGCGGTCACTTCCTCCCTTAGAGAGACAGGCGGACCCTGCCCCATTCCTCTCTAGCATCTCACCGCGACTTGTATTGAGCTACAGAAAGGAAACTCGGAAAACTTTTCAGCCTTTTACCCCTCCCATGCCTCTTCCGTACCCAGCGGGGAGGGGTAGGAAACCACGCGGGGCTGCTGCTGCCACCGGCCCTTCGGCGGGGCCGGCGGTGAAGCTGTAAAGTTACTCTTTTGTTTGTTTTGGTTTTTGTTTTCTTGTTGTTGTTTTTTTTTTTAACTCGCTCTTTCTTCCGCAAGAGTTTTCTGCGCTTGCAGCAAGTAGCCGCTATCAATCCCTGTCTGCCGCTCGCCCCCTCCTGACCCTCCTTTGGCTAGGTGATTTTCCCCGAATATACAGACATTATACGCGTACACTCATAGGTATCGATGCATCTATACCCACACATGTATAACACATTAAAAACCGGGGCAGACTGTCTCTGGGAAGCACCGGCGTGGCTCCGACCACGGAGTAATCCGTAGGGCAGAGCGGGGTAGGCATTCCGCGCCCTCCCCGCCTGCCCGGCCCTTCTCCTCTCCCCACCCCACGGCTACGGGGTAGTGCTCCCCGCGTGAGGGTTTCTGCGCTCTACAGCCCCTCCAAAAAAACTTTCGAAATGCTGCTACGGAAAGGCTCCTTCTTCTTTCCCTCTTTAATCTCGCCATCGACTTCGTCTTTTAAGGGCAGAGTACATCATAATTGAGGCCGTTTTTAAAGCTCCAAATGATATTTTATTGCATGCCAAAGGTTGATGAAAAATACTGACGCATCCAGCTGAGGTGGGGGGGGGAACCCCAAACGCATACATATGCGGAGGCACCAAAAATCCGAAAATGCCCTGACTCCCCCTTCCCTGTCATGTCGGGCGCGCCGTCGTCCCCCCCTCCCGCCCCGAAGATGGAGACGGACCTTCGCCTTCGGCTGTCAAGTGCGAGCAAGGCGCTTCTTTAAATCATTTCGGATTTTCTCAGCGTGAAAAAAGAGATTCCCAGATGGGCTTTGTGAATTGATTTTAAACACCTCCATCAGTCTCTGATACAAAACTACCTGGTTTATATCCGTGCAAGGGAGAAACAAATGTGCGGGGTGCGCCTTACACAGATACCAGTATTGGACTGATGGGAACAGGGAAGCTCCGTTGCGATACGCAGATGATGCAAAAACCCTAAACCTCTCTCCAGCGATGCCGAAGAAGAGCACACACGTTGCAGGCACACGACGCCAGGCCGTATGTACCCCTTAAATACATGTCCAGCCTGCACGGCTGGGACGTGCAGAGCCCCGATGCTCCTTCCCGCGGTCTGTGTCCGGCTCCGCTGGGCCGGAGCGCTGCAGGCCCCCGCTGGGGAGCGGCGGGGAGCGCTCCGCAGCCCCAGCCCCGCGCTGTGCCTTGCCTCCCACCGAGCGTCCCGAGCCCTAAAACTCGTCCCTCGGCCCCTGCCCAGGGAGCAGCGAGGTAACCGGCCCTCCCTGCACCACCTCGGGAGGATCAGGGCGGGAACGGGAGAGCGACGCTCCCCAGCACGGACACCCGGGCCGAGGGCTCTCCCTGCCCCATTCCTCCTCATCACGTGCGAATGCCTCGCAAACCTCATTCCTGGGAGCAAAGGCAGTTGTCCCGGTCCCTCACACATACACACGCACAGCCCCCAGTGAATGCCCTGCTTTTTCGTCCCTCCCACCTCAACTAAAAGGTTTTGGGGTATTTTTTGCTTTTGTTTTTTTTTTGTTGCCTTTTTTTTTTCTGAGAGGGGGGCTGACAAGCAGCTGGCAAGGGCAGGAAGGTCCCCTACTAAGCCACCAAACAGACTTCGTGGGCAAAAGCAATAAATAAGCTCAAACTTTTGTTTTCCGCATCACCTTACCTTCTTTTGCAGCCTGTGCCTCCCCCGTGTGTGCAAAGCGGAACAGCCAGACGGAGCACAAAATAATCCAAGAAGGGAGCCTACTTTGGAAAGCCATGGTGCAAGAGCGGGGTGATTTTATATTTCTAGCTCTCTATTCCTAGACACTGCCACTGCCGCCGCTTGGTGGGTGCTAGAGGACGGTGGAGAATTTGCTGTGCTAGTCTGCGGCTCGGCGCTCCCTCCCTCCAGGCTGCCTTTCTCTTTCGCCTCCTTCCCCTCCGCCTCCGCGCCGCTGCCCGGCTCCCGCACCGGGCCGGCCGCCCGCCAGCCCCGACTGCAGCCTGGCCGCCCGCGCCGCGCTCCGATAATATCAATGAGGGCGGGGGGGCGGGGCCCCGCCGGCGGCGCGGCCCGTCCCTCAACGTGACTGACAGCAGCTCTTCACCAATCAGCGGTAGATCTCGGCGGCCGGCGGGCCGAGCCGCCTCCTGAGTGGCCGCGGCCGAGGGGGCGGGGCCGGCGGCGTTGGCCAATGAGCGCGCGGCGGTGTCGGGTGTCTGCCGGCGCCGGGAGCCGCGGGCTGCGCGCGGGGTGCAGCGCCGGGACGGAGGGGCCGAGCTGCGAGCGGGGCGCCGAGCCCGGGCGGCTCCCGGCACCGTCCCGCACGCCCAGAGGCGACCACCCGGAGGCCACCGCCCGGATCGTCCTGTGAGCGAAGGGACGTCCGTGCATCCCTCCCCCAGGGTTCCTTGTGGTCTCCCGTGTCGCAGCCGCCGGGGTAGCGAGAGAGGGGTCCCGACCAGGGTCCGGCCTCAGCCCGGAGCCGGGCCACCGCCGGCGGGTCCCGGCGCTGTCCCGTTGCGGTGCCCGCTCGTGGCCGGGCTGAGCGCGCACCTGGGTTGCTGCCACTGAAAGGGAAACTTCGGCAGCAGCTGCGGGATGGTTGCCCGAGACAGCCCTGTCACAGCAGTCAAGTTCCGTGGGGCTGACATCACTTGGGATCCCTTTCCTCTGTTGCGTTCGGGTTTTCCACCCTACGTCTCCGGTTCGCCCCAGATATGAAGAACAGGTTAATGGCAATATGGATATTATGCGGGGAGGGGAAGGAGCGGCCGCTTCCCTCTGCCCTCTCCGGGTGTAACCTGAAGCGCCTGTAATCCTCTAACAATGAGACAATTTAAATAGGAGGGGGAGGGAAAAAAAAAAGTGAAACTCGAGGGAGGGAGTAACTTGCCAAATCTCACTTGTCAGCGCTCACCCTGCGGACTGGGAGAGCTTTTCCCTCACGCCCCCATCCCTCCGCTTTCCTTTCTCCAAACCCACTCCTCGCTCCTTCAATGAGAGAAATAACTGCGGGACGGACACAAAAACTTGCCGCTCTCCGCATGAGGCCGCGGAGCGGAGCGTGGTGCGCGGGGCACGGTGGCTCGGCGGGAGCGCTCCGCCCCGGGCCGCGCCGGGGCCGCGGCCGCGGCCGCGCAGCCCCCGCGGAGGGAGGCGGCAGCCCCGGCTGCGGTCCCCGCTCCGCCCCCCTTGCCTCCTCCGCTTCTGTCCCCAGCAACCTTCCCGGGGCCGATGCCGAGCGGCATGGACTGGGTTCTGTACTGCTCCGCTAAAAGTGCATCGTCGCGTCCTTCTGAAGGATAGATACTGCGATGTAAACAGAATAAGTGACTATCCTCTCGGAAACAAGCGAAGGCAGCGAAGAGCAAGGGGTGTAATTGCAATTCGGTGGCAAGATTGTGCGAGAATCTGAAACACGCCTCGCGCAGATGCGGATCCTGATATAGAAAATGTTATGCCATAAATGGGAATTTAAACTGGCGGGGAGGTTTGTTTATGGAACCTTTAGACAGATAAGACAAAATTAGAATTACTACTACGGATATTAGCAATAATATAATGCTCAGCATTGACGAATAAACAGTTACCATACTCTGGGCTTCGAGCACTGTTTCCCTGTGGGCTCCTTGTTACTTCGAAGGGTATAGAGAGAGGCTCCAAAATGCGCTGTGTTTCTTTCACTTGCTGAATAATTAATATGACTTAGAATATGACAGTTTTAGTATTTCATTCAGAATGCTCTGTTAATACTTTGGATACCATAAGTGTAGGCATAGTACAGACTCTTGATTTTCTGGTCCTCTGTCGTCTGTCATTCCCGTCCTCATGCGTGTGTGCTTAGAAAGGAGAGCTGTGCAGAACAGTGAGTAGGCTTATCTTGTTTTTAAAAGGTGGTTTTAAATACACACAGGGATTTTGTGACTTCTTAGCAAATTTTAGTGGGTAAACTTAGTTTTCATGTTGCATATATTGTAACAGTGATTAATGAAGATGTAGGATGTCTTCAACCTAGTTAGTCCTCCACGGTTTCCTAGCATGAAGTGCTAGAATTTTGCTATTGTCACTAAGCCTAAAAGACAATTTTTACCCTAAAGAATGTACTAAAAAATTTGCATTGAGGTTCTGAATGACTATGTTTATAAAAATGTAGAAACTTTCTAAATGGAAATATTTACAGGAGAAAGGCTTAAATGGTAACAAGATGTATTTCTGTCCTGCATATAGTATTAGGCCAGACACTTATTTTTATCATCACGTGCATTTATACAGATTATACTGTATTATTTTATACAATCTAATATTGTATGTGTATGATACATGTATTGGATCATACACATATACAAGGATTCTCAAAGTTATGTAAATGTATTAACCACACACACAAAGGGTGTGTGTGTGTACATAAGAGTGTTTAAAGAAATTAAATAAGAGATTAAAAAGTGTATATTCTTCTTCCTGATCAACTCATTTTAAATGTTCTGTCTTCCTGATAATTATAAATTAGGATAAAGATGACATATTATATGTACTGCTTTGTTGAAACAGTCATGGATGTACTCACTGTTACACCAAAACGTTCCATATACATTGAGAGTGTCTGTTAGTGTTGGGGGTGGTTTTTTATGCTTCTCACACATTAAATCTTTGTGAAATTGATGAAGAATTTGAAATCTTTTTCAGTGAATTTGATTTTTCCATTTCCTGTTTATTTGTAGTATTTTCTAATACTTCGTTGTATTCTCTGTTCTGTATCTTGTCCAGCTGTGTTAAATCTTCTGCAAAGAAAAGCAGAAAAGAGATGTAATACAAATGAACTAAAATGCTCAAGCTAAATGGACTACAATCCTCAGATTTGGTAACAAAACCTCTGAGAGAAGAAGGAGGAAAAAAGGTGGGAAAAAAAGGAACTGGGAATTTCATTCAATTCAATGTGTTGCTATTCAAGCATCACCAAAAGAAATGGTTAATGGGAAAAGAACAATGTAATCCGGGATTGTCTCTTTATTCTGTTTTGTCCTTTTTCTCCTAACTCAAAGTCAGTAGACCATATTCTGTCTTTTATTTTTATTTGTAGTTAAAATGATTTTCTTGACATTACCAAGCTTCCCTATGCTGGTACTAACTTCATATCAGCTGAGCTTCTCTATACTGAGCTGCAAAGTTCTAACCAGACTTTGGAGAAATACTTAAATAATTTCCTTCTCCTTAAAATCGACTAACTCTATCTTCACCACAACTCCATCTGAAATTGTGACGCAAGAAATATGGGATGAAATCTACACAAGCATATGTAAGCAAATGACCATAATTTGAAAGTTATTACAAGGTTCTGTTTTCACAAATTTTCTTCTTGCAGGATTCACTCATTCTTTCTTTCAGACTGTGCAGGGCTGAATTGAAATTTCAGTAGTTTCAAAAAGCTGTTCAAGGTTATCCTCAGACACACTTTCTGTAAATATTGTTGAGTCTTAGTCCTGTCCACAGACAAATGATCCTTAAAACTGATTTTGAAAAAAAAAAAACCCAAAAAAACACCAAACGCTTAAATGCTATTTTACAGTAGCAAAAGAAGAAATTAGATTTAAGTAATAAAAGAAGATCTTCTAAGCCCTGAATTTTTGGTCTTAATCTAAGCAATCCTTAAACAATTTTTATCCATGCACAGGAATTTCTATGAAATATGTAGTATGCATTTTCGTGCAATTTTTGTCAAATTTCTGTATACTTTTTAATATAAAATTCAGTGGCTTTGTGACATTTCACTTGTAAGTTGTGTATATATAATAAATCATTATATCAGACTTTGCATTTAGTTTTACAGATGTACTGGCACATTCCTAAATCTGGACCAGAGATGCATTTTTCCATACACCATCAATTTCAGATAATCTGGTGGGTTTATAAGTCAAAGCAGCTCTATTATAGTAAAGAAGGTAATGTATTGAATAAATATTTTTAGTTCATAAAGAAATTGTAGAGAATTGGGACTGGCTTGTTTGAAAAGCATGCTCATAATAAAAAGTTCTTTTTCTAGTTAAAATGCCAGTTAGACTTTGATTTTTTTTTAAGACTATTTTAGTTAACACATATCAAAAATAGTGCCATAAAACTTCACACTTAAAAGTCTTTACTTATATCAGAATGGTAATAAAAATTCACTGTCAAATTTTCTCTTGGGAGATTTAAAGTCGTACTGTGCTAAATAGATACACAGATCATGTTTTCCAAATCTATGAATTTTCAATACACTTTGAGAAACACTGTACAGAAATAGAGGTAGGATGGTGTGTCATCTTGCCATTTAATGGAAATGAAATACATTCTATAGAACAGCACAAATTAAATTCACATTGAACATACAGTGAACATAAAATGCCTTTGCCACTCTCAAGGAGCAACAGCAGAGTTATAGAGGGTCCAAAAGCATGCTGTGTTTGGGTCCTGTAAGACTGCTTCCCCTGATAAACCTGAATTTGGAAACTGCTTTACTGAGGAACAAGAGCCTTTGGAGAAGCTACTGTCTCTTTGTTGATCATTCTTCAGGATCTGTCAGTATATCACATTGTGCTGTGGACCTTCCCCTGTGAAGCTTGAGCAGAACAAGCCAGTGATAACATCTGGAGATATTCTGAAAGGAGATAATTTGCCTTTCTCACCTATGAATTAAAGGAGTGTCCTTGTTTCCGGGTGTGACAGCAATTATTATAACAATGCACATATAAGCTCCTTGTTGGCTTCAAGTCTTTGTAAGATTTAAAGCTTCTATTCTCCTAGGATGTTTGTCATACTGAAAAGTGTGCACAGAAGAGCCTGACCATAAGGGCAGCTAATTTGTATTTTAGTCAATCAGTTGTTAGTGGCATATAAACCCTAGCAATATGCTCCAGTGAGGTTAGTATCTTCCTGCTCTTATTCAGCACAAGTGGTATCCGATCACTTCCATCTGTGAGAGTCCTAGATTCTTCTTCCAGCCCAGCTGAGGTGAAAAATCAGACCCAGTAGATTTCCTGTTTCCATGTATTACCTCCTCTTACAGTCAGTCTCAATCTCTCAATTTCCTTCTGTGAAAGAGCATGAAAGCATCTCTTCTCTCAATCTCCCTTCTGTGTTAGGAGGTAGGAGGGGAAAGGATAAAAGAACAGATGCAATAACCCTTATTTAGTTCTGAAAGAGAAACTACAGATTGCAATGGCAGGAGTTCCAGTGCTTTCACCTCTAGATCCAGGAAGTGTAGTGATGTGGAGCATCACTACTGACAGGAAAGCTGCCAAAGTGTATGGGAGAAGGTGTTCCTTGAAGTAGAATAATTTAAGAATTGCATCTCTCAGGAGTACAACCCTCTGCAGATTTTTCTCTTTGTCAGCTTTCACATATTCTTATACTCTGTCAAGTTTCCATGCAGATATACTACCACTTCTGTCCTGGTCTGTGGGTTTACAGCTCCCCAAAACTGATCTCTCAGTTTTGAGAACATACTAATTTGTGGGAGCTTGTTTTGTCCTCAGATGCTTGTCAGATACACTGAATTACTAATTACCTTGCATATTTAATCTCCTTTAAATATGAAAGTGCACACGATAGTGTATTTCATGGGTAAATAATGCTTTACCCAGAATGCATTTCCTTTTGGCTTGAATTTGCCAACTGTAGTTTCAGGATGTGATTTCCTTAGTATTTACCATAGTGTGACAAAGGTTAATAGAAGTACCTAACAAACTGTCTTTATACAGTCAATTCTGGTTTGTCTAGAGTAATAATATTCTAATACAAATGCAGGGATGATGAAAATCCTCTATAAATTTAAGCTAGATGGCTGTATAATGAAGAAAAAAGGCTTTGTTGTAGCAGACCCTAAAGTGCAAGCTAACCCCTTCCTGGATCAGTAAATACAACAAATATAAACCGCAGTATTGCAATGTTGCCTCTGGTCCCCTTTTTTCCTTCATGCAACCAGATTAGCTATCTATATCCCCATAAAAACATGTACCACAAATGGATAATTTCATCCCATGCAGCACTGAATAGTTTGGTTTTTTTTTTTTAATCAATACAGTTTGACATGCATTTGCCAAGCAAATTCTTAGTTGTTTCCCTTCTAAGGCCTCTGTTCAGATAATGCTTTCCTCATGTAAGTGGTTACGTTGATCTAGATAAGAGCTAGGTGATACTCCAGCTGAATGAGTGACACTCTTAACACTAAGTATCTTTCATGCTCTTTCAGGTGAAAAGCACTTAATTTCAAGAAATACATAATTTGTCCTTTTGCACATGTTTTTCTTGAGGAGGTGATTTGAACTGTAAATAAAAAAGATCTGAACAGTTCAGGGGGGTGTGGCTTCTCATACATCAATTTTTTGTGTGTTCCTTCTTTCTCGTGAATAACATGGCAGCTGTCTACAGTAATTCACCTGCTGTTG
Source organism: Cinnycerthia olivascens (assembly GCA_035048155.1). Taxonomy (NCBI): domain Eukaryota; kingdom Metazoa; phylum Chordata; class Aves; order Passeriformes; family Certhiidae; genus Cinnycerthia; species Cinnycerthia olivascens. Next base: position 74,710,078 of record JAWWMU010000153.1, on the reverse strand, counting down.
TGCTGTCCAGTTGCTTAGAGTTAGGGTTTCTAACCCAATGGATGCCCTTTCTTAATTCTGGCTACCCTGAATAATCTTATGCTACATTGTTGTCTACAACTTATCTGATAGGTAACAAATATATTTTCTAGTACATATCTTTGAGCATCCTATAGTTTCACTGGGTTTATGTATAAATTAACCATTTATTTTTTAATACATTTTGTTTTCTATCTCATAGCCAGACTGCATTTTTAGACAGGTATCTACCTTGCACTCTGTAATTATTTTGGTCTCACAGTCTTCTTCAGGTAGACCAAAAAAACTATCTTGTATCAATTTAGTTGAAACTTTATTTTTTCCCTTCTAATAGTACAATTCAAACCATTAAAGTCATCTGTCAATTAACATGAATTAATAACATCTTCTATAGTGATACATGCATTAACATGTTATACTTTCCTTCACTTATAAATTTTGTTCTTTATTCCATTTTCAAATATAACCAAATATTCAAATAATGTTACAGGAAAGGAAATGAATTAATAGATCTAGCAGATTGAACCTTAAAACCAAAGCATTCAGATTCATAGTGTCTGTGAGGTAATATGATTTTGTATTTCTTTCACTTATTTCATTTGTACACTACCAGAAAAATTTCTATAGCTGCTGTATTACTGTAGTAAGCTCCAGAGTAAGAAATCAACTTACCTAAGTGAACTTCCAGTATTAGAATTAAAAAAAAAAAAAAAAAAAAAAAGAAAAAGAAAAGAAAAGAAAACAAAAGGTAGTCTGCCAGACCCAGGGCATCTGCTAAGGATATTTTCGAATAAATCTACCCCCTGAATTTCAGAAGAAAAGATCTACGCTTCTTTTTCCTTCTTCATTGTTAACATATATCTTCCTAATTGTCCCATATGGGTAGTGGGAGTTTGTTTTTTCCCCAAATGGTCACAGACTTGTCAATGAATGTTGCTACACAACAAACAAACAAATAAACAAACAAGCAAACAAACAGAAATACCAAAACAAAACCACCTAAAAAATTGCCATTGTGTGCCTCTTAAAATTTACAGTCAAAGGACATGGCAGGCTGAAAGAATATGAAGTAACCTTTGTGTCCTTCTCCTTTGGTAAGATGAAAATGCCTTCATTGTATTACCAAATGCTCTGAGATTCTGTAAGATTATGGCACATTTCTAAAGCTGGCTGCTGCACTGCAGGACCAGTTTCAGCCTTTGCTGTCCAGAGCGCTGTCCCAGGCCACTCTTCCTTCCCCCAGCCTGGCCTTGCTTTGCCCCTCGCTGTGATTTCCAAGTCAGTTTTCTTGTGGCATGCTGATGCAAAGTCTTTCCTCTCTCAAAGAGAAACAGGGAGGATTTACTGCTATTCCAGCCTCTTTGTCCTGCCATATAATGTGCCTTGCATATAACCAGCTGTAGCATAATTAAGCTAGATTTTAGGTGCTTAATCAGGCTCAGCAAAATACCCTAGTTTGTCACATTCCTTCCTGCTGAAATCAGAACATAGCTTTAAGTCTGCACTGCCTCTACTGTACCTGTTAGTAACTGCTGGCAGCTGGCAAGAGCTTCATCTGAATTTGGATTCACTAGGAGATTATTTAAGATCCTTTTCTTTCAAAACAAGTACTGTACCGTATCTGTTCATACTGAGACTTTTCAGTACATTTATTTGTCAAATATGCATATGTATGTGTCTACATACATAATTTCCTCATAAATTCAGTAGTCTTAGATAAATGAAATGTAGAGATAATACAGCTTCATGCACGAAGCACTGTTTACAGAGGGCCAGTCTCTTATCTCCTGTGAATTGACATAATTGCAACAACATTATGCTAGTTGGGGCTTTTTGGCAAGAATTCATGTCACTTACATAATTCATTACAGCCTATTCTAACCTACTGATATCTATGCATATTTTTAGGCAAAGCTTGTACATTCTCACTGATTTCTGCTCTGAATTCCCTTTTGATGTGCCCTCAGGTTCCCCCTGGATATGCTTCTGTCACTGTGTCACTTTGAGTGTCACTGTTGCAATTCTTCCACCTATACAATTCTCGTAGAAGTCAGTGTGGTGTTTAGATGAACATGTGTAATAGGGCTGGATGTTGGTCAAAGCACAGTAGGTCCTGAGCTCTCTTAACAGTTCTCCACACAGGCTTCCAATTACCAAATGCTGTGAGCCTGAGCCTTACCTGATGTGAGCCCCTGGAGTTAGTGTTTTTATGTGGTGGTTACGATTTCTACTGGCTAAGTTATCTAACTTATAATGTGTTACACCACTTCAAGCTTTCAAAAGTTGTTTATCTGGATATTAAAAAAAAAAAAAATCATGTATCTGGATGATATTAGATTTTAAAAGGAACAAAAATTCTGCATTATTTTGTGAGGTTGGAGAGGCCTTTCTCCACCTCTTCCCCACCTCTTCCCCACCTCTTCAGCTTTCTACCTGATTTTTCTAGGAGGCTGGGCATTTTTCCTGAATAAATTTGACTTACAGTTGACCATACAGTAACCTGAGATGTTTGAACTGCCTTCTTCTGCACATCCTCACTGAGCTATGCCTGTCCCCAGGAAGCATCCTCTCTCACCTGAGGGCACAGCAAATCTACGTGACTGCTTTCTCACTGTTTTGGTTCTGTTTCAACATTGTGCTGGAGGAACAAGAAGGGTGAGGGAAGATTAAGTGTCCAGTTTGCCTCCTCCTCTGTCCTGCTGTACTAGGGAGAGGGGCAGCTCAGGGAAGCAGAGTAGCAAGAGTAAAGACACAAAAAGGGGAGGCTGCTGTGCTGTGCAGGGGATGTGCTGGGTTATCACTGTGGGTACTGTATTGTCACTTAACAGTTTTGTTGCTGTTTGGTGCAATTACTGATGATGCCATCGGGTATGCTGTATTATCTATGCCTTATCTTTTTTCTCACCTTCAGTTTTGCTGTTCATAGGGAAATATGCAATTCTCAGAAAGGTGTAGCTTTGATATCAAAAGGTGTCTGTCTGTATCCAAATGATGAAAAGCCAGAAGAGTTCATAAGGAGGCTAAAATAACAAAATTGGTTTAAAGCTACATTTATTTATGTTTTTTGCTGTTACATCTCTCTAGCATGCAGCTATCTGTGATAACCCCACTTCACTGACAATTAGGTCACATTAATCAGGCTGCTTCTCTAACTGCTTCCTTTTACCTGCAACTGCATATTGTTGTCCAAAGGAATTCCACATACTTCTGAGCAGTGAGGAGACAGATTTGCTTGGCTAAATTTTGTTTTGCTATATGGAAAGAATTGAGTTACTTCACATCAAAGTTACATTTACTTCAGTGGCAGGTGAGATTGGTGTGTAGCAGTGTGAGCCGATATAAAACTCTGGAACCTAGCTCTCAATAGACATCTTAACACAGTTCAGGAAAGAAAATCCCAACATAGCAGAGCTCACAGAATTGCTACAAAGGAAATTAATGAATGAAAACTTCATGATTAAATGCTTTCATCTGAAAATTTTGGTGCAATATTCTGAAACTCTACAAATTCTTCTAATTCATCATACTCTTTGTTTATTACTAATAAATTATTGTGCTGATGGAAGGAATTCATTACCCTTTCTACACACTTCACTAGTTGCAGGTCATTTATTAATCTGTGTTATCTGGTAAGACTAAAACCAGCTGTAATTACATTGTTAAACATTGATTAATAAGCCGCCCACATCACTAATATACGCAAGAAGCAAGATAAAATATCTTTTAAAAGATTTAGAGTAAAATTTGAACATTCCTTTGGGAATAAGGAAATCTGGATCTTCATAAATATTCATTTTTGTAAAATTCCATTTGCTTGCACAGCTGTATTTTTTAACACCTTTTGGAAACAGATTAACAACCAAATTCAATTATACTAGAGTAAACGAACTGCATTCACAAAGTGGTATTAATGCACTAAGTGAAACATTTAGAATGAAACATTTTTTTAAATAGTCTTCAGCTAACTACACTTTTTTTTTTCATTCCTAATTTAATCATGTCATTAGGCGTACATTTGTTTTAAATCCATTTGTATTTCACAGATTTTAAAACAATATTGCAATTAGAAATACATTATTAAAAACACTGCAGATTTCTAGACCTTGCTTTTGTAGGTTTTCAATAAAATCCGTTTGATTGAAGTGACACAGATGAAATTATTACTTGTCAGAAGCTTGGATTATCATTAAGGGTAAATAAGCAGGATGTCTCTGGCACTTGATAAAATTGGGGAACTGATTTTTATGATATAGCTTTATGGGGAATAAATCCAATGGAAAGAAGATGCTTTTAGAAAAGATGTTTTAAGACTATCCTCAATTAATCATAAATGACAAATCTCATTATAGCAGCACTATTGTTAAGGGTCTGTCAGTATTTCCATTACAAACCTGTATTTCAAAGATTTATAAATGGGCTACAGAAATTAACTCTGGGATGAAATTTGCTGTTCACACTGTTCACTAGAGAATTATACTTTCCTCACAGAACTTTAAGAAAATCTGTTCTACCTTTTTCAGTTGGCTTCAAAAGAAGCATAAATGAGAAGTTCTGTTGATGACTTTTTTGTTTATATAATTTTTAAAAATGACGCAATTTAATAGATCACAAAAACTATGATTCTATAGCATAGAGGATCAAACTTTATGTCCCTGAAAGGATGACCCATTTTAGTGTGAGTTCAGCATGAAATAGGGTTGCAATAGGACTGCTGAAATTCTTTATTCAGTTTTCTAATCCTTTTAGGTTATATCGTTCAAGGATTTGAGACCTGTTTTCCAGCTCATCCAAATTTGTGCTAGCCCAGAACATGCTTGACCACTTGGATCTCATAGGACTTTGAAACAGAGCCTACTATTTCTGCAGAACTGATTCTCTAGGGTGCAAAAATAAGTATTGCTAGAAAGTCCAATCAGTGTAGAGGTCAGAAGTGCTGTAGTTCTTCAGGATTATGACTCAGGAAGGCAGATGTCCTGCCAGGCTTTGGAAGTCTCTGAGAAAGAGAGACAGGGAGAATTCCTTAAGGGAATTGTGAAGAGGACCAGAACCATGTTTTGAGATCTCTGAGTACATTCTCAGTACTCAAGGATGTTAGGTGACGCTTTTGTTCTTTCGTCCTGTTCCATACTTAGGAGACAGGACTACCCACATACATATGTCCAGAAAGGTGGTAAATGGCCCATTCCTAGAAACATTCAGTTCCATGTTGGATAAGGCTCTGTGCAATCTGGTTTAGTTAAAGATGTTTCTGCTTATAACAAGAGGTTGGACTAGATGACCTTTAAATGTCCCTTCCAACCCAAACTCTTGTATGATTGTATAATATTGAGACAATGACAAGGAGATTCTGTTTTCTGGCATCTGGCAACAGTTATTTTACCTATTTTGGCCAAGTCTATCTTGATAAGCCATGTCTGTGCATGTTGCCTCACACTGGTGGCCTGGTAGAGGAGTTTCTGTATCCCATCACTCAGCTGTTGGAGCCACCAAATCAGGTACCCACTTCCAGGCTCCCCATGGGGAATTTCATCTGCCCATGCCCAGGAATCATTTAGGAAAGTACTAGCTGAACTGGCCATGTTCTGCTCTAACAGCACAAATAGTTGATGTTTGGCAACATTCCACATTGTTCCTTTATTTACTAGTGCAGATAGAGATTTTGAGGTTATTCAAACTGACAAGTCAGCTAGAGGTTGGTTTGGATAGAACTGAAATATGTAATCAAGGTAAAATTTGCCAGTTCCAAAGAGGGGAATCCAGCTTGAGAGGGCCAGACCTTCAAGCTGACAGTTCCTGTTACCTCTAAAGCTGGTAGCCTTGAATGACTGAATGACCAGTGTATAGATATACACTGATGCTGGCATATCATCTATTTAAAAGTTCCTGGTTTATAAGGGGGCATACTGTGCTCCAGAAGAGACACAGTATTTGGCTGGCTGGCCTGGATGTGTCCTTTCATAAGAGAAAAGTAAGATACTCTTTTATCCACTACTACTGAAAAGATATTTTCTTAATAGTAGCCTTGGAATAGGCACACACTAAAGATCACAGCCTTCTATGTGGCAAATCAACCTGCAAATGAATCTACCAATTACCACAAGTGAACCTTGCAGTGACTGAAAAAGGGGCTGTCATGTGTGATCTATAAGTACAACCAGACAGCAAGTGTCTCCATTAACCACATCTCTCATTCCATCTTAGATGGCAAACTTGACTGGTTGAGGAGAGATAGTACTCTAGAGCAAAGACTCAAGCTAAATTACCAAGAAACTAGATTTAAATAAGTAGATTGAAAAAAGAAAACAAAGTTCATTAAAAGAAGATATTCAATATACGATGACAAGTTTATTGATGACATGGTTATTGTGCTGAAAATGACAAATCTTGTGTTTGTGCAGAAGACAGAATTTATGAGGAACAAAATGCGTGATTTTGTGTTTCACTTTATTTAGAAAACAGCATTTATGATAGTTAAAATCTAGGCTGATAGCTTGATTAATTTAGACAGTTGATGCTTGAGGTATTATGGAGAAAAAAACCTTTCTATTTTATTCAGGAATAACTTACCTAATATTTCAGGTGGAGAGTAATTATGTTGTGTCACTTTTTACCCATTTGCTGTTTGTCTTTATACAATGTTGGTCATGCTGAGGACAGTAGAAGCTTTCTAAAATATGATGTTGTCTTCTAAGAATATAAAAACAAATTCGAAAAGGGGTAAAACCAAAGAAAATGGTAATAAAGGGAAGTGGGTTGAGTGAACAGACAAATAAGTATTTAATCAAATTTTCTTTTAAAAATATTCTCTTTTCCAGGTATTTAAACAGTGGTATTTTATTTTAAAAATGAACTTACTGAACAGCTGTTAAAGTTAAAATGTGGTACAGGCCTCTCTGCAGTATGCAGTGGGTTTCTTCTGCATCTTGGTGTGGTATAACCAGAATGAATGTGGCCAAATGGTAAATTTTCAGAGACATTCATATGTAATTGCATTCTCACCTGTGATTGCTGATAATTTTTGAGATGGAAAGATGTGATACATGAAAAATTTAAAGGTTACTTGTGCAGATAATTACTGCTTTAAAAAGCTCCATATCTTTTAACACATATAAGTATTTCTAAAAAAAGGATTATTTCCATCTATTCCATTATGTCTGTGTCTATTATGGACTAGAATCTCTATTGTAGAACTAAAAGAACAGCTGCTTACTGACAATAGAAATAACTTCATAATATGGGTGAGGATCACACACTTTGCTTCTGGCCTAAAAATTATTGATCTATCCAAACCTTAACAAAAGCAGTCAGTGATTCATTACTCAAAACATATCTAAATGTTTGTGGACTATTGTTAACCAGTAGCCTAATCAACAAAAAATGAAGAGGAGTTACTGAGCAATGTTAACTCTGAGCATTGCATCAGCTTAATGACTCACATGCAAATGTTATCAAAAAGGTCCTTGAGCTCACTCTTTCACTGTGGAGTTCATTTGAATATGCTACATTTGTATTATTCTTTTTTGATTAGCCTAGCTTGGCTGAAGGTGTATATTACACAGTGGTAGCATTTGAGTGGTCAGTGCTTGGTGCGTGCAATAGGAAGTCTTTGGGGTCAGCAGCATAAGCACAAACTAAATATTGATGGAGAAATTCCTTGTTTCTTATAGACATACACAAAAAATTACAAGACCCTGGAGACTGAGCAGAGAACCACATCTGACTGTGTAGTCCCTAGCCCATTTGTACGAGTAGCTGCTGGGTGGTGATTGTTTAAATCTTTACCTATATTATTTCTCATGCTCACTACCTAAAACTGAAAGCCTCTATGTACACATGTTAAAGGATCTCTTGCTATGAATAGGACTGAAGTTAGGAGAACTGCAAGGGAAACAGCCCCATGGCATACCTTGGGCTGATTGGGAAGCATGATATCAATTTAGGAGAATGTGTTGGTGTCAGCTGATTTCGATGCACCACCAGCAGACGGTGCGTGACTTGCCACTCTTCTCCCATATGCACACTTGTGCATTCCGTGGGTACAGTGCTGTACCATGCAGGCTGAAGGCAGTTTATTGAAGAGAGGAGCTCTGATGTGCCTTTGAGGAGAATACAGAATATTCCCCAATTGTGCTTCCTGTTGCACATTTTGAGCAAGCATGTTGAAATCACCACAGCTTTTAGGTGAGTTTCACCAGACAAGTGATGCAACTGGAAATATTATGGTATAAATTCTGCCAGTTTGGTGGTCTCACACTGTTTCTTTCCACTAAAATTATAGCCTGTCCTCTGTAACAGATCTTGGGACCTAAGCACAAACATGTCTTCTTACGGTAGTATATTTGTAGGGAACCTGGTAGTCTGCAGGATTTTCTGCAGAAAATCCTTAATAGGCAATTTAACGGCACCTGGCTGATAGTTGCACGTAAAAATGAAGCTGTAGATTGTACTGAAAAAAATCTGTATTTTTTTGTTTTCCTGTAGGGAATCTCAAAAGAAAAATGAAAATATTTTTCTATTTGAAGATTTTTGGTGATGGTGGAATTTTATTTTCTTTCAAAGAGAAATTAGAGAAATTAAATCAAATTTTTCTTTTCAGAGAAATACCTTAGGTAGAAATTGTTTATCAGCTTATTCATTAATTTTAATAAAGAGAATTTGTTTTAAAAAAACCAAAACCCTAGCAAACTGTAATTATATATTGAGCATTACTATGAGGAATATGCTGCAAAAAGCTGCTAAATAGCTATAAGGATGATTTTAAAAGTGAGACAACACCACAAAATATAAATGTAGCTTTTAGATGTGACAGAAAGCAAGTAAAAGCTATATCCACAGAAATATATAAAAGAGGCCATGTTTTACTCTTTATTCCTGTTTGCATCTCCTCCCTCCTAAAAGAGGTACTGCTCCTGCAGCCAGTCCTGCTGCTTTGTCCCCCACCTGAGCTAGTGCTGGTCACTCCAGGCAGTTCCATCTTTGAGCCTCTGCTTGCAATTACAAGCATGGGTGGGATAGACTATAGATGATCACAGGTCCCTGTTTAGAGCCATGCCCTGCTTCTTCTTAGTTTCTTAGTGAAAATGTAACAAAGAGAGTAGTTGTCTGCAAAAATTTTGGCAGCAGTTTAGTTTACCTGAAAGACTTGATCTCAGCAACAACAGTTTTTCTCACGTGAGAGAGCCTCACGACAGATGAGCAGAGCACAAGGAAGAAGCTTTTGGCCTGAAATAAGAGTGGTCTGTTTTAGATGATAATTTTTAATAGAGTGTGAATCACCGCCATGTCATCAAGAATATAGCAAAAATGCATGAGAAAACTCTGTCAATAGAATGCTATTTCCATGGACTATTTTGTATGATTGCAAATTGCATTCGCTGTAATAAGTTACAAATGTAATTTATTACAAGTTAAAATCAGGACTGAGCGAAGTCATTAAAAATGTATAATATACAAAATTTTGTTTCTCCTGATTAATGTGAAGTTTCTTACCTCAACTCGCCTCATTATTATGTGACAGTGCCAGAAGATACTTTGATCCAGAAAGCTAGATATACATGCTATATGCCATAAACACATTTAGTTTTAATAACAATCCAAGAGGTTTAGCATATTGCTTAATAAAAGATCAATGCAGTAATATGATTAACCACTCTGTGTTGCATTCTTTCCATTTGTGAGAAAAGATAGTTCAGGAGCTGCAGCGCAGTGAATAGCAAAATGACTAATTGACAGGCAAGATGAAGGTTTTCCTAGGGGTTGTTTCTTTCTCCCCGCCCTCAAGGCTTTCTTTGTAGTTAGAATGCTGTTAACTCTTTTGTTTGGGGTCTCTTACCTTTAAACAGGCTTGTGGAAGAGCTTTTCGTATTTTTTAGCAGTAGATTTACTTGCTGAGTAAATATAGCTGATGAAAGAAAAGCTGGTGATCCATAAAAGACCAGGCTGCAGGGATCCTCATTAATCTTCCAATAGTTTTTGCTGTCATTCCTCTTTAAAGTTCCTCCTTGACTTGTAAGTGTTTGTGGAAAACGTAGGAGCACTTTTGCCTTCCACTAAGCAGTGATTTCCAGCCAGATCCCAAAAAAAGCTCTCACTCCCTTTCAACTAATTTTAACTTCAACTATGTCATTGGGCAGGGTTCTCAGCTGTGAAAGGTGAAACCTTGTTTAACTGAGTTTTACAAGAGGAAGACAAAGAAAAAGCCAATTTTCTTGTTACCTGATGATGGTAATGTGACTACATCACTAAGTGCATAAAATAAACAGGATACAATGATACAATAAATTAAAAAAAAAATAGAATATATTCAAATTTAAAGAAGAGACTGTCCTTTGGAAATCTTGACTTCTCTTGCAAAGATAATGAAACACATGACGTGAAATTGACAAAGTTAATATAATTAGCTGTGATGGATTATGGTAAGATCATGAAAATATTAGGATGGAGGCCTGCAGTTTAGAAGCTATTTCAAATTTGGGATTGCTGAGCTGATAGTCTCTTAGCAGGGCTCAAGACATGGTCGGCTTCTCCTGAAAATTGTTAAACTGACTTATGTTCAGATTACCTCTCCTATCTTGTCCAGCATTTTAGTGCGTCCATCAAATATGCTACCAGTAAGTCTTTAGCCCAAAAAGTCACTGAATCATGGTTTGGGGTGGAATGGACCTTAAAAGATCATCTAGTTACAATCCTCTGCCCAAGGACAGGGGAACATTCTGTTGGACTATTTTGCTCAAAGCCCCTTCCAACCTGGCCTGGAACACTTCCTAATAATGAAGCATCCAAAACTTCTTTGGGAAACCTCTTCAAGTGTCTCATCATCCTCTCAGTAAAGAATTTCTTCCAGATATCTAATCTAAATCTACCCTCTTTTAGTTTAAAACCATTCCTTCCTTGTCCCATCACTATTTAAAAGACATTATTTAAAAAGTGCCTCTCCAGCTTGCTTGTAGGTCCCCTTTTCTTACTGGAAGTCTGCTATAAGGTTTCTCTGGAGTCTTTTCTCCATGTTAAATAACTCTAAAGCTGCTCTTTCTCTTGGTTTTCACAGGAGAGAGAGGTGCTTCATCCCTCTGATCATCTTTGTGGCCTTCCTCTGGGCTCACTCCAGCAGGTTCATGTCCTTCTTGTATTATGGACCTCAGAGTTGGCCACAGCACTGCAGGTGGATTCTCTCAAGAGTGGGGTAGAGGGGCTGGATCCCCTCCCTCGCCCTGCTGGCCATGCTGCTTTTGATGCAGCCCTGGACATGTTTGACTTTCTGAACTGCAAAATGCAGACTGCTGGGTCATGTCTGCCCTGTCCTCCACCAGCAGCCCTAGTCCTACTGAGCAGGACTGTTCTCAGAAGAAGTTGTATGGAATAATTCAAGCTCTTTCATGGACAAGAGAGAAGGGAATCAAATGGCTTAAAAGCTTCTTTAGTTCAAAAGGTAAGAAAAAATACAAACCACCAAAATTTTACTGGTTTGCATCAGACTAAGGAGAAATAATTATTTTTCTCAAGGTAGGGGAAGAGAGATACAATCTTAGACAATATCTCCAAATTTTCACTAGGACAGTGCAAAGACTTTGAGACAGTACATATTTTTGGTCCTCTTTCAGCTGTATTTGGCACACTTCTTTTCAGAGCTGTATAAAAGTATTTTAGTGGATCAATTTTTCTAAAAAAAATGAAAGGCCTTAGGGAACTGGAAAATATTTGATCTTGGATTAAGTTTAATAGATATTTTTTGGTGAAGCAAAAAAATTAAAAAAAAAAGAAAAAAAGACGAAGAATAGGAAATACTGTGATAGCCTGGTTCAGCATCCCAGATAATCTTTTATTTTGATGTGAGCATCACTGAAAAAACCATGAAAGTTCCCTTACAGTAGAAGTGAGGATACTTGCTTCTGGTAACCCAATGCCTGAAGCCTTCTCTGGGACTGTGGAGGTCAAATTTTTGACTTATTCTCTTTTTGAGTAGAGGCAGAAACACTATTTTGCAAATACTGGTGGTCAATTGCTGTTTCTCGGTTAGCCCACGTTACAGCTTTTCTGGGTTTAGTGTAGTGCTGAGATTATCATCAAGGCACAATCTAAAGTTTAAGAGGCAGTTTTATGTGGCTTAGATTTATACTGCTAAATGACAGTAATTTTGTTTAAACAATCTTCTGGAATCCCTCTATGGTTAATGTCAGGTCAGCAAAACAACCTTAAGACCTATCTAAGGATTAGTTTGAGCTCTGAATCTTTCTCTGCTCATGGTAAAGGGAATTAAGATTATTACCTAAAACTGTGTCTTTATGGAAGTGGGCCAAGTTTGGGTGATATGAATCCATGATGGGGCATCTGCTCTTCTAGCAAACCCCAGATTTACTTTCATTTTTATTATGTGACCTAGCGAATACTTACTTATACAATTGGCAGTAATTTTTAAAAAGCTGTAGAAAAACACAGCTCTAAATGAAGAACTTAGATTCTTTTAGGAGAATGAAGATGCTAAGAGGAAAGGACTACCAAATACCCTGGAGGAAATATTCGTTCTTCTGGAAAAAACTAAATGTTAATTTGTCTCTGAAATTTGATTTTACTTTCATTAAATTACCTGTAAAATCTATCATTATCCCAAATGCTATAAAATAAGGTTATATAATAAACACATCAAGATAATAATGTGTTCAAGAGATGCTGATAGAGGTACCTATCTTTGGTAACATAAAATAATGATGGTCTTTTCTGTTATTTGGCCTCAAAGTGATCAGGAAACTAAAACTTCTCCTATAGAAAAAAAGTCAAATCAGTTAGATGCAGCAGATATTTGAGGTTTTACAAGCAAGCCCTCAACAGCTACAGAAATGGCTCTGTGGGTTATTCAGTGTATAGGTCAGCCTTAGACAGATGGCTAGTCCCTGAGAAAGCCTTCTACAGTGAGTTACAGGAATGCCTGAGGCAAACTCTCTTCATGGAAATGAGCTCACCTCTTCTTCCATTCCCAGATTCCTAATTTTTGGAAACACCTGTTCCTTTACCTGGGGCTTCTCAGCTCAAGAGAGTTACTCCAGCTCGTTCCTTTGTAGCCTTGGCTTTGTATGTATATCTTTGCCTGCTGGGTAGAGATGGAGGGACCTTTCCATCAGGGAAGAAGGCATTCACTCTCTGTGGTGAGGTTTTGGGCTGAAGAACAAAACACACAGGCCCTGATTATAACTGAAACTCATTCCCACTGCCAGCAGAATAAACAAGAGCAGATACATTAACTGTTATTTGCAACAACTATCTGTACTGTGGTGCAGGACCTCCATGGCAAGATAATGATGATCATAAGTGAAAATCTGTGCCTCAAAGACCTGTAATCTATAGACTAGAACCAAGGAATGGCAAATAATACCCACTGGTATAACTTTAAAGGAATGGATGAGCTCAGGAAATCAGGAAAGTTAACATAATCCAGTCACTAGTGAGCAGGTAATGTTTAGGAAAGACCTAAAACATTCTTGATTCATATTTTAAAAATCATTGGCTTAATAAGGCAATTTTATCTTCTGGCTCTTTGAGACTGAAAATAACATAAAATGAAATCAAAACATTCAAATAATGCAAAGTAACCCAAGGCCACACAAAACAAAAGAAGAATATAATGGCCTTTTTCACTGTTTAGTTCCAAGGTATAACAAATAAGACCTACAGGAAATTCAGGCTGGGTGTTTTGCTCTGTGAACAAGACCAGCCCGCTCCAGAGGAAGCTACCTTTGAGCTGGGTGGACATGAGGCACCTGGCAGGACTTGGCTTGCAGGTCACCAATTGCTCTTTGAGGTGAGTATCTTCAGCAAGTTCTCTGTAGCCTCATTCCCTCGTGGTGCAAAACACAGCCCTACCGCTGCCTGTGGGTGTTGAGATAATCAGTGTGCTAAGTCCTACTTTCCTGTTTTAAAAGTACACAAGTAAAAATAAAAATGAGAGAGTAAAAGCTGGGTGAAATAGTTCTTCTAGAGGTTTTCAGGAGAACCAGACAGTTCTAATATCACAGTTTCTGTTCTGTAGTTCTGCTCTCAATAGACACTCTGGGATGTTGTGTGACTGAGCCGACCAGGTCCATCTCCTTCACTGTTCTTATTGAGGCTAGGCTAAAACCTCTGGGCTGTTCTGCTTTTGCTGCCATTGTGATTGCTCTCAGGATTGAAAAATAGAAAGGAAGAGAGCAAGAAAAGAGTGACAGCAACAAGAATCTGAGGACAGCACAGAAATATGCTGAAGGAATGAAAGAGGATAAAGATTTTTTTTCTGTGTTTGTAACTCTGTGGACTTGTGATCAGGTGTCCTTTTTGGGTACGTCCTGCTGATAATGAGTGCTTAATGGAAGTGTTATGATGACAATGTTGACAATAATAACAGAAACTGTAACAGCACCGATTTTTTTTCTTTCCTTTTTTCCTCCAACTTACTACTGAGGCCATTGGAGAGGAAAAGATTTTCTTTAAAAGCTTTAAGAAGTAAGGCTACAGATGGAATACAATATCTAAGACTATTTCGTTCAAAATTTAGCTCCTTTTCTGTAATATTGATTTTGGTTCATTGTTTTTTTTTTCAGTCTATCTCAATCTTCACATAGGTGTTGAGTTTTATTAAGATTCTTGTCATGTGAATAAGTTATTTTTTTCCCATTTTTATACCACTTTCCTCAAACAGTGTTTTGTTTTATGAATTTTTGACTACTTTGAACAACTGAATTCAGCATTAGGCAAAATGTTCAAGCTCACATTTTTACAGTAGGAAAATAAGGAAGCAATAAGGCACATTGGTCAGCATTGCAGAGTGTTGGCTCAGCTCTTGCAGACAGAAAGTTGGGAAGTATTTTGAAGGCATCAGGGAAAAGGAGAAGTTGAAAGGAAGACAATTAGTTAGGATTGCAGATGTTTACAAGGATATATTTCCAAATGCAGGTAAAAAAACAAAAAGAAAAAGATAAATAGGAAAAGAACATCATAGCCTGACATAAAAATTAAAGAACTGCATTTAACAGAATGCCGTGAAAGGTTCTTCCTTGAATATGAAAGTAGGAGTCAGGGTTCAGTGCAAGAAAAAGAGAAAGAAAATTTGGAAGATAGAAAGATATGGATTAAATTGGTCAAAGTACCAAACTATAAAAAAGATCTTTACAAAACCATTTTGAATGTATTGAAAGAGAAAGATTAACTGTCTTAGGTCCTGTGAGAAGGCTGCTATGCTAACTGAAATGACCAGTGACAGGAACGGGATGAAATAAATAGAAAGGATAGAAGAGGCTTCAACCAAGAGATATTTCAAAATATTTAGGCACATTCTGGAAATAAAGATCTAGGGAAAAGTCTAAATAGGTCTAAAACTGTCTATTAATCTTCATTAACCATTAAGCAAATCTAAAGGGCTGTTTAGCTTTAATTGTTCATACCAATTTCTGTGATGGCTAGGTGATAGATGTGATTGACAGATAGGTCTTTTTTCAGCAGAAAGGAAAAAATGGAGGAAGTTTTTAAGAACAAGAACAAGATTCTATTTTAACTGCATGGAATCTGAGCCGACAACTAGATATATTCAGGAATGTATGAGAGATGAAACAGTATTTTGATTTGTACTGGAGAAAACAGGTCTGGCTGAAGTAGAAGTATGATTTGTCATACCAGAGGAAGAATAAAATCAGTTTGCATCTGAGGATAAAATTACCTATAGAGAATGAAAAAGAGACAGTAATCTAGAACACAGTTCGTAGTTCCACCATACGGTGGTTTCTCCTTTGATGAATGCACAGAAAGGTCAGATGTTAGAAGAAAGGGATGATCCAGGTAAGTATCACAGAAACTAACTGAGACAAGAGTTAGGGAGAGGTCAGTAATATTAAACACAGCTGATAGATTAAGATGAAATAGCGTCTGGCAAAAAAGAGTGATTAGAAACTGTAGTAAGAATAGTTTCATTGTACTTAGGAGGACAACATTGGAAAATAGTTCAGGTTAGAGGAAAAAAATAAGGAAGATTTTATAAAAAAATTATCAATTAGCTCTAAAGTGGAAAGGAGTGGTTTTTTTTTCAGTGACAAGGTTAATGTTTGTGTCATTGGGAGGAAAACAGTATGGCATTGAGAGCTTGTGGAAGATAGAAAGGAATAAAAATGAACAATAGGTTTATGGGATAAGAGGGTTCCTAAGATTCAAAAGGAGGAAGAAGAAAGGGGTTTCTTCTGAGACAGGATAGTCAAATGAAGGGTAGGGTAGAAAAGCATGGGTTTTATCAAATGATATACTGTATGAGTACTGGTTTAAAATTATAAATGTATTTCCTTCAAATACAGATTTCCTTAAAATACTCTAGTGGATTGTAACAATTTTCTTGTACGGTGCCATGAATTATTCTTGAGAAATTCTACAAAAGTTAAAAAGCCCAAACAAACCATGTTTTACTTCTCACTCATTATATATAACACATAAAAAGGTAATTCTTAAGAAAAAAATCTATTAATAGCAAAGGGCTTAAACATTTCTCAATGTACTAGGATGGTACTGAGAATGTATGGTTGTGACACAGAAGTAGTTAGAAATATTAGAGTATATAACATTCCTTAAAATCATCTCTTTAATTTTCAACCATAACTGCACTGAGTTTAGATTTACGTAACAGAAAACAGTCAGGCACAGCCGTGGTTCAAGGGATTCTTTACCAACCAGGCGTTCCCCATGACAAGCAATCTGCACACCTATATTTCTGGGCTGCATTCTCAATCACTTTTGGAGAAAGGAAAGTATAGCAAAGTGCTCTGCAGGACTGGGAATGAATCCTGCCTCACCATCTGTTACTGATTTTGGAGCTGAAGACCCCATACATTCTTAAATCACTGAATAAAAAAAAGTTGAATACAACTGTTGTTAACTCGCTACAGTTAGAAATGTTAATGTTAATGTTGCCTAGATTTGGGGCAGGATGTCACTGATGAATAGATTCCTAACCATATGTATCACCTGACCTGGATTTCTTTGGGGCAGAAGATGATATATTTTGTAAAGAATTGTTTCACACTGTGGTGACTGAGTACTGACATGGTCTTGAATAGTAATATATAGTAATCAGTTTTTGCTGTAATATCATGAAGCAGCTAAACACTGAATTACCAGTTAAGGGTATGCTCTCAGCTGTGTCTGATATATGGTGCTATCTGATCTGTGTCCTCACGATGTGATGGCTTTAAAAGGCCATCCATTGCTTTGCAAAGGTCAGCTTTTTTGGCCCTGCACTACTGTCTTCAACTTGTTATAAGCAGCTCAACAGGACTGCAGAGACAGCAGAGCAGGAGTGACAATTTCAGCTTCATTTGGTGCAGAGTTCCATGGCATGGCTTTAGTCTGGAGCATTGCTTGGGACTGAGTCCTTCATTCTAAAGTTCTCTAACTTAGTGAAAATGGAGGTATGCTCTCAGTCTGAGTAATTTGTACATTTGCCTTTCTTTTCTGCAGGATTTCCCAGGAGAAATACATCCACAAAGCACTGGGCTTGCTGCACCTGAGCTGTACAGATGGTCTGCATGTGCACATAAAATCAGATGGATTGACCTGCCCATATGTAGCCTATATGTCTCTGCTGCTCCTCCAACTGAGCTGCCAGGCATCTGGAATTCTCAAAAAAAAAAAATCTCCAAAATACTCAAATTCCACCTGGACACCTTTTCTGGGAGGAAAAAGAGGACATATCAGTAAAAAACTGAGCATATGGCAGCCTTAGTACCATCAGAATTGTTAACTAAGAAAGCAGCCAAATAAAATAAATGTTGCATTCTGTATTCTCTGTTTTGTGCTGAAAATATAGCATACCTATCAATGTGAATTTAGGGTGATTCTTTATTTTTTATCTCTTTTATAATGGAAACTAAAAAAAAAATAGAAAATACACAGATCTACAGTGCAATAAGTTTGCAGTCTTATTCAATGTCTATATTTTCTATAACATGAAGTTATATTTTTCTTGTTCTTCCCAAGGGTCACTATCACATGTAGTATGAATGTGTATCCACAATAATTTAAAATAGCTGCAGGGGATCTGCACCTACTACTGCAGTTACAAAGCAAGCTCACTGAATGCTCTTTCAGCATCTTTATGTTTTATATATGTAAAACACAGTCACTACTTTTGTTAGTTTGCAGCATTAAGGTAATGCCTCCTTTAAACATGGAAACACCATATTGTAATAATAGTACAGATTGCATATTATGAACATGCAGCACTCAGTGCAGAGCAAATATCCCAATGGCAAATAACTACTAAGAGTATGCAATAGTTGCTTTAAAACTACAACATATTGCCCAATTTAAATTACTTAAACTGATTATTCTACATTCCAGGCTAATTGCCTGCAAAATTTCATTATAAAAATCACAGCTGTTTTCTTGTGCATGTGTGCATGGGATTTTGTTTGTTTGGTTGAGTTTATTCATTTGAGAAAAGAGAAATATGTATCTGAAACAAATCTTTTTGCCCTTTTCAGGGCAACATTTATTATAAAATGTTTAGCACAGAATCAGTTTAAGCCTATTAAGCCTTAGTGCCTAAGCTTCTATCCCCACCATCCCTGTGTATAGATACTCACCAACATGTTGCTAAGGAGGATGCATCAGTGCATCAATGCCTAAAGACACATATGGCTTCAAAGCATATTGACTAAATCTGGGCATAATTTATATTAAAAATGGACAATGCCTATCCTTATTTGCATATAAAAAGCGACAGACATCTTCAGATGTTAATCAGAAAATCCATTTGGCATCAGTGGAAGTACTTGATCTAAAGCTAGCATATGGTCAACAATTTGTCGAAAACAATTGTTGTGGTCATCCCTTTCTTAAAAGACATACACATACAGCTCAAGTGTTTTACTTTCACTGAGTGCAAAATGGAATGTATTTAGTAATCAAATGATTTTTTGTATTCTTTATTTTGGTCTATATCTCTATCCAGAAAGATTAAGTTGTATTTTAACTGAGCATTTAGCAAGACTAATAATTAATGTTTTGCATAGGATAAACCACTGATAAAGAGCTAAATTTACCATCTCAAAATATTACTGATGCCTTAAAAGCCTTCTGTTACCTGCACAGACAAGGGTAGAAGTTGCTGCCTTAGAAGAATACCATAAGCTGCAATAGTAACAATAGTGATCATGGTATGTGAGCAAGATAAGACCAGGAGTCGTACCTTATATGGTAATTACGTCCAATCAATTAATCAGTTATTTCTGTGCCATCTCTTCAGCTGCAGGCCGTGTCAGCTCCCTCCATAAAAGGTTGAGAGTATTCACACTGTAACTACAACCAGTATCTCATCTACTGACTGGAGAGGGTTTTCTGGTAGACACTATTTAGTGACTTTTCAAAAACACCTGCGTGACTCAGAAGTTTGAAAGTGGCTTAAACACTTAGGAAAGTCAATAGAAATTATTCACCTCAGGGCCAGATTTTTAAAGGCTACTATCTTCCATTGATTACAGGAATTAGGAACCTAAATACCTTTACAAATCTGGCACAAGAGGCTAAATCACATTTGAAAGTCAATAGGAATTAGACTTCTAAGTGTCTAAATCAAATGAAAAAAAGACGTGTTTTAGGAGTGAGACTCTTTATAATTGTATTCCCGCTAGTGTAACTGCAAATTATGGGTTCAATTATTCCACTTAGGCACAGCTCTGAGGAAGAAAGTGGTATGAAGTTGCAATACCCCAGAGGAAAGCTACCATTCCTAAATTCTTTCAGGAGATGCAAAATACTGCTTCACGAATTTTAGGCTTGTCTAGAAAGAAATCATGGTTTTGATTTTTGCTGTTTTCCTTAAACAATGAGGATAAGGATGAACCATGCTATTGGTCTTTATTTCTATTTGCAATATATTGTAATTTTAAAAAATGATACTGTTTGTTATTTCCTATAGTTCTGAAAACTGGTAAAATACTTAGCAAAAATAAAACAAGAGTCAAACAAGGTTTGTTTGAGTCCAGGAGCCTACAGTATAGGGATCAAATGACATCATTATTTGAATGCTCACATGTGAGCTCCAATGAGGTAAATCAGTAGGATTAAGGAGTAACATTTTACTGAAGTACTCATTGTGAACAAATGTAACAAAATATCACTGTAAGTAGAGACAAATAATATATAAAACAAGAGTACAGAGAAGTGAACCAAAGAAAAGAAAATAACAATAAGATGGTAAATTTTTTTTTTTCTAATGCCTTGAAAGACAAATAACTGTATAATAGTGACACAGAATTATTTTGTTTATAATTTTATCATAATTGCATAGGAGAGATAACCTACCACTACCAATAGGGCAGCGATTATATGCAAAAGGTCATCTCTCTTCACATTAATCAAGGAGTTACCAGTGATTGAGATGATTCAAGAAAAGCCTAGAATGAGAAGGGGGTAATTATTCAGAGAAAGGAAGAAAATAAACAGGAAATATCAGGCATTGAAAAAATTAATAATGATGCTCCAAAATGAATACCAGAATCATTTACAGCAGTAACTCATTGGGGGAAAAAAATGTTTCAATTTGTGCTATCAGTGTCACATGCAATAATCTAAATATTTCTGAATTCTTCATTTGGAAGACTAATGATGGGAACTGAGGAAGGCATATAAAGAAAATTGTGTAAAGGAGACCTATAAAATCACATACTGTATAGCAAAATCAAAGTAGGAACTGTTGTAGACCGAGTCTCACCATGCACAAGTTAGGGGCAACCCAATGAAACGGACAATTAGCAAGTGTAAAGCAAAGAAAAGGAAGACTGATTGTTTTTCACACAAAATATTGTTACATTCCATTACTTTTTGATAGCTATAGCTGTACAGCTGAAGTATAAGGTAGGTCAAAATGAAGAAGAAGGCAACTGGCAATTTTAATCCTGTTAGCATAGAGGTTAAATCTTAAAATCTCTAACTTTGATGGCTTCTAGAATCCAGGTAGCCCGTAGAAGACAAAGCTTATGAAGAAAAGAGGAAAATAAGAACAGCAAAAAAAAGATTATATGTATCCTATTACTACATTCTTGCCTTAACATAAATTAGCTGCCACTGCTCCTCTTGGTTCTTTTTCTTGTGGACAAATTCATACCTGGCCAAAATGTCTTTTCCTGAAACCGGATCTGGGGAATACAAATAAGGAGAGATAACCCATTCTGGAGCAAGTAGAAGGATTGTGAGAGAAATAGTAATCAGAAAAGGGAGGAGAATAACAATTTAAGGGTCACAAATATAAGGGCAGGGAAACAGGAGGAGACACCAAGCAGAGTGCTCCAAAAGCTCTCACCATTTCTTGAAAGTATCATCCAAGGACAGGTGGGCACTGCCTGCTGCTGTGATGTATGGAAATGTGATAGGACAAGGCAACAGTTATAGTGTCTGCAGCTGCCCCCGGTCCCCATGCAACTTCCTTTTCCTCATTCCAGGAATGACTAAGGCCAACAGGAAGATGCTAGGGCATGGAAGGTCCTCAAGCATCACAAATGTAAAGAAAAGGAAATGAAGGATAAAAAAACATCAAAAAGTGGTTCTTGAGGAAGCAGAAGAGTGACTGCAGGTGGTGTTCACTATCTACACGTTCACCAGGGTATGTCTCTTGCTGCAGGAATCGTGGGGACGACAAGAACTGTTCCATGTCAATGAACATACCCACATGTGGACAATTTTCCATTAATTCACAGTGAAATGTGGAGTGTGCAGGTCCACAGTCATATTTCACCAACTTGATTATTATAGAACACATCGATGAGTCTAGATGGAGCAAAAATGCAAGGAAACAGTGTAAAAGAATTACATGTGTATGTTTTCACAGGGCAGTTAAGAGTCAGACATGAGGCAGTAGGGGCTCACACATCCATGGACTATAGTTCAGTTGGTCTCCAACCTTGCTGACACTCTTCCTCCATACACCAAGAGGATCTCTACTACCTGTATGAAGGGCTCAGCAAGGTTCTCCTTTATTGAAGGCAACAGGGAGCATAGTTGCTCCATAGAACCTATAGGTTCTATTGACATATGATGGGTACAATGATGTTAGTCAGACAAATCTTTGGTCTAAACCTGGAAGTCCTTATTTTTGCTTGAAGTTCTCACCCTTTCATGCAATAAATCCAAACTCCCTTTATAGCCAGTGTGTAGAGAGACACCATCAAATAGTGATTTATTTAATTCTGGAAATGGCTTTCTCTCATGCTAGGGTGATTAACCTAGGTGTCTGGAAAAATATTGTGTAGGAGGAAGCAGTTCATATATATTGAATATTGATGGAAAAAAATTCTTGTTACCTGACTTGGTGCTGATCTGATATGAGGGTGGGTAGCTTTCATAATGTCAGATCGAGCTGTCAGATTCATAAAAATAAGTTTTCTTGGTATGAAGGAACATTTAGAACCCTTTCAAGTCTCATTTTTTGCAGGGTATGGAACAATAAACTTTTCAAACTTTATTTGTACTGCCCTATTAATACAATAAAGCCACTCTCTGAGAATTTCCAGTATTGCAACTCTTCCACAGCAAGTGCTTCATTTCCCATACAAAATAAATCAGAAGTCATATAATGCTGCAACAGAGCCCTGTCAATACCAGTTAAGAATACAAGGGGATTTATGAGGTGACAGCCTTCTGATTCCTCAACACAAGGTAACTCAAATTGCTCCAAGGTTTGATTTAAAATCAGTGACCCTTGAAGTTTACCCCTTAAATATAAAAACTTGCTGCTAATTATCAGGGCCATTACTGTCAACAAATCATGACTTAGAAAACTGTACCTGAGACTGTCTAATATCCTATTCATATGCAGAAGATTTATAGTTGCAATTCACATCCTGTCAAATCCTTTCATCTGTAAAATGACAGGTGTGATTTACGCATGTCACTTATCTGTTAAGTTCAGTGTAATTCCAGGGCTGAATTCCTTTGTATTTCTTTTAATAAGAAAAAGTAATTTCAAGTAATTTTTTCCAGTGAAATGAGCTATGCACATTAATTGAGAAAACATTGCTTGTGGATTCCACAGTTGTAAATAGAAAAGTAATTAGTGTTTGAAAATCATATGGCTTCAGTTCTTGTCATTTTGAATACTTAATTGAGTGTTGATCTTGCAAATATTTGTGTATGTGAGTACTACAGCTTGGTAGATTGGATCTATTTGTGTTTTATCCTAGTATTTCTTTTTGTAGATTATGGGATACATAAAATAAGAAAAAGGATTGAGTGTAAAATCAATTGCTTTCAGTTGCTGCTCATTGAATGATCTCAAGGTATAATCAGTGATGAGTGGACTTTTTTCTTTCACAAATCTCTAAGAGAAGATTTGTAAATTTTATTCCTTAATCTCATAAAGTATTTTCCTCTATTAAGATTGTTCATGAAACTTCTGTTAAACATCTGAACCTACTAGTTACTAAACTTATTTATGTTTTTGATAACATGCAATCTCTAACTT
The DNA here is from genome assembly GCA_035048155.1 of Cinnycerthia olivascens. Taxonomy (NCBI): domain Eukaryota; kingdom Metazoa; phylum Chordata; class Aves; order Passeriformes; family Certhiidae; genus Cinnycerthia; species Cinnycerthia olivascens. The sequence continues at coordinate 74,686,599 of JAWWMU010000153.1, read as the reverse complement.
TAAAAAAGCAAACATAAAAATGAGAATTCATTTTGCTTCGGAAATTTCAACATCTCCCTCCAACTAAATGATCACATATCATTGAAGAACTGAGCTGCTCCTTACAATTCATCTCTTATGTTGCTTATAATTATATTTTTCTTTCCATTGTTATTTTGCTTTTTTTCATAGGGTAAGCAAGATTTCAATGGTATGGTAGAACTAATTGCTCCTATTTGTTATTCTGTGTTACACAAGACTGCCATTGTATTCAGAATATGGTAACATTTCTGTCAACTTGCTTTTGTCTCCTCTCATATCATGGTCTCTAAGTACTATAAGCTATAGATTGTTTCTCTTAACAATAAACAAGAGTCATAAAAATTCTAATGAAGTACAAGCATTTTTCATGTTTGGGTTTATTCACTTAGTAAGTTGAGCTTTTCCATGGCTTTTTAAAATGAATCTAAAAAAATCATTCATAATTTTCTAAGAAATGTAAAAATAAAACCTGTCTTGAAAGAAACAGAATCTCTTTCCTCCTCATAAAATCACTACATTGCATTGGATTAGGGACTATAACCAAGTGGTATAATTTGTTAACGTTAAAGGAAAATATCCCTTCCTTTTGTTCTTGAAATAGTTCATTTGTTTTAACAGAAATTCAGTAACCTTCCTGCCTTGCATGAAACAGACTTCTAAAAGTATATGGTATTTATACATGTAATTCCCTTTAGTACTAATTAAAACACATAATTATGTGTGCAGGATTTTCCCATGTGCCACCTGGTGAATTGTCTGATACCAAGTTTCCAGTCTAGGGAGAATGTTGCATGCAGAGGACAGCATGGAAAAAAAAAACCACCAAAATAACAGAGAAAATGTAATGAAGCTATTAGAAAAAATAAGTGAATCGGCTTTTCTGGTTAAAGAGGAGAGAGTATAGTGGAGTATGTCATGTTTTTGGGAAGTATTCACTAAGCAATTAAAGAAAACAATAATGGCTTTTGCTTAGAGGTGTCATTAGTTTCTGCTGGGTAGCTATCAGTGAACCCTTGACAGCTCCACGCTACTGACAGATACATACCCATTTCTTTTCACTTCTCACTCAGCAACTGCGCTCAGCTATGGCATTCACCAGATTCTTCTAGAGCCAGATGTAGCACACAAAGTCTGCAGAAAATTATCCCAAATAAGAAATACAGGAAGATAGAATGAAAGAAAGAAAACAAACAAACAAGCAGAAACAGAGAAAAGCAGTAAAGGGAGGAAGAAAATATAAAGGAAAAAAGAGAATGAGAAAGGGATGGCCCTCTGAGAATATAATTTCCTTTGCTGACTAGAGAGAGATCCAAACAGTTTATTTATAATGCATGACTAATTGGTAGACAGTTAAAAAAATATGAGAAAAATTTCAGTCTTAGTGAAATAGTGTTGAAATTAGATGCAAGATAAAAGAAACGAGCTTACATCAATTATTTTCAATTATTTTGCATTGCAATAGACAACATGACCATTTGTTCTAGAACTCCTTGTTCTGTATAGTAAGATAAAGAGATGTGTATTTGCAATGACCACATAGCCCTGTAGAATGATAAGACACAGGCATCCTACAAGAATCCTTCCTCACATCCTGAATCAAAGTATCTTTGTCAGCTGACAACATTGCACACAGCTTCCTTATGGAAAATATTTTTCCATACAAGGCATTGTCTGTACTACTCCCCCTCTGCTACATTGTCTCTTCCCTTCCCCATAGCTCCCATTCCCAAAAATCACCTCACTGGGACTTCTCACAGGACTTAGTGTACTCAGGCACTTCTCCCAATCTGCCTCTTATCCCTATTTATCATCTACCCTTTCTACTGATCCTACATGAAGCACTAATTTGTTTCAATACTGCGGATTAAATTTCCTGAAACAGCTTCTTCTTCTTCTTCTGCTTCTTCTTCTTCTCATTCTTTTCATTCTTCCTATTATTATTATTATTATTATTATTATTATTATTATTATTATTATTTGCAATGCTCTGGATTGCTCTGCCTCTGTTCCCCTGTTATGTAAAGCCTTTCTCCCCACACTGTGGCTTGAAAGCACTTACAATATACCAGTTAATACATTTCCTCCAAGAACACCTCCAGTTGCAATGAAATTCATGGTTAGTTCTGTTTCTAGCCTTTCTGCCAGGAACGGCTGTGGTTTCTTCACAAAAGACAGATATCTGTCTTATGGTCCCAGGATTTCCAAATTATGTAGCAAAGGAATAATCTTCTTATTAACCCAAAATAATGTGCCTCTTTTGTTATACTGATTGGTGTTTACTTGATTCAAGTGGCAGCTGTTTTCATGCCAAATTGAAGTCAAAGCTTTACAAAATATCCGTGATCAGGTTTCTATTCTAATCCTTAAATTTAATCTTATAACATTATGTTTATTTCTGGTTAATATGCAAGGATAGTTGAGTCACGTAGTATTTACAGAATTAATTTATTTAACATTTATTAAATCTGCATATTTTACTGTTTTTAAAACTCATCCACTTGAGAGTTTCTAGCAAATTTGAATAAATTGTTGCTTAGGAAAAGTGCTTCAATTATTCTCCTTTTTTTCTGCACTTTTTTGAGGAGTAACTGGAACTGAAAATAGTACTCTAAAGTGCACTGATGTACTGCTAAGCAGTGCAGCATAATTGCCTAGCTTGTTTAACATGACACTCCTAATAATGCAACCCAGATAGCATTCATGATATTTGAAATATGTCATGTTGTTGACTCATTTAATTCATCACCTCCTAAAGTACCTGGATCTTTTTCTCTAACTGTAAAGTTACTGATTCTTGTATTTTATATGTATGCATTTATTTGTTCCTTCTTAGGAACAGTTTGCCTCATCTCATTGTATTCTGTATTCCTTTTCAGGAATTATATCCGATTTGTGTCTGTTGCAGTTATTTTTTATTATTGGTAAGACAAATATATCCATAATCCCTGGTCATGGTTACCAGAGCTCTGATACTGTTTATTGATGAGGTAGACCCAGGCTCAGCCATTTACATCAGTCTTGTACCACTACGATATTTTGATTTCTTTCAGCACTGTATTCATCTAAAAATGCAATTAACATATTCCCAACTTTAGTCTCCAAGTCATTATTGAAAATATTGAATGATACTAAAGCCAGAATGGATCCCTGAGAGACCCAACTTAATATCTTCTGCCAAGCTGATGTTGAGTCATTAATATTAGAGTGGAAGAATAATTCATCCTGACTAATTTAGTGGATGAGCCTTATTTTTTCATGTTCTTCTCACTAGCAAACAGTAAACATTCATTTAAATGAAAAATCTAGTTTTCATTTAAAACCTACTGTAGAAATCTGTGGTTACCACTTCTCTCTTGGAAAACAAGAAATTGCATGGCAATGTATGTTTTAATCTGTGTACAGTGATATCACTATTTAGGATCTCTATACTCAAGAAGAGTCACAGAGCAAGAATCAAGTATGGGAATAATATTTGGTCTTCATTAATTCCCGTCATGGATGTACACAGTGATTTCTCTGCCTGGGACCAGCTGCTCCCTGTTCAAGATGGTGTAGCTACTACAGACAACATTATTCAAAGCTCTCACTAATACTGTGTCTGTACTAGTGGACTATATGTGGATGAGAACACTTTTGGGTGCTGAGGCCAACTGGCATGATGCTGCTCACCTCTCTGGTAGCAGACTCTCCTTGCTCCACTCCAGGGTATAGCAAGTGAGATGTTTACAGGGAACAAGCTGGTCTGTACGAGCTCTATCTCCAGGCACGGTCTGGACTGTGCTAGCTGGCACGAGCCAGGTTAGTGCCAAGGAACGTTTTAAGTGTTTATTCACATAGACAGTTGTGTTCCAGCATCTGGAAACATTCCCAGACATGACTGAATTTAATGTGATAAGTACAGTTTAAAAGTCTATACCGAATGTTTGTGTGTCAGGCTGGTCTGTTTTAAATTCGTATCCCATTGTGCTATTAATTATTTCTCTTAAATTCTCCATCTGTGTGTAGATACATGTAGTAACTACTTGCAACTCTTTCCCAGCACAGCTTTCTGCATTAGTTTTACCTTGGATCTTATTCCTTGAGGAAAATCAGTACATTCTGTGGCCATTGACTCCCCTGCTTTTCAGCCCATTTTTTGCCTTTTCTGTTGAGGTCTTTTACTAGGACTGGAGGTGAAGGAGGTCAGTTACTGTTAAAAGCATAAAAAACCTAGTAAATAAGCAATATTTTCTGCTGAATCTAGAAAGCAATTACATGTCTCTTCCACTGAAGAGGCAGAGAGTGCTTTTTGTGGGTCATGGGAGTATCCAAACCTGTAACACTTTCAGTGTTTATCCTCAAAATACTAAAAAGTCTGGTTCCTTCTTAATTTTCATGATGTTTCAAGTTTTAACTTGGTCAGCCTGATGTTTCATTCTACAAACCATGACAGATTTAAGCATGTTAAAATCACGTTTTAGTATCTCCCTGCATGTCATCCTGAACCTCAGTCTGGTTTGCATCTCTAATACTGTGTAATTTAATATTTTAAGAACTTTCCATAACTCATAGCAAAATTCACACACACACAAAAACGCGCCTTTTCTTGTACATCTTATTTGATAATTGTTCTTTAGTAGTGTTTAAATACCAACTCCTTCTCCTTACAAAAAAAAAAAATAATAAAAGGAGAGATAAAAGACAAAGATGGAATTTAACAAAAAAGAATAAAAATTGAAGGAAAAGGATATTCAACAAATAATGGAAGCAGCATAACCTTATTTCATTTAAATTTTGTTCCATAAATTTTATCCTTTCTTCTTGCCACAGACACTATTTCCCTCCTCTTCAACATAATTTAGATTTTTTTTTAATGCTTGCTCTAGGTAGTTTTATGTTTTGTTTGTGATGATTTCTTGCCAATATGCAATTGCTGAATAACCAGATGTCTGATTCCTCGCAAAGAAGGTAAAGGGATAAGCTGTATTTGCTTTTCCCTCAGAGGAGACAATAATTTTGGGGTTTTTTCTGTATCTTGATTCCAATTACCACATGAACTTTGAAAATCTAAATTCTTTATTAAATTGGTTGAAATTGGTGAACAACTTCAGAAGTTATTTGTAAGATAGACAGCATAGTAGCATAAGCCTTACTGCAGCAAGAAACCAGACTAAAATGATACATCTGGAATATATATCAGAACTTCTGCTTATATATTCTTGTTATATATTTATAGATTTCAGCAACATTCAGTTCATACAGTTCAATAATTTCCAATTAATCAACCTTAAATTTCTCAGTTTTATGTGATGTGACATACAAATCTTGTTATATGATTCTTTTAATGTTTTTCAGGATGTTTTACATTACTAGATCTTGACCAAGAAATATTTATGTGAAATGGCTCTGAGCCAATAATATGCCTTTTGTTTAATAAAATGTGCTATGAACAGTTTAAAAGATGTCTGTGTTTAATGATGAATAAAACACTGAATTTTCCTATCTATGGCCAAGTTGCTGTCTAGCTTGAGGTGCTAATGAAGAGTAAATTTTGTGGTCTCTGAAGACTGGAACTGGAAACACCAAAGAAATTGCATGTGGAAGGGGTTTCAGAGCAGGACATAGAAAATGGCTTAGTGTGTAAATGAAGTAATCAGAGCAAAAGATCTAAAGAATATTCAGGATGAACAAGAATATTGACTCACAGGATGATTAAATTGAGGTTACTGTGCTGTTTTGGTGCTCCATGCATTCCCCATGGATAAGATAGCTGGCTCCATGTGAGGCAGCTCCTGGATGGCATTGTTTTAGAGCTGGACTTTTGTCTTATTATGGCAGTGGTAGACTGTTCAAGAAATAGCCTTCAAGTTGCTCCAGTCTTCCCAGCTGCAAGTGGCCATGTCAGCAAGAAGAGAGGTGAATAATAGCAGGAAATAGCTGCTCCAGCCGAACAAGTTCAATCTACTTGTGCTCATGTGTCAGTGCCAAGATGGAGTGAGGTGAGAGCCAAGGTAAAATTTAAGGTGAAATGTTGAGCAGCTTTCACTCTAGCCTTTACTTCGCTTGAATTTTGGGAGTGCAAGCCACTTAGTCACAAAAAATTCTTTTTTGAATGTCCCCTGCTTAACTTTTCCAGTTAAAAAATTACAAAGTGCTAGGTCCTGCTAGCCTTAGGGAAAAATCCCTTCACATCTCAGGGGTCTTCTCTCACAGAAGTAATTTCTGAGGCAGTGGGACTTTTTCAGCAAGAAATGAATATTCATTTACACAATTTTTTCTGAGAGAAGATGTTTATATATATTTGTCTAGCAGCATTAGTTGTTGGCTTGACAAAGTTTTAGTACTGGGGGTTTACAGGAGTAGCTTCTCTGAGAATATTACAGAAGCTTTCCTTATGTCTGATAGAGCCAATGACATCTGGCTCCAAGATGGACAAGCTGTCAGCTAAGGCTAAGCCCTCAGAGATGGTGGTAGCACCACTGGGATAACTGATATAAAGGGGAAAAGTTACTGTGGAAGAGCAAATCTCAGCCAAAGAGAGGAGTGAGACTATGTGAGAGAAACAGCTCTGCATACGCCAAGGTCAGCGAAGGAGGAGGAGGAGGTGCTCGAGAAATCTCAGTTGTAGATTTCAGGCTTGTATTACACTCTTAAAGCTGTATGATTCCAAACAGAAGGGGAAGAAGATTCTAGCTTGGTTTCTACTTGATTCCTACACATGCATTTTGTATGCTTTCTATACATAAAGCATGATAGATCTGAACACAAGATCCGATCAGATCCATAAGTTAAGGTTTTAAAGCCTGGAACTCTACAGTTTTGGGTTAAACACACACACAGACACACATAAAAGCACCACTTAAAAAACCGACCAATGTTTTCTCAGCTGGGAACTGTCCAGGGCATGTGGGACAGATATGCAGCCAGCAGGAGAAGGCAGGGGGTAAGAAGAATGAAACACACATCATTCCTTCTTGTCTTGAAGCATGCTTCCTCCCCAAAGTCTGCTTCGGCTGGGGGCCAGGGCAAAAAGCTGGGTGGTAATCGTGAGTGTAGCTGGGAAAACCATCTTTCTGTACTTCTACTAAGTGAGAGGGAAAAGAAAAATCTTGGAGTGGGACAAAAGAAATGAGAGACACTCAGAGTCTCAGACATGGGATATATGGGTAACTCTTTCCAGAGCAGGAAATATGGAGATATTTGAAGGGATAAGGTTTATAGGAGAGAAAGAGAACTAAAGAGTACCTGAGCTTTTACAAGTTGGCTACTGACGTCAGTCTTTCCAGCAGACAATCATATAGCCTTCACTGCCTACTTTATTTTTTTTTTTCTGTTGGGATCTTATCACGACAATGTCCAAATCTTCTTGGAGTTTTCTCATCAGGTTTATTTCTAACTATTTGTAACTAAGGTGTTCTGACAAGAGTTGTCTCTGAAGGACTTGTAGTGTGGCCAGCTGTCCCTTTTTTTTTCTCCTGGAGGAGAACTGATCGCCTCAAATCTTTCCAGACTTCATTTCTGAAGCTGTAGTTGCAATGCCTGGAAAGGAGCTAGAGTGAGGCTTGATGCTCCTGGATATCTTTTCATATTTTATGTAAACCTGAAAGCTGTTTTCTGTCAAAAACTCAGCTCAAAATGATCCTATGATCTGCATCCTACTAAACCCTCCAGCGTTGTCTTTCTGAACACTTATTTATCACAGGAACAGTAGGGAGCTCTGGCTCAATGTAAGATTTTATAGCACTTGAAAGAACACTTAATCAGAGACTCATTTGTAATTTAATTTTATTATACTTAAAGATACTATAAATACAAATTTAGGGACTGAGACTACAAGTCTTTATTCATGCAAATAGCCCCATTGCACTCAGAAAGACAGTTTCTGTGATTACAGAACAAGCTCTTAGGTTATTGGGAAGCTACACAGCTGCTAATCAGACAATATAATTTTCATAATTTCAGTTATTCAGAAAAGGAATCTATAGTCATGTCAAGAGGAAACAAAAGAATATTGGAATGGAAGATATGTATGAGAAAAAAATTACAATCACATAATAAAAACATTTACTATAAACTTTGGTGTATGTCAATTGTCCTTCACATGCAAATCTACCTTAGAATTTATTTTTATTTTTGAAAAAAGAATTTCTATGCAAATTCTAACAGTCTATTTCTGTTTAATCATCTATAAGAGGAGCTTTCTTAATTTTGTCCAGGATATAGAAATTTAATTTTAGTTCTTGCCTGTCAGTAAAACTAGGTCTGTGTTAAAAAGTTACTGTGGCACCAGTGACAATCTTTGTATCTGGCTTGATTACAGCACCATATTTGATACCTGGCATGGTTACAGTAACAGAGGCTGTTCTGGTATAGGCAGTTCTCCAATCTGTAGTTTTTGGATAAATGTTCTGTAAATGGTGTCTTTTGCACAGTGGGTGAATTTGTTAGTGATGTTTCAATAATTCCTTTTTTCACACATAAAAAAATCCCTTGTTTCCTTCACCAAAATTTGGTCTTTTAATACAGAATATATTCAAGACTAGAATGTATAATAATTTGATTTATTTTTAGCTGTAAAGAAGCTAGATAGATGTACTTAACCACTTACACTGGGAAATTACAGAGACAGAAGGTGGATCTTACCACCAGCGTGCACTCACAGGGTCCCAGAAGGGTCTGGGTTGGAAGGAACCAACAAGAATCATCGAGTCCAGCTCTTAAATGGACAGCCCACACAGGGATCAAACCTTGGTGCTGTTAGCACCATGCTCCAACCAGCTGAGCTAATCTCAGGCTCACGTGTCCAGCTCCCAGACAATATCCATGCACTGCTGGGGGTCAGCCTAAGCCAAGTATCATTCCAATAGAAATTTAGGTGCAGCTCCCCTGCTTTGGCAGACAAGTGGTTTTATGTTACCGAATGGAGGACTCAAAACCATGCCCTGCTGATTTGGCTCAGGCCACAAAACAGTCATGTCTTTTTTTTTTTACACTAATATGCATGTAGTCTTAGCCTCCTCACCCAGGGCCTTTCCCATCACAATCGACATAGGCATTGCCAGTAGGTTCAAACTGACTTAATATCTTAATTAGAATGATTACATGACCCATGGACTTCAGAAGGGTCTGTATTGATTAAGTTAGAGCAGATGTTACCTGAGTCAAAGTTCAGTGAGCTAAATCTCAGGGTGAATCCCTCGTGGAGGCAACTGTGAAGGAAGAACATTTTCCAGCTGAAATCTCAGTAGCAGCAGCCTAGAAACTGCAGAATGAATGTGAAAAAAGGGCTAAAGAATATCATGCTACAGTGTGGTGTAGAGAAACTGCAAGGTTTCATGGGAAGCTGTGAAGTATCTGTAATCTGAGAGGTAATAAATAGGCTTGAAGGAAATAAAAATAAGTAACTATATA
>JAWWMU010000153.1:74655789-74677088 GCA_035048155.1 Cinnycerthia olivascens | reverse complement strand
ATAAGTAACTATATATGTGTAGATAATTGTATGTTATTAGGGCATTCTCTTACAGAGCAAGTAGTCTATTTAAAATATTCTTTGGACATATTTTTATGAAGTTTTACCAGCAACTCACTTGCATTGTTTTTAGACATGAATGATATGCTAGGTGAGGTATAACTTTTGAAAAAGTAAAATGTGATATATCATTTCAGTCTCTTGTCATTTTGCAATATTTGAAGTGGACTGTTGTGTGACTGTAAAAGGTGGAAATGTTAGTTTTTCCAGTGGGAAAAATTGAACTTGCTTCTTACTTTTGAATGCCACAAATATCAGACTACTGAGGCACTGAACCCAACAGATCACATTTCATCTGCACTACATTATCTTTAATATATCCATGAATAACTCCAACACTACAGGACCACACCCAGAGGACTCCCACCACATGTGATTCCTGTTCTTTGTATGGTCTCTCTAGGGCTATTCCCTTCTCTATCCATATTTCATATGGCAGACTTAAAGGACAGACTTCTCAAATCAACTGACAACAGTGAATGACTGCTATGTAAGCATATAGCTTGTAATTCATGCAAAATTGTCTTTGTGGTGACAGCAAATCTTTATGTGTCCTTCCTGAAGGAGCGTTGTTGACATGGAACCATCAAGATTTGTGGACGAGTCCGTGTGCAGTGATTGACAAAGTGCTTGTGCTGCTATTAGTAAATGTAGCTCCTCAATGGCTGCACAGGTCCTATCAGAAATGCATTAATTTCCTGACATATTGCTGTCTGCTCTTAAAGCTATGACATGCCTGACAGTTGCAGGATGGCAACCGAGGTCTTTCCTCCCCAAATAATATAGTTAAGTGTTGTTCCTCATAAACATCACTCAACCCCAAGCTAAGGGCAGCAAGAGGACATCATACACAATGTGGAAAGAGATAATAATGTCTTGGAATCAGCACAGGACTCACACACTTTGGGTAGGAGTCCAAAGATGTGCAATGCTTGATATCCATGTATTTAACTGAGTGGAACCTTCAGCCTGCTCTGAAGGCTGTGAACCCACAGTGCACGCTATTAATCCAAGAGGCAACTTCTTCCATAAGATACTTATCTGAAGGAGTCTGTAGCAGTCACAATTCTGTATCTTCATAGAAGCTAAAAAGAAGCTGGAGTCCTTTAAAAATGCTTTATTGTAAGAAAAATTAGTAAGTGCAAGAGTTCTACACAAACTACCTACGTACTCAGCAGAAATGAAGATGGCAGATAGTTTGTTGAAGCACCTGAATTAACTCCTTTAAGATATAAGGACTTGTTCATAGATGATTGCTATGTTTAGCATAATTATGAATTACAAGGGCTTTTAACCAATGGCTGGAAGTTTAAACCATGTGCATTTACACTAGAAAGCAGACAAAGATTTTAACAGTGACAGTGGCAGAATAATAAATCAATGGAGTAACTGACTGCTGCACAAACTTCTCAATTTTTTACTAGATGCTGCATGACTGAATTTTCAGAGCATGACTTTTTTTTTTTTTTAACCGTGATTCAGAAGTTACTGAGCTTTTTTAGCCAAATAACAGGTTTCTTGTATTTTGCAGTAGGTTGCTATATATAGATTTATGTTTCTGCTAATACTATATATGGTCTGAAAATCATCTTTAAACAGCCTGATTTAGCCTTGCTGACTACTAGCACTTTTTAGACTACAGTTACTACCTGCTGTCCTAGTTCTAAAATTATTTCATAGACGATACCTATTTTAAGGCCTGTTTGGATAATCTCAATTATTCTTTATGATATCATAATCTGGGAATATCAGTGTTGATATTCTAGAAAGACTAGAAAAAAAATTCAATAGCATTATCAGAGACCAGTTGTCAAACAGTCTTCTTTCCAAGAAAACTTGGTCCTAATTAATGATATCTTTGTGTAAATGTTAACAAAATTTCTTGTCTCAGAGCTAGTGGATTCGATCCACTTGAAAGATAGATGAATAACTATGAAAAGGATGTATGAACATACAGAACATGAAAGACTCTCTAGAGACTTGGAAGATGGATCAGTTGCAAAGCAAATTTGGACAAGTGAACAAAGGATCCTGAAAGTTACGATGTACCAAAAATTAGATGGACATTCTTTAGAGTGAAGGATCTACTTTGATTCTTGAAGAGTTCCCATGCAAAATCAGTGTAAAGTAGAAGCTATGCTTTAAACAGGAATAAAAATTGTCTCTTTTTCAGTCTGCAGCTCAAACTCTGTTTACTTCCTAAGGAATATTTTAAACATAATTACTTTTTTTCTCAGAGATCTTGTGTTTTTTTTAAGAATGCTGTTGTAGGAATAATTTCATGTAAATATTCTCAAAAAAATAAAGAGAAAAATAAATCTTAGGAGAAGTAATGAAATTTTAAAAAATATTGTTAGTTTCTTATTCTTGGCTTCTGGTCAGGGATATAAGTGAAGGTGTGAATTACATCGTTGACAGATGAGAACCAAAAAGACAAATGTGGGTGGTTACAAGACCAAGCTCATGATGATAAAAATAGTTTCATGACTAGTATCTTGAGCGCCTGTACAACAGTGGGTGGACAGACACACACCGTTCCAGATCCACCATTACATCATGCAGATCACTTAACTATGCTTTCCATTTGTTTGGGTTTGAGATCTAAGCATTTCTTTGTGAAATATGAAACCTCCTTCTAAAAATCTGTACATATGTTTATCAGCTTCAAGATGAAGAGTCTAAATTCTGCCATCATTTGGTGTTCTGAACACCCACTATAATTTATATTTTAAAAAGGTTATTATACTTCATTTGCAGTTTTCTATGTATTTTATGCCAGAACTGTAAGAAAATATTCCCATACATAAATAAAAGAACCTTCACTGATATAATAACACATAGGGTGTGCATATGAATCTTTCTATAAATCATAGTATCTCAAAGCACTTTACAAATGCCAATTAAGCTTTGTAGAGCATATCAGAAATTTGCAATTTACCATCTCATTTTACAGCTATGGAGATGGACATGAGCTGGACACGATGGAGATGTGACTCACGAGCTGTAGTGCATTTAAAAGCAGCAGCTCGGGATATTGACCCCTGATTTGTCCTGATGCACAATCAGAAGTGAACACGAACAGTGAGTGCTGCTGCCCATGGGGTCAATGCCTCTGCTCCTGCCCGGTGCCTGCACAAAATGGCAGCAGCAGAAACACGAGGGTGCACATGGGTGAGGGCTGGGGGAAGCCAGAGGAACATCCAGCAGATCACCTCATATGGGTAATTGAAGTACTGGGACTTGTTTTTCTATCATGTGAGATACCCACCCCACTAAATTGTGCCCCAGACTGTCAATACATATGATTCTATCTCTTTCTCCTAATTGAGGGTGAAGTCCAGATTATATGAAGATCATGTTCCTATTCCTTAATTACACCATCTTCCTGAGGACAATACAAATTGCAGGTGTATTGATCTGAAACAGAAAAAAGTAATATATTTTAATAATTCACTTAGATTCTAAGACAATGATGACCACAACACTTAGGTCTTCATATCAAGAGTTTCACCATAACACTCAGCAGCCAGTGTCTTGTCCTACACTTTGATAACATTGTACTCCGAAACATATTTTAATTTACCCATTTAGGGGATTGTATGTCATGTTTCTTTGCTAGTGAGCATTAAGAAATCATGGGAGGAGATATATAGTATTTTAATTTTATGTTTTAGTTGTTTTTTTATTTGTTTGTTTGTTTTGTTTTTTCTGAAAAGGAAAATAATGTTTGAAGCATGAAGGTTCTCTAAAGATTTTTCCAGCATAACAAATATTTATACTGGTGATAAAACTTGTATGTAGTGAGAAAACAGGCTCACTAAAGCAGCTAATTTCTAACTACTTTATTAGTGACATGTGGTAAGTAACTAAGAAAATTCTGATATGAAAGCAAAAAATATTTTAAAGAATTATGCCAGGTGATTGTACAGTGCTAGAACTGCCTAACTGAAGAAGCAACAGGAAGACAAAATCCCAGAAGTAGTCTTTTATTAGAAATCACAGATTACATTCTTTAGAAGGAAGTAGTTCAGGTTTAAATCAAAATTATGGATTTTTTTCAGGTCTTTCTCATTTTATTTATGGTCAGTTTTTTTACCATTTCTCCTAATTCTGTATTCTGTTTACATATTTATTTAGGAGAAAAATATTTCTTGTCCTAACAGCATTATTTTATGACTGAGAACAGATGGGTTCTTCAGTCTTCACTTCCTTCTTTCACTGAGTTATTATGACCTAAGTCAACTAATATTTCTAAGGCATTATAGGATAATTTCAGGAGACTTACATAGCTAGCACAGAAATAAAACAGTGGATCTGGATCCATCACATTTGCTGAAGTTCAGAACAATGTTGTGGGTGTGATGAGCACAGTTTGTGACTAGCAACAGCAATGAGCATTTCCAAACGACAATTTATCCTCCATATCTCAGAGACCAAATTTAGGACAAGATATGTCACAAGATTACCGCCTCATTTCAACCTACTTCTTATCATTTATTATAGGAATAACATAGGAAAATATCTTAGAGTAGCCTGAATTTCTCAATAGCTAATGTTAGATGAGAGAATATGATGTTATGGTCTAAATCTGCATCTTTAGAGTGCTTTCAATGGAGCATCACAGAACCTGAAAGTTTTTATCTAGGAGGAGAAAAAGTTTAAATGAAAAATGGAAATTCACTTGGAAATTGCAAGTTACATTTTAAGAGAAATCTAGAGGAAGACAAAAATGCTTTGAAACAATGCATTAGCATAAGAGAATTTGATCAGTTAGCCATCAGGTAAGAAAGTTACTAAGAAAAAAACACTGAGAATACAAGAAATGTAATTGTCATTTTTAATCTTTACTCTCTTTCAAGTTAAACTGTTGGATATGACTTGCAATTGGCACCAATCACATAAGGGTCAAAATTCAATTTATAGTAGGAAAAAATTAAAATCTCTAAAATCTTAGATAAACTAGAGATTTAATTTACTTTGCCTTTAGGGAATTAGCTGAAATAATTTCAGACTAGTTAATAGTTATTTTCAGTAAAGGAAGGACAACAGAATAATCAGAAAACTGGAAAAAGATGTAGTGACTAATCCCAAATGATAACATGAAATGTATATACTGAATTTCAAGCTTTGCAATAAAAATCAAAGAATCTATTTGTAAGCATTTAGAAGATAATAAGGCAGTAAGTAACACCCAAAACAGATTTGTTAAGAACAATCATGTTGAATCAATGCAATTTCCAGCTATTCCTTGGGGAAGAGACATAAGTGAAATATGTAGTTTTTCTTGGTTGTTAAACAGTTCTGGATGATATCATAATCATAATTAAAGTAGCTTAAATATGGTATAGATAAAACTATTTAAATTGGGTGAACAGAGTACTAGTAAAGAAAGTACAGTTCATGACCAAATAATTCAAGAAAACATGTCGGGTAGATATCTGGTTTGAGTCTGATACCATTTCTTTTTTAATAATTGAGAATACATCTATTTAATGATAACAAAGTGAAAATATACAAGTACTTTGGAGAGCAGGAATATAATTCAAAATGACCAAGACAAACTTGATAAATCTTTGAAAAATAGGAAAAACATATTAAGAAAGAGAACAAGGCACTATGTTTAGTAAGAATAATCAGCACCTGCAACATGTGGAATGATTGTCCAGATAGTTCTGCAGAATACAGTCTGGAAGATAATTTAATTCTTTAACTGATCATCAATAGTGTCACATATTTGTAAACCTCAATATTTTTCTATGATACAGAAATAAGTAACTCAGGTATATAAAATAAAATATTCTTTTCTATGTCCCAAATGGCCTTTATTAGGCATGATCAGAGAATTGTGAGAATTATCAGAAGCTTAGAAGAGACATGATATAGAAGAAAATGGATCATAAGTCTTGCAACAGACAAATAAGCATAAAATTGCCCAGGGAAATCTCCTGTTGCCTGTACCCACAGGAATTGAAAAGTGAAAAATTTATCTGGGTTGCAAAAGGATTTTATCTTAAATGTCTACAAGAATGGAAGGTCCAAAATGTCTTCTCTGGACATCCTGTTCTTGTGTTTGGTCACCTGCAGAATAAAAATGTTTTGTTTGGGTGTTTTCTTTCAAGTGGCATTTCCTGTGTTTCAGTTTGTGCACTTTGACCTTCTCCTAGATGCTTGATGTCTTTTCACTTAATAATTAAGTCTGTATTTTTCTCCAACAATTATATTTTCCTTCATATATAATATATGAAGGAAATGTAGTATGTCTAGCTCCTGAGACATTGCAGGTAAGCAATCAAGGAGAGAAAATAGAGAGAAATTTATGACTTTATAATAAATATATATCAGAAATCCTATTCCATATAATAAAATTAAAATTATTTTATGCTATTTTAGTCCTATCTTTCAATTTAATATTTTAAATATTTAATATATTTAATATTCCTTTTATTTGTATGCATAAAAAATTTGTTATACCTCAAATTGAAAGTATAGCCATATTTTTTGTATGAATAAATGATCTATGTCTCATTGCCAAATAAAGACTCTTGAAATGTGCATTATTTATCCTTTGATTATAATGGTTTTTTTTATTCCTCTTATACAATGTTCAACTAAAAAGTTCATTAAGACCTGATTTTTCGAATGAAGCAAAAGGTGAGCATATGCAAAAATGTTAATTCCTGTTATCATTCTCATTCTTCCTTTGAAATTAATCAAAACTTTCAAAGTGCAAAACTTCATATGTAAAATACTTTGACTAAAAATTGAATAAATATTGAAGCTTGTTTTTAATGAATGAATGAATGAATGGTCTTTAACATTTATACATTTTAGAATATGTTGATTATCTTAATTGTTTTAAATATTAAAAATTTTACAATTCAGTTTTACTGTGGGACCAGTAGAATGAAATTCAATGTATTCATTTTTACTGCCAAAGAGCGTCTGATTTGAATCACACTAAAAGAGAAATATTAAATATCTGAATTTGTAAAATGTTCCACAGGTAAGGGATAAATTAATGTAGCTTCAATTTTAGGGCAAGACCACATGGCTAAATTATCTTCCTTGTAAATTAAACCCTTCAGATATCCCTCTTTTCATTGAAAAGTAGATTCCTCCTTTTTTTTCTTAAAAACCTGTTTAGTAAACAGAAGGCTTTGATTCTTAGAGGGAACTTGGCAATAAATTCCTTGTTAGGTTGCTTACAGTTTACTTTTCTGATTAACCCTCATTGAACAAACTGCAAGCATACTCTCAACATGGGCTGTTAATTCAGAATGCAAATAATTATCATACTTGTTATCTTTGCCTCATACTTCTACCCCCTTCAGAAAAATTTCCATTTCCATATGGGGGATTTTTTTACAATTATTAAGCTAGATGATGGCTTCTGTCACAACTGGTTGTAACACCTCGCCTATTTGAACACTTTTTTTTTTTTTTCATCTGATGAAGAGGGGCCAATTAGGCAAAATTTGGTGCCTCAGAGCTTTGCTGGACATAATCCCATGTGAATATTAATGATTTATAAATAATATACTGTCTTGCATACAGAAGGCCTGCAGAAGGCTTAAGCTGTCCAAAGATTTAGGCAGGTTTAAGTAGTGTATGTACTCCTTTTTTTACAGGAGTCCTTTGCCTCACTTGAATGTGTAGTCATGTGCTCTAAGTCGTGATGTTTAAGATGTGAGTCACAGATTTACCTTTGAAGTATGGAGTTATTAGACTGTGAGCTTCTCAAAAAGAGGAAAAGAATAAAATTTATAGAACACTTGTACCTGAAATTAGATCTGTTCATCTAATGCATCCTTGAATAATTTATTTTGCAAAAAATGGTGAAACTCATCAGATAATCTGATTTGCAATGAATAACTCAATTACCTTGACATGACATTGCATGCAGCTCCAGTTCCTATAGCAAGGCTGCAGGAGAAAAAATGCATAACTACCCACTTGCCTGATCTGCAGGAAGGAATGAATTTTGAATTTTGCCTTCAGGAAAGGTGGTTACATGTCTGGAACAATTGCTCTATACATCAGAGTAATAAAGTTTTCAGATGATTTCATCCCATTTGACTTCTGCATACTACTACAGTAAAGACAACTTCTCTGATGAGAAAGCTGACACCTCTTATCACTAGTGGGCGTCTAACTCAGCAGCAGAAACAGATGGAGTCAGGGAAATCACAGCATCTGTCACATAGACAGCTATGAAATGCATAAACACTTACTGTGAAGGTGAAAATTGGCAGATTGGTCTTCTGGTTGTAGTATAAAACCATGAGGCCTGGGCTCCAAAACTAGCTCCTGGATGGATCATCCTCACAGGTAAAAGTCACCAGTTTTCACACCTACATGTACATTCATCTTGCTCTAGGCTGGGCTAGGCACAAGACAGCCAATTAGCTGAGGTGAGAGTAGAGAGCTGTTGGGGAGGTGGGCAGATAATGCTGACAAGTCTAAAGAACAGCAGGGGAGATGATCTGGTGTGCTGAAAGGTGGAGACTGTTCAGAAGGTGCTTTTTTTGGAAATTACCAGCATTAAGGGCTTTTGGTCATGTTGTTAATGTAATTTCTAGGCTTTTCCAGAAGCAAGAGAAATTGAGAGGGGAACAGACACTGTAGGATTCATATCACAGTAGACCACATGGCAGGAAAAAATGATGCCTACATCTGGCTTGAAATGCATAAACATTCTGCCAAGATCTGTGAATGAGATATCTGTCAAACAAGACATGAGTTTGTGCGTAAAATGGTCCTGATGCATACTATTTCATGAGCTGGCAAAATGCATGAATTTCAGTGTTTTGATGCACTAGGATATAATGCTTTCTACTGAACATGGTCAGGTAATAGCAGGGAAAAAACAATTAAAAGAGGACAGAATCAATATAACTGCCCAAATTCAGTGAGAGAAATTGTGAGATGAGAAAGAAAAAAAATTGTAAACCCCAAACCCACACCCTAACCAGCAAACCAACAATAACAACAAAAACAAGCAGCAAAACAAACAACCCCTTTTCCCCCCAGAAAAGAAATATATTAGAAGGATGTTTGAAATCACAACCACTTCAGGGCCTTGTCTACAAATAAGCCAAGCTCTATAGCGAAAAGTCACTCAGTTTGGCTGAGGTGAGAGAATTAACTTCCAGGTGTCCACACTAGTAAGCCAGACATAAAAACCGGAGCATGAAGAGGGATTCAGCTGAATCATTTCACTTAGGTAATGGGTGGCTTATTTGCTTGAGAAGTCAAAGGAAACTGGGAACTCGATGATGAACAAAATGTTAACTGTCAAGTGCTGTACGAAATAAAACTTTATAATTTTTGATATTTGCACATAATTCACTGTCATTGAAAAATACTGTCTTTCTCATAAAGAGCTGGGGTACTGAAAGCAGTGTGGTTTTTGTCATGGCAGAACCTACAATGTTCATTTCTACAGCCAACTGTCATGTTGTGAGGTAATGAGTGTGGTATGATAAAAACCGTAAGTATTTAATAGTCCCTTTGTCACTCCATCCTACAACTCAAAAATGGCTTTCAGCTGTGTGTACAGCAGCATAAACCTTGGATTCAGCCAGTTTTCTGCCTCTTTGGCACATGGCAAAAAAAAAGAGAAAGAAAAAGAATAAAAAAGGAAAATAAAGTACTTCAAAAGGAAAAATCAGGAAGAGCTGGATGAGTGTTCTCTGCTTTAAACCCTTGGAATAATTGGAACTGTAGTATTTATAGAAAATTCAGGGTAAAAAATGAGGAATCAAATATCTGACAGTCGCTACCACACTCTCCAGTTTTTTTTCATGGAAGTGTCTGAGGTATGAGCTCCATGTAAAATGGGAATTGGGAGTCACTGGCCTTCTCCTAAGATTACATAATGTCCTATCTCTGAAATAACTGAGTTTACAGCTTGTTGGCATCCAATCTTGCACACTATCCATTGCTATTTATTCTCTTCTTTAAGTAATATTTTTCATATTTTTATTTTTGTAAGCTGTGACTGAGGGTAGTTATACACCAGTGAAGTAACCCGAAATAGGGAATCTCAAGGCAGAAGATTGGAGATAAAGCCTCAGGGCAACAATGTACAAATGAAGGACTATTCTGCAAAGAGAATAGTCTTGCCTCAGAACTGAATTCCCTTGCACAGAAATGAAATAAAGTTTCTTGTTTTAAGGCAGATTTATCTCAGCTCTGTAGTCTTCATTATGTAACTGTAACTGCTTCTTTAAATTAGCTGGGACTTCACCATCTCTTCCTATTTTTATGCTTATGCCCTTATTTTATAAATTATATTTCTTTCTCCAAAGATATCCTGTTATTTAATTAGTAATTTTGTATCCACTTCTAAACTGTCAGTCTAAAGTTGTATAAAAGGTAATCCTCTGTACTTAGTATTTAACTGTGCTTAAACAAAATATGTTATCAATATTCATTATGAATGTTATTTCTGCATTAATGGCAGTGTGAAAATCACTTTCTGTTTCTAGCAAATTAGAATTTTATTCAAAATACATATATTCTGGTCATTCATTCTTCACTCACAAATATAATGGGATACAGAGGTGAAGCCTACGTTACAAGAAATAAGAGTTATGCTTTGTTTAGATGATCTTTCTAGACTGAAAGACCATTAAATTTAAGTAATGCTTATTGTCCTTTATAGCATTTTGATAATTAACTGATGATGAAAAATGGTGTGAAACCTGAACCATCTGAAATATTGACTGCTGAAAGAGCTGATACAGTTTTCTTGGAACAAGTATCCTCTGCTTGTAAGTCTGCCAGAACCTGAAATAATTAAGTAGATATATAGTGCCTTCACTAAAAGATGAACTATAATTGAGTAAAGATCTGTTAGGAGGTGCTAAAAATATTGATATAGCTTTACATTTAAACTTGAAAATTTCTTTCCTGATATCTAAAAATTATGAGAGCTGCGTGAGACTGCTAAGAGTGCTTGTCACATGTAAGAACTGTTACTGAGCATCGTGGTTGTCTTACAGCAACCCTTACCCAATGAGTTTTGCTTTTTACTTGGTAGAATCACTTAGTATACCTTGCAATGCACTCGGTTGAAATAAGGCAGGTTAAATCCAGCAGAAGGGTAGATAAGAGAGGGTATTTTCTGTTAATGAACTGCACGATGTTCCTTCTGATCCAGCATGTCTTTTGATTTGGCACTTGAGTGCTAAAAGCACTTTATTCAGGTTTTGACTGAAACAGAATTGTTCTTCTTCCTAATAGTTGGTGCAGTGTCATGTTTGGAATTTAATATGAAAATAAGGGTGATAATACTCTGATATTCTAGTTGTTGCTAAGCAGTGCTTACTCCAAATTAAGGACTTTGCCAGTGAGGAGCTGCACAAGAAGCTGTGAGGGAGCGTGGCTAGGACAGCTCACCCAAACTGGCCAAAGGGATATTCCATACCATAGAAGGTCATGCCCAGTGTATAAACTGGGTATAGTTGGCTGGGAGGGACCAACTGATGCTCAGGGAAGGGCTGGGCATTGGCCAGTGGATGGTGAACAATTGTGTCATCATCATTTTCCAGACTTGGAAAATGTACTTCATCTTCATCATCATCGTCATCACCATTGTCATTGTCGTCATCATATATTTTGTTTCAATATTTCGACTGTTCTTATCCAAACCCACAAGTTTAACTTCTGATTCTCCTCCCCACTATGTGGGGAAAGGAGGAAGTGTAAGTGGTTGCATGGAATGTAGTTTCTGGCTGGTGCTAAACCACAAAACACTGTCATTTTCTAAAGAATCTGGTGCTTTGACATTCCTCTTTAGAACTTCTGTATTAGCTTTTAAGTCCAGTTCACTTTTTGTTACATCACAGCATACTCAAGTGTGACAGAACATGGAAAAGTCACCCAAGCGAGGAAAGCAAAGGATGTGTAGCCAGATATCTGCAACAAATTTTGACTCTGTGCCGTTTGACACACTGAAAAAACTTAAACTCCTAAAATATCCCCAAGTCCATAACTGAAGCCCATAGTCCCTTGTGCAGAAACATAGAATGGCTGAGGCAGTAAGGGACGTTTGGAGGATGCTGGAGATCATCTTTTTTTCCTGGGCCTAACCCTTTCCTAACCATTCGATTATCTCTCTAAAGTCATGGTACTTCCTCACGTGATCTTAGATTTCTGACATTTTTTCTTTTTTTTAATATAGTGGATGCTTAATTCCTGTAAATATTTACTTGTTGTTGCCTATGTCTCATTGAGACCAGAGACTAAAAAGACTGATTAGTGTGTAATATCAGAACCCTTTTGAGAAGACCAGGTCCTTTGGAACAATTTTTGTTTTTATGGGAGCGATTGACATCTTTTGTATAATGTGTTGGAAAGGGAATTAGAACATTTTAGATATATGTTCTTTTTTTCACTGACAAATTTATTACAGTATTTAAAATACTTTAATTATCAGAAACAAAATTAAAACTATTAGCAATTTTCTCGTATTTTTATCCAACTGGTAAGATTTCATACTTACATTAGAAATATCACCTCTTCCTCTTTCCCTGTTCTAGCTCAATTTGAGATTTTTCTCTGAGTTGGGGAACTTTGCTAGGTTGCATACATTTCCCCAGTTGAATGACAGTAAGTGAAGCACAGTCAACAGCACTCTTCCATCTCATTGTCAATGTCTGTTTGTGTCAGAATGATTTGAAAATAAAACAGAATTTCAGAAGATGAAAATTTCCACCTCCAATGAGAGACAGCAAATGTAAAACTTTCATAATTAGTTATATTCTGATAATATAATTTACTAAAAAAAACCAAAAAAACAAACCCAGAAAAAACCCCAACAAGCTAAAACCAAACAAAGACTAACACTAAAAATAAAAAATTCCCTATTATTGTTTTGTAATTTAACAAATAAAATAAACTATAATTGTGTCTAGGTAGGGGCTAAAATGCTGTATCAGGAAATAGCTACTCTCAGTCTGCCTAATTCTCATGCTCTTTCCCAGAACACCAATTACTGGACATTACTTGAAACAGCTTTCTGAGTTCTATACTCTTTTCATTTGACCAGCTTAGCAATTATTGATTCCTATTTATTTTCTGTTAATATGAGATTTTTGCATATATCTAGAATGCAATGCAGCCTTCAGACTATTTGCTGAAGGAAATTATACTATTGCAAGTGTGTTTAGGATGACAATATAGGTATTTTATGCTGGTGATACTTT
This sequence comes from Cinnycerthia olivascens, assembly GCA_035048155.1. NCBI lineage: Eukaryota > Metazoa > Chordata > Aves > Passeriformes > Certhiidae > Cinnycerthia > Cinnycerthia olivascens. The sequence goes on along the minus strand of JAWWMU010000153.1, from coordinate 74,663,817 downwards.
GCACATATAGCTCTTGCTAACAGAGCAGAAATTAACGGAGAGAAGATAAGGCAATTTGTAAACCTCACCCTCATGCATGTGAGCCATTACTCACATGAATGATCACTGAGTTTTCACTCTCACTGCATCAGAGAATTGCTTGTGAAAACTCATTATTTTGTAATCAGAAGACAGGGGCACAGGGTAAAGTCATGCTATAAGCATACCCTTGGTGTGAGATTCATCATATGCCAATATATGGAAATCCTCATACAATCTTAACTCAGTATAGAATTATTATCAGATGGCATTTAACCTCAACAAAGAGCCTGTTTGACGTACTTGAAGCATTAAGGATCATATTGTAATTCCAGCTGAGTATTTCTGTGAATCTCTAAACATATGGCTTTGTGGTTGTGTTGGAAATTTTTGAGAAATGTGGAGGTGTGTATTTGAAGTTGAAGCTGACCCATAACACTGTGTAGTACAGTAAAAGGGTTCTATGTGTTTTTCTATAATGTGCATGTATATGAATAGTTTCATCTTTTTGTACTGGCTAACAGATTAGAAAATGTGTCTCAAAAAAAGTTTCTCAGCCAGATATCTGTTAGCCCCTTCTCCTTTCAAATCCTCTTTTAATGACATTCACAAGGATATTTGTGGAACAAAATGCAGCACATACCTTTTCATTTTGGGGGTTGGGGGGGAAATACAGTTCATTGCAATAAATATGTTTTTTCTTCTCTAAGTCTCAGGCAGTGTGATCTTAAATGGCTCCAAACCAGATATTTTGTGCTGGGGTGAAGGTCAATAGAAGAATGCAAGTGAACAAGGGAAGTAAGGAGGGACAGGATATTTCTGGATGACTGAGGGAGTGATGCCTGCTAAATGTAAAAGATCTATGGGAAATCAAGTCCTCATTGTAGGATATCTGTGAAAGGATTAGTTCCCATCCTTCCTTTACTCCTGGCAGGGGAAACTCAAGAGCTTTGCTGCTAATGGCTTCTCCGGCATTTAACTGAAGTGGCTGTCCCTAGGCTCACTCCTTCTTCAAACTGACAGCCTCTCAACCTGCTTAGTACCAACCATGCTGCATTCATGAGGAGACACTCCTGGGGCCTTGTAACCTGCTATGTAAGCTCTGTTCCTATTCCTGCTGTTCTCAGGGCCTCACTGCTTCCTTCTCTGTTCCTACGTTTCCCTCCAAGCAATGAAGCAGACAGAGCTTTTGACTAATTTCATTAAAGCTATTGAAATAACATAGAGGAATTCAAATAAAAGTAGGCAAATCACAGTGAAAATGGTTCTCCTCCCTTAAAGACAGTATGCTATTTTTATTAATAGACTCAGCATATTTTGTCTAGAAACAGTGATGATATTAAAATAGGAAAAGAATAGGCTTACCTAGATGCAAAGAAAAAAAACATACATTTATTAATAAGCAACCATTGGGTGCTTTAAACTAGTGCTGTCTCAGAGGAGGTCAACTTGCTGTCACACAACAGTGACTTTAGTCTCTGTCCTGAAAACAGCTTGGTACCCCTCATATTGCATTGTAATGCCAGAACTTCTTTTCTTACAGTATGCTAAAAAAGGACTTTTAACTTCATGAATCATTCACGTTACAGAGCAATTATTAATGTAAGTCAGTTCATAATCTTCCGTGCTTACACTAAGTCAGAAAGGTATATTTAATTTTTCCTGTGACCTCTTCAGTTCTATCATCGCAGAGTTCAGTCTTACAGCACATCCTGCTCATTTGGACCTTCTTCTAGTTCCTTGGCCTTTAGTGTTCAAATAGTTTTCCCTTGAGCTTTCCCCTTTTAGGGTGCCCCAGGAATACCCTGCATTTTGGTTGTAAGCTCACTTATCATCCTGATTATAGCTGTTGTCTTAAAATTTTTTGGCCAAATTGATCTGGACTACTTCCAAACCAGTTCCTGTCATTTTTATGCACTGATGTTGCTGTCTGAAGTGCCTCTAACAGCATCTTGAAACGCACACTCCTTTCTCCTAGCTCTCCCTGCTGGTTTTCAAAATTCTTGCTCAGTCTTTTCTAAAACTGGATGTTCTTTTCATATTTTTATCTAATTTGTCTTTTGACTGAATGTCTATAAGCATTTCTTTATTATTTGTTTCTGTGGACTACTTTCTTCATTATACATTACCAGTTTTTTTTTTTGGGTTTTTTGGGGGTGTTGGGCAGGGTGATCTCATGTAACGATAAAGTTAAGAAAAGATTTCTCTTTTTTATCCCATATATTTGTAGTTCACATTTTTGGCTTCTTGTGTCTCATCTGCTGTTCAAAATTGCTTGGATTTAATCTTATGGATTTGATTTCTAAATCTATGTTCTTCTGCTTTAGCAGTTTCCTGTTATTGACGTCAACACTATCACTCTGCAGCTGGTACCTACAAGAGCAGGACTGTTTTGTCGCCTGTCTCTCTCTTAACCATGATCCATACCTGTAAGTTTTGCCAGCTGAACTATCACAATTAAAATATGTGGAAATAAATTGCACACTTCACAAAACTGTACAGTTCGTACATTCGTAAGATGAGTAAAATAGCCAAAGTGACTATGAAGTGAAGCAAAGTTCTGGTCTGTGTTGGCTGGGTGTGCTTTTCAGAATAGCTCTGTTGTCATATATTTAATAGCAAATTTGGTACTGGCATGCATTTTGTGTTAATATTTCTAAGTCTGATTTTTTTTTCATGTTCCCCAGTCCAAAAGCTCTTATTAAGGCTATCCTCTCCCATGTAAAGCTCTCTTATTGGTCCCTGTAAAATTATAATTTTCCATGGCGGTTCTTTTTTCTGTGTCATTCTTCAGATTTTGCTTCTGTTGAACTAAATTCAACAATATCGTGGAAAATGTATGTTTAGTGCACCAGTGTGCTGAAAACTGTGAGTGATAAAAAAGTCAATTCACCTCAAATCAGTAACCCAACAGAGCATTGCTGTTGCTCCATCCTCCTATGCTTTTTGTGGCCTCTGTCTTTTCTCCCTTGCCAACCACCATGTATATAATTAGTCAAAGAAAAAAATACAAACTCAACAACATGCACAAGAAAAGGATGTGCCAAGACAGAAGAATCACAAAGAAAAGATTAATGGGGTAAATGCTGAGGAGGAGATCAAGCTGTTTTTACAGGCTCATCAACCAATGTCAAGTTCAAAGGTCACTGCTTCTGTAACCATCCTCACAGGGGTATTGGTCATCAAACAAACACTCCAGTGAGATCACCTTAGTGTAAATAGCAGTGGGCAATCTGAGGATGAACAATCCCTCTGCTCAGTAAGTGGCACATTCTTCTTCATGAGAAATTTGCTCAAAGAATTAAGTTGTCTTAAGAGATGCTAGAAAATGTGTTTCACAATCTGATTTTGGGGATTTTTTTCACTATTTTTCTACAACTGAACTTATACTGAAACAAAAATCAAACTTGATAGCAATTATAGTGAACCAGATTTACTGCAAATTCACAAAAAGCTTGCATAAAATTGCACTATTGTGTTTTAATTTGTTATTTTTTTTATCAGAAGTAATAGAAAACATAAATTCTATGAAAAAAATCATACAACCCCACCACCATTGTTACTTATTTGTGGGAATAGAATGGATATGCCACAAAAGAAAAACCCAGTGAAAAACTTCCAGCGAAAAGATTCCCATCTATTTTATTATGTCCAAAATAAAAGTCAGGTTCGGAGAAACTTTCTCGAGATGGAGAAATATCTAAATTCAGATAATACTTCTATAACTGTAAATTCTATTTACAGAGTAGAACTCTGATGTAGGAACTAGGTATTTATATTAATTCATAGGTTTACTTTTGAGGTTAGGTAACCTAATGCCAAATGCTTCGCCACAGGACTCAAGGGCTATGACTATGTCAATAAATTAACAGAGCCAAGCACTTCAGTGCTATCCTGGGAGCATCAGTTCTGCTTAAAAACATGCCATGCTCCTTGGATCACTTTCTGCTACACACCAACAAACACTGGCAATGCTTGACCACTGGCCAGGAAATAGCATGGCCTGTGGATCTTTCCAAACAGGTCATAGAGACTGGGTGATAAGACAGCTTAGCTGTGGAGATGTGCTCTGCTCTTTGGTACTCCTGCTTAGAGACAGGAAATAGACCTTGGACATTTTATTAACATATTTGCAACTGAATAACTTTGATATCTTAATTTTGGCTCTTAGGTGACTTTGCATGGAAAAATTCACTTGTTTAACCCTTTTTTTGGTTCCTTAAGGCTCATAAGTAATACTGACACATCAAAATCTGATTAAATCACAGCAACAAAAGGTGGACTCATTTTAACATGACTTATGAAATTAAAAAACATTTTGCTTTATAGTACCAAAGGATTTCTTTTGTACTCTACTTGCTTTCCCTTTAAAATTGCATTTCAAAATGCTGTTAAAAATTGTCTCCTCTTCAATGTTATTTATTTATTTTAATGCATGAGACATGGCAGTTCTGACTTTTGGTCTGAAATGGGAAGGAGGAGTGTTTGATAAATAGCAGTGAAGGCAGGAGATCAGCTTCTGGTTTCCATTAGCCATTTTTGTATTTCTGAAGTGTTAGTTGTCAGCATTTCCATGACTAAAGAAAACAACTTCATAATAGTTAAAAAACTTAGTAACAATGTTTCCACTATAATTTACATGTAAATTTTAGAACTTCGTCTGCTGGTGGTATCTGGGAGAAGAACCTTTCTCCTAAATAAATGGCAAAATGCTTTGGTTCTGGAGTGAGATAATCTCCTTAAAACCTACACAGCCACTGGGAATTCAAAAGAGTCACAGATGTAGCATTTAGGTGACGTAAAGGTTCCCTAGTTAGAGAAACAAAAGTCAGATGCATGCACCCAACAGCCTTCCCTTTGCTCTCCTCTGGAGGAGACATATAAAAAAAAATGCCTAATCTCTACTAACTCACATGAATCCATCCATGAAAAAAACACAAACCCGTGCTAAGCCTCATTGGATGACTGAGACACCAGACTACAGAGGGAAGAATAATATCTTCTCTAATCAGTGCAAAGAATTGCATGAAAAACAACGTGGTATGCGAAAAACATCTTTTACTGAAAAGGCTCGTTAAACTTGATATACACACAAGCTGATGTATTCTATACTCATCCTTTAAATAAATATAAGTAATTACATTCTAATATTGTGATTGTCTGAATTTCATGCTATTAACTATTTATTGCCACAAAATAATATAGGTGGAACACAAAAATTTCTTCAACTGAAATTTTGAGACCCCAGATATGTTTTTAGCTGACCTTTACAATGAAAGGACACTTCAGGATCCTGTTCCATTGTGCACACCTTTTTGTCTCTTTCCAGCAACTTCTTAATGAAAAATCTAGCTGCCAGTTGACAATCATAATATCAGTTGAAATGTCAACTGAATTTGAGACAGGACTAGAGTCTCAGAAACATTGAATTTACAGCTAAAAGTAAGAAGCAGAAAGGAGAAAACATATGTTGAGAATGGAACAAAATGTGGAAAAATTCAAGTTTTCAGGAAAAAGAAAAAAAATTGCCTGATTTAATTGACTGCTGAAGCATCAGATAACCAGAATTCCGCAACTTTTCAACTTGAAGTATCTAAGATTTAAACCTACATAATCATACTTGTAGAAATTTAATATCTTTGCCCCTTGTTCTCATTCCTTCTTTTGTACTGTACATATTAATTTTTTTTAAAATTACTCACCTTTATAATTTGTATTGAGGTCTATTTTAAGGTTCAATACTTAACCTTAGATTTGATAAAACTAAACCTATTTTTTACACAAAAGTCCTTTTATTTCCAAACTTATCAATTTTTCTATTCTATATTTTTTTAAATATTTTTGATGGAGAGATGTACAGGACACTCTAACAATATGTATTTTGTTGGGTATGTTTAGTTAATTTTCAGATAACGGCAAGCCATTAATTTTTCATTTCTGAAATGAAAATTTAATCCTAATAAGTGATTAATATTGCTACAGAAAAAAAATTGCATAGGAAGAGCCACACATCTGGTAGCAATAGAAAAATAGAGGGCACATCTAACTCCAGGCGTAAGGAGGTCTCTATACTCAGTAGAAGAGGCAGCCTTAAGAAACTCTATTTAATTTCCTCCCCAAGACTTAAATGATTAAGCCATGTCAATCTGGCATATATTTGCCCTACTTTTTTTTTAATGGCCACTAATGGAGACTTAATAATATCACCAGACAGTCTATTTTTTTATTGACAGCATGAGAATTTTTTACTTTACTTATTACTTGTTTTTTTTTTCCTGCTGCATGACTTTTGGTCTTTTGGGCTGTGAAGGCAGAACATGTATTTTTCTTTTCTCCTTGCAGTGTCCTGTATCTGCACGTATATGCACAAGCATCTTTATACATAAATAAATATAAGTGTATAAAAATATGCATATATGCTTCCCTCCTCCTTTCTTCATTCACTTCATAAGCCTTCCCCTTGGCTTAAGGTAAACCAGGTCATTCAACATTTCCTTTCAAAGTAGTCCTGATTTTTAGATTTATGATTGTTTTTGTTTGTCTCCTCTGTCCAATATTTTGCTTGACTTAAATACCCAATACTATGCTCAGCATTCCATCTGGAGCCTTGCCAGTTCCAAACAGGACTGTTTTGTATTTTTACTTGCTCGTCACATTCTCAAATGATGTCTGCATTTTTTGCTACAGACTAACAGTTTTGGCACATGTTCAGGTCAGGATCACCTATGGCCTTCAATGGTTTTCTATTATCTAGTCTATTTCTATTATTAACTATTATTAACTCTTCTGTTACTAACAATTTTGTTTTATTCTTTATTTCCACAGCTGATTACCAATGTCCTATTTGTTGTCTTATACACCTGTTCATACAGTTCCTCCCTAGCACTTCTTATTTTTCCCTCTACTTGTCATGAACATTTTGAAATCTAATCTTTCCCTCCAAAGCACTATCATGTTAACATACCTGAAAATATGATCAAATATTAAGGGAACCATTGATAGTCATTAGGTTGAGGACAAAACCTGCACAGCCTCACTCAGTATATTTTTCTATTTCGAAGTGAATTTATAGCTTCTCTTCAAGCAGGATAACCTGGAAATTTCTGTACAAATTTTAATTTAATTCCATGCAGTGCATGTTCTTCTACTTTGCTAATGAGAAGGTAACAAGGAGAGCATAAAATCAAAATGTCTACAGCTTTTCTCTTGTTATGGAGGAGTTCCTAGCAGTTTTTCAGTTTCTTTTGGTACCATGTGCCAGTGGTCTCACACACATGCAGATATATCCCACTTTACACAGTAGACTCTAATCTCTCTTTTTTTTTTTTTCCTAGGATATGATCCTTCCTCCCAGCCACTCATATTAGCTGTCCCAACTACCAGCTCACTGTTGACCTTTTCACATTAAGCACCTCAGCCCACTGAGAGTTGGGTCTTGACCATTGCCATGGGCGGGCCAGTGGCAGAAATCACATGGAGTTGTGGAACAACAAGGAATTATATGTGGCAAGGCTGAAAATGCTTAATTCCACATCCTTCAGTTTAGGAAAAGATAAAATATCTTGAAAATGTGTGTTTTCACAGACTAGGTAACAAATTGATGCAGCTGGAGTGGTATTTTTAAATAATGATGGATGCAGAAATATTTGCCTGACTGTTCATGCTTCGTGAAGTATATAATGAGACATGAACTTCTCTGTTTCTATTTAGCTGATTGGAATATCAGCTTTAAAGCCCAGTGATGACATGTTGCTGTTCGCATTTACTATTTAGACACTGTTCATGGAATAAGGTCCAAAAATGAAATTTAAACCTCTTTGGGTTGCAAACTAGGGATTTCAAGAGTGAAAAATAGCAAAGGAAATTGTAAAAAAAAAAGGTTATAGACAAAAAAGAAACAAAGACTTAAAACAGCAGTGGGCAGAGGAAGTTCAATTTTTTTTTTTCTTTTTTCCCAGAGCATAGCAAATGTGACAAGAAAACATTTGGACAATTAAATAAAAGTCTGTC
>JAWWMU010000153.1:74627526-74649473 GCA_035048155.1 Cinnycerthia olivascens | reverse complement strand
GAAGAGAAGAGAAGAGAAGAGAAGAGAAGAGAAGAGAAGAGAAGAGAAGAGAAGAGAAGAGAAGAGAAGAGAAGAGCAAAAAGAAAATGCTTCTTGGTTCTGCTGGATTACAGGAAATGTTCCTGGACACCCTTGCTTTGTTATTGCTGAGCTCCACTGGAAGTACAACAGTTACAGCCATGTTACTCAATCAAGAGCCAAGTGTATCAATTTACTGTTTCCACAGCTGCAGGGTATTAAGTGCTGACTGCACCCAGTTCTGTGGTCATCACACTGTGTTTAGCCATACACCAAGTCAAGTGTCAGATCCATCACTAACAAAGGGCTTCCTTTTCCTCCAGGTTGTTGGATGCTGATGAGTCCACATCCTTTTGCTCTGCTATCTGCCCATCACCCATAAGTTCCTCTTATTGACCATCACAAGCCCCTCTTAGGCTTCTTTCTCTCATTCACACCTAAACACAGTCACACACGCATGAAAGGTAATTTCCTATTGGGAGGTCTTGCTAAGCTTTCCTTTCTTAGTTTTTTCCTAAAGGGTCTTTCCTCAAACCTTCAAAATTTTGATCAGCAGTGAGGGCAAAGGAAAATGCTTAGGTAGAAATGTTGAGCTCTAAATAGGCATTAATGAATAATGGAGGAAGGGATTGATATACATTCTTAATCATTCTGTCTGACTGAGATATTTCTTAGAAGTTATTCTGAGTTTTAAGTTTCTTCCTTCATTACAAATTGCTGGAAGGGCCAAAGGCTGTCCTTGCAGTTATTAGCAACAATTTAGGATGTTTATTTGATACCCAATTACTTTGGTACTTCAGGAAACCCTATTCATTGTGGGCAGTTCAGTGTGAAAACCTGGGGAAAAAAAAAAAAAAAGAACAGATGAGACTGTCATTATCCAGCAGTTTTTCAGACTTTTTCAGTGCCATGTGGCACTAGGATTAGGGCTCAATATCCACAGTTTGCTTTCTTCTGTGTTCCTTAATGTATTAATAAGGAAGTATACAGTCAGCATACAATATGTAGCTCACTTCTTCTGTTAATGGTTTGCCTTACATGATTTCATCAATTCCCACGATCCTTCCCTTTTAAGAATTTCTGGGAAATGACACAGAGGACATTGGGGCACTTCTGTGGCTTACTGTTAGCATGCAACCAGACTAGTTGAACTACAGAGTAAATTGACCATACTGAAATTATTACACAAGACGGACTTGTTTCACAATTTCAGTTACTCTTTAAAAACCTGAGTCCATAGACAAGTAAAATTTGTTTTCCACTTTATTTGCTATTTCGTTATCAACTGTGTGTTTTAATCTATGAAAACAAAAAAGGCAGTCTTTAGAACAGAAACATAGCGAGAGTTAACCATAAAGATAATTCTTGTCAGTCTTTATTTAGGAGTTCTCATGGTCCTGACAGAAGGTACTTGTCCAAATGAAGAAATGTATTGTAGCATGAGAAAAGAACTGAAATGAGAGGCGTCTGTACTTGCCAGTTTGGTGCATATACATAAAGTTCCTAAGTTTTTTTGGGTAGTACTCATATTTTGGGGAGTACACAAAATATTAGTGCATATTGAAGCTGTTGCATCTGTCAGTATTGTGATACCTGCATTGCAGATGAAGGATGGTAAAGGAGTAGTTAATCATAACCATCATCCATGTGAGCAACATTTGCACTAGGAAAAATGACCATTTTGAACAAATTTGTTGGCAGAAAAGAAATTTTCTTAGGGTAAGATGGGAATAGAAGATTATAACTAAGTGAAATAATGACAAGTTTTGACAGAAGTGAAGAGGATAGGACCATACTGTGCTTTCAGAAGAACAGTCTGACTTGACTGCAAGACAAGCCAAATAAAACATATTTGTCTTGTAAAGCTGCAGAGCAGTGTCAATGACATGTTGTAAAGATGAGTCAACATATGTAAAAATGGAAATAATAAGTTATTATTATTAACTCTCCACACTAAACAAAGCAGCCTAGAATTTAAGGAAAGAGTTGGTGAAAAATTTATACGAAAATTATTATTTTACCTGTGCATTATTTTTGGTTTAGGTAAAATCATATTGGTTGAGACTTTTGTGTGGTGTGTGTTTATGAGGAATTTTGGCTATCAATATACCCTTGGGTATTCAGATGGAATACTCATTAGGGTGCAGTTCTGGGATAGTTTTCTTTAGCTTATTTGGAGGCCTGGGTAAAGAAAAAAATGCTGTTCTGGGAAAGAATGTCTGAGATGGTAAGGTTACAGCTCCTTTCCTACACAAGCCTCATAGACAAGCTGTCCACAGAATAGGTGTCGTAGCAAACAGGATCACCTGAGACACAGTAAAGGGACATACATACAGTATTGATGGCCATAGATTTTATCCTGGATGTGTCCTGAAAAGTATGTCTTACTTATAGTTCACTAAGAAAAAGAAAGGCATAAAAATTGCATAGAAAGGAATAGAAATTGGGGAAAGAGACAAGTAAAATTTTGGTGGCTCTTGAGAGGGCTGAGGCAATAAGATATGGTATCAGACACAGAGATTTCGATGGCATGGAATGTTTGTATTCAACTCACAGAATGGCTGCCAGGGGTTTTTTGGGATTGCTTTCATCTGGATCTCTGGATACAGCATAACAAGCTCACTAGGCTGATATACTACATATCAGAGGTTTCAGTATTTCCAGTTTCACCCATCAAGACTTCACAACCTGGATGACTAGTCAGGCAAGGTAAAGAGCTTTTCTTCAAGCAGAATTTAAGGAATAAATCCTCATAATGCCCTTTGAATAACTGGAAATGATGTCTGCTCTTCTGGGATGAGGAAGAACTCATGGGGAGACCTTTGCAACTTTGTAGGAGTCTCTGTTAAGTGGCTTCGATTCATCCGCCTGTGGGATTGGATTTCCACTCATTTGAAACCCATTCAAGGGCCAGGGTCAATTCTCAACAGTGTTGGCTCAGATTTCCCTAGGAAAAGGGAAGAAAGGACCATTTGAATCAATAGCTATGTCTGCATACTTGTTAATGGAAGAGCCATATATTTGTGCCAGAAAGCCATCCCTGTCACTCAGTTTTGATCACTTACAGAGGTACATAGCCAAAATTGTCCCCAGAAACCTTTTTGGCCCAGGTCATGTATCACTTCTCCAGGCAGTGTTGGGGCACAGTGCAGGAGTTAGGACAGCCCACTAGGTGCTCCTAGTAGGGAGTTTGGAAGCAGCTGCAGTATTCTACAAGACAAGAAAATTTAAAAGTATGGAAATGGGGCATTTCAAGTCAGCTAGCTAAAGACCTTTACCCTGTTACATATTTTCTCTAAATTCACTCCCTCTTAGTTTTTTGTTTTCTTTTTTTAGAACTGATAAGACCCCCCAACAAAATGCCATCAACCAATTGAACAAGCTTGATAGATTGATGCAGGATTTCTCAAATTAGTACTGTTTAGCAACTTTTGCTTCAGCTTTTTATAGTTCTCCCAAGAGGAAAAGAAAATACAACTGGCCTTTGCCACACTTGTGAAATTGTTTTTCTGCATAGAGGGATGGTCAAAACAGAGCTGAGAAAACCAACACTTCTGATTTCTCTCAGAATATAACTGCAGGGATGCTTATTTTAAAATGGGCTTCTCATCCATTTCTTCTTACAAAATTCGAGTATCTGAGCCCTGCAATGAAATGCATTTTACATCAGATGCACCATCTAAACAGTATCTGCAGCAGAGAGAGGTCTCAGCACTTCCAGTCCTAATTAACCTGTGAGTTTTCTCTTGTGACATGGCTACAGTCTATTAAATCTTGCATTTCTTGCTGCAAAGTAGCACTAGTTCAATGGGAAACATAGAAATTGTCTTTCTCTTCCAAAATACTAGAATAATCTCAGCAACGAGGGAAAGTTTCTGGGAGGTGGATGCAGTAGAATTGAATTCCCTCCATCTGAAGTAAAATCTGAAACCAGATCATTTCCCAAACCCTTAAAGACAAAAAGGTTGTAACACAGATACATCCTTTGGTGATCTATTAGAAAAATGTAGATTTTTAGAAACTTCTAATATCCATGGAGATGGCTTTTATAAAGAAATTCCTAATTCCTGGTTTCCAGTGGATGGAGGCAGGAGAGATGGACTGTATTTTATATGCATACAGTGTGGAATTCCAGAGATTTGACAACTTAAATGTCAAACATGAGCATATGGCAACTTAAGATGCTAACAGTTAAAGGGATATTTGGGAAGAAGGGGATGAGCGGGAACAGGAGAACATTTGTGGGATAAGATTGAAGATCAATAACTCAAATCCACTCTTGCCCAGCTATTAAATGCTTGTGAGCCCTTTATTCATACTGGAAGATTCATGTCAAAGCACAGGCAGAGAAACTGAAAAAATGATCATTCATATTCTTAAAATGATACTACAGTCTCTGGCACAATATCACTCTGTTCCAACTAGCATGCTTGAAAATAATTCTCAGGCATGCATTGGAAATTAGCACGGAGTGGGAATCATTCCCAACAGGCAGTTTGAATGTAGTTAGCTTGTTTTTGATGGCAAGAGAGCTTAATACTAAGGACGTGCCAGTTGGCTTCAGTGTCAAAGAAAGCCCTAGACTCTGTTTAGTTTGCTAGTGTAGATATAGTCCTATTAGTTCTAACACCTAAATCCAATCTGAATCTTTTTTTTTATATTACAGAGAAGGTAGAGGCTGTTTTGGGATGCTGCCCCATGTGATTTGGAATTGACCTTGCAAACATCTATTCATATAAATTATTATAACTCAAACAGTTCCCCTGATCTTAAAAAGCTGCCTATAAAATCAGAACAAACATTTGTGAGTGAGGTTTTGCAGAATCAGCATGTGGTGGGACAGGTGCAAAATAAAAACTTAGAATCTGATTCTTGTGTGGTAGTGCATTCTGCATCCACAGAAACTGAAATCATAAACAACAGAGCAATCTGTCTCACCTTTGAGTTGTTTGCCCATTCATAAGTTGATTCTATGGCCTTTTTCAAAATCAGTAGTGGTAAGAACTTCATTTTATTTCTATCCCCTGTACCAAGCATGTGGTTAAAAACTAGTCCTCAAAAAATTTTACCTTTGTAAGAATAAATGCATTATTTTTCACTGTGTAGTAGTTATATGTTCAGTATGGTTTTTTCTTTTCTTCCTTTCATTCTCAGTGGGAAATTTAATGAAATATCACATTGTTGTCTATTACCCCATCAAAGAGTTTCCTCCTCGGAGAAGAGGAAACATTATGTAATGTCTCCTCTTGTCTTTAATATTATAAACTAAGAAACAAAGTGTAATTAATTATTTAGAAATTACTGGCTGTGATCATTATGCTAAATGACAATTATGGTTATTGTTTACATCCAGAAGTTCCAGTGAGGAAACAGAAGACCAAATTCCCCATGTAGTTTGAGCTGCACAAACATAAAGGAAAAAGATAGACTCTGTACCTCATTTTGGAAAGAAACAAGCAATAATGGCCAGTTTTAAGAACCAAAGGGCTAAGAAATAAAATTGATTGGATAGTTTCTTCCCTTCTGTAACCACACCCAGGGACATCTATCACAAGTCTCCGTGCATCCCATGTTTTCCTCGCATTCCATTGCCTCTATCCCTTACATAGCTGTTTGACACATTTTACACCTCTCTTCACCTTCTTTTGTCATTTCTGGTACAATCTTAAGAGAGAGTGCAGCCACTGCCACAAATATTTTTTTCTACAGCTGACGATGCATCTGCCATCCATCTCAGCAGACTAAAGTATAAGGGACTTAATTTCTTCTGTTTGAGGTAATACTATTTCATAGAAGACTTGGCTGGAATGAGTCTCTGGAGGTTGTCAAGTCCAGAGTTTCTACTTTAGGTGGGACTATACAACCACTGTGTCATGTGTTTTGGTTATTGTTTATATATTTGGTTTGTTTTGGTTAAGTCCTTGGAAAAAATCCAAGGACAGAAGGTTCCCCTTTATATCTTGCTGGGTAACGTGACAGTGATGAACAACCTTTCTGGAGAAGTCTTCCTCCTCTCTAATGGGAATGTCCCTACCATAGTTTATGGCCTTGTTATTTCTTCTGCTACTACCATGAAGACATTGGCTTGGCCATCATAAAATCTGGCTTTCAAGCTGCTGTAGGCTGCTGTTCAATTGGTCCTTATCTGTCTCCTCACCAGAATAATGAATCACAGAACTACAGACCCATAGCATCCTTAAGGTTGGAAAAGACCTCTAAGATCGAGTCCAACCGTTAACCCATAACCGTGTTCACCACTAAATGTTTCCCCAAGGGCTGCAACCACATGCCTTTTAAATACTTTCAGGGATGGGGATTCCATCAGTTCACTGGGCAGCCTATTCCGACACTTGACAACTCTTTCAGTGGAGAATGTTTTCTTAATATCTAATCAGATTCCTTTTCTCCAGGTTGAACTAACCCATCTCCTTCAGTTGCTCCTTGTAAGACTTGTGTTTCAAATTCCTCACCGGCCTTGCTATCCTTCTCTGGGCATGGTCCAGTACCTCAACGTCTGTCTCGCAATGAGTGACACCCAGATCTGAACACAGGATTTTAGCTGTACCCTCACCAGTGTCAAATACCCAGATCTTTTTCCACCAAGCAGTTTTACAGACCCTCCTCCCTCAGCCTGTATCACCACATGGGGTTGTTGCCAACCAAGTGCAGAATCCAGTCCCTGACCTTGCTGAACCTCATACAATCTGCTTTAACTCATTGATCCAACCTGTTCAGATCCTTCAGTAGAGCTTCCCTACCCTACCGTAGATCAACACTCCTGCCCAGATCAGAGTCATCTGCAAACTAACTGAGGGTACACTCAATCAATCACCTGGTCCAGACCATCAATAAAGATATTAAACAGGACTGGCACCACTACTGAGTCCTGAGGAGCCTCACTGGCCTCACTGGCTGGCAACTGGATGTAACTCCATACACTGTCACTTTCTGGAGTCAGCCATCCTGACAGTTTTCTACTCAGTGACCAGTGCACCTGTCCAAACCATGAATAGTCCCTCTGTCCACCCTTAGAGGGGAACTGTGAACAGCTTAGCACTCGCTGCTTGGTATCCCCCATATGTGGTCTGGGAGAGCCCAAACTGATGTTTGCAGCCCTTCTATCCTCTCACTTTGTTCTTTTTCTTCTCCTTCATGTGTTTTTATTTTGTTTTGGGGTTTGTTTTTTATTTAATTGCTTGTGTTTGCAGTGGACCACATGAGACTCTCTCACTTTGCCTACAAGTAATTCCCAATGCTGTTCCCTTCACTCCTATTAATAACAACAGTTCAAATTTATTGTTAATGACATCTGATGAGGTGATATCTCCTCTGATATCTACTCTGCTTGCAAGTTACATTTCTCACTTCATATGCAAAAATGTCCATCCCCTGGGTTCACTGCCAGGATCTGTTGCAGTACTCTTTAGCTGGACTCTTTAGTGACTTTCAGTTGGTAAGTGATGTTTTCTTGTTTGTTTGTTTTAGGGCTCGGTGAATTCTTCTCCTCCCAGGCTCTCTTGCCTCAGTGAAGTTGTTCCATGTGTCACTTCCATCTGTACCAACTCTGCCTTTCTTTCTCACTCTTCAATGTATTGCATGGCATAACTGTCTGACTTGTTTGCTCACAGGATCTCTGTAGCATATTAGGTTTTTCTTAAAAGCTTGTGACTATGCAAAAAGGTCTGCTGTTTTCCTTACCCTGTATGCTGCTTTTCCTGAGATAATTTTTTTCTGAGTAGCTGCTTCAGTGCTCTGTTTTGGGATTTAGTATGATAATAATGTCGATAACACATCGATGCTTTTGTTGTTGCTCAGTAGTACTTATCCTAAAGACTTTTCAGTTTCCCATGCTCTACTAACAAAAAGATGTGCAAGAAGCTGGCAGGGAGCATGGGTAGGAAAACCCACCTGAACTGGCCAAAATTATATTCCATACCATATCATATCGCACTCAGCAAATAAGGATAAGGGAAGAAGAAGTAAGCAGGGGAACAATAAGAGTGATTGTGTTTGTCTTCCCAAGTAATCATTAGATGTGATGGAGCTGAACACTTGCCGTCCCATTCACCCAATGGAAGTGGTGAATGAATTCCTCGTTCTGCTTTGCTTGTACATGCAGCTTTTGCTTTACCCGTTAAACTGTCTTTATCTTAAATCATGACTTCTCACAGTTTTGCTCTTCTGATCCTCTTCACCATCCCAACAGGGGGGGAAAGATGGGAGGGGAAGTGAGTGAACTGCAACTAAACAGTTGATACCTGGGTTTAAACAATGAGACCCTGGTTACTACACTCTGAATGAGGTGAAACCGGATCCAGTAAGGAGGGATATGATTCCCTCCTGGAGAAGATGCTTATGCTCAGCTCAAGGAGGTTCTAGAGGGTGAAGTGAGATGGAGAGAAAAAAAAAAAAGGTTTTAAAAACCTGAGAAATAGAGAAAATTCTGCATGAAAAAGGATTGACTTCTAATATAACTGAAGATTAAAAAAAACCCAACAAATAAATTGACAAAACCCAGAATTATACAACAATCCTTTTTACATTCACAGACCATTAGATGTCTTTGGCGTATTCATTTGTGAAGAGCATGCAGCCAGATGGACTAAAAAGTTTTGATGACCCATCATCCTGCCCAAATGCCCTATGGAACTATTTACCCAGAAAAACCATCAGAATCAGTTTCTTCACTGATGGAATGAAAATTGATGGAAGAAATTCTTGGTGGAGGCTTGCTTCCTTACACCTTTGTTCCATTCTTCAGTCAGTACTAACAATTTTTTTTCTAAAATAAATCAACTTCTCCAAATTAATTGCTTTCCATATTGAAAATCACAGCTTCTATTTTCTTCGACTCATTTGTCACAACCTCCTTCTGCCCCAATTTTTCCACTCCTCAGAGGACCTAGCCAATTTCTATTGAGAGAAAGGAGATAAAGTGTGTCTTTTTTTTTTTGCTTTTTTTCTTTTCACCCTCTCATATTTTTCCAGTGTTGAGGATGAGGAAGCTTCTGTTCTCCTCTCTTCCACAAAGGGGCCTAAAGAGCCTCATACCATCTCCTTACTTCACATTGTAACACTTCTGAGCATTTTGACCTCTGCTTCTGTCTAACCCTACCAACAAGTTCTATATTTTTCCATTCTTGTAAAGAGAAAAAAAATATGTTCAAACATACACTGGCATTTGCACCAGTCTTCTTTTCCATTTCCTTTGAGGTTTTTTTTTGGTGCAAAGCTAATTTAATTCTCATTTCAATCAAAAACCTGTTCATGTGTGCCTGCTCTGAGCTGCAGTTTATAAAAGCCCTATTACCTTTTTCATTTCCAGTGGCAAATACCAGAACCAATCTCATTCCCTGCTCTGACTGCCACCAACAGTCATCCATCTTCAACATTGCCAAGCTTGTTTTCTTAAAACAGTGTCCTCTCTTTCTATGGTGACTCTGTTCTCTTCTAAGCCTTGGTTGCCATGTCCTTTAGAGAATGCCTCTTTGTGCCTTATTCTCCTCTCTGTGTGTGTTTCTTGTATCTGCCAGTGGTCCCTTTTTTTCATCATCCAAACGTGGTTAATCTTATCCATACTAATTCAACCAGAATACACCAATCTGCCACTTCACAGCAGAGCAATTTCTTTCTGTCTCAGGAAAAATTCTGATGTGCTTCTTCAATATTACCTGGTGATTATCTAGTCACCTCATCTAGCTCAACTCATCTAAACAAATCTTTTAAGGAAAATTGAAAGTGCTTTTGTTCTTCCTTAATGTCTATACCAGGGGAAGTGTTGGTGTGTGTCATTCAACACACCTGACTCAGATATCATCTCGAGGTCCTCAGGTATATGTTATATTTAAACAGAATGTCTTCCTTTCGTACACCACCTTCAATACACAGCTCTTCCATTAATCTCTCCTACCTGTAATATAATCCTTTTGGATGCTATTTGACTGATTTCAATCACCTATATGCAGTAGAGAGATTTGCATCTGTGTTCTTTTTTTGGATTTCTCCTTATACAGTAGAGAAAAATAGCTGATATAGAGTGGAAGTTTTGCTAAAATAGTCATCCAATCGTTTTTTTTTTACATTTTTTCCCTGAAAGTTCCTGTATCTTGGAGGACTAGATCCTATGTAAATATTCATGCTGCAGAAATCTAAAATTAACTGAAA
Organism: Cinnycerthia olivascens; assembly: GCA_035048155.1. Taxonomy (NCBI): domain Eukaryota; kingdom Metazoa; phylum Chordata; class Aves; order Passeriformes; family Certhiidae; genus Cinnycerthia; species Cinnycerthia olivascens. The sequence goes on along the minus strand of JAWWMU010000153.1, from coordinate 74,639,291 downwards.
TGAATTTTGTCTCCGTTTTCCTTTTTCTTTTCAGCTGTGTAATTTCTTTCCTTTAGACCCTACCAAAGGCAATCTATCCCTACATATAGTCCATACGAAAATAGTGTTCCAGGTTCATTTTCCCAGGCTGTAACTTTGACTATATAATTTATATATAGTCAAAGTTATATAGTCCATCCATTTGATAACTACACCTTTCATCTGAAATTAAGTTTACACTACTTTTCTCACTGTTTTCCATCTTTCTATTACTGTTCAGACTGACAGCCACATATGGCCATTGCTATAACTTCATATTGTTTACTTAAAGACATTTTGGAACAAATATACGTATAGTTCCTCCCAGGCTATTCTGCATGTTTAAGGAAAGATTCCCATATATATCTGCCATATTGTAGAAATTAGATTTTTTACAAAATCCCACCAAATATCTTTGCTGTGACACTTACAAGAAGCTTGTCAAGGGGTTGGCTTCTGAATCACTGAGGCCTCTGATCTGGATGTTCAAAAACAATTCTGTTTCTTTTTCTCTGTAGTCTCACTGCCATAAAAATAACATTTTTGAGCAAAGACTGTTTTTGACTTGTACTTACACAATACTTAATATAAAGCTATATAAGATAATGAATAAATATTCTAAATGTTAAAAAAAAATTAAACAAATTATAATAAGAGCAATATGAGATATTTTTGTAACAAAACATTTGGTATTTAAAATATCTCTAAGACTCAAATGAACAGGATGTACCCTTTGTTACTTCAAAAATTCACTATGAACATAATTTTTATGGTGCTTCAGAGGAAGAAAAGACTATTATTGTTCAGTAAGTATAGCCATATATGATACTCAATTCTTGTAGGATAAGAAGGACATTTAGACTGAATTTTTCACCTGTCTCTATTGGGAATGGCAAGCTATTTACAGTAATTCAGGAGCATTCCTACCAGATAGCTTGGCAGTGACAGAACTGGATTATGTATTATATTGTAGGTCACAAAGACGCAAGAAAATTCACCCCAATAAATTTTTTCCACTCAGCTCTAGTGTTCCCAGTTTGTGTACCTTGACTTTCATATATTTGCTTTGTTTATATAGCTTTTAATATTTTAAGCATAGATAGTAGTATTCATTTATATTTGTTTCATATTTGCATAGGTTCTGAATTGAGTTAATTACCTTAAAGCTGAATTTTAAGGAAAAATCAGACTAATGATATTGCGCAATTTCAGGTTAACTAAGAAAGATATACTGCTGTTTATATTTTTAATGCAACTTATATTTATAAGGATCTATTTTTTTCTTTCATCTATGTCATGAATAAGTTCATGTCTGATACATACTAATGAACAAAAAGAAATGTATATAGTGGTATTACTTATATAATCAATGGTCAGGAGGACATGTATCTTAACCTAGTATTCATCTTTTCAATTTATTTCTATAATCTCCAGACATATACAGAAATTAACTTTCCCATCAAGTTTGTACAACCTAGAATGCAAAAAAACTGTCACTTTCTTTCATTAAGTTCAGATCCACCTCATAGAGTTGAGACATGAATTTTCAGTGACTGAGTGCAGCAGCAAGAACATCACAAATTAGCCTAGCGAACCAGCGCACATTTTTAATATGTATTTATTTCCATAAATGTAAGTGCTGAGCAGCTGATTTCATTAAAATTATGGCATATTACATTTAGGATCTTTATTTGCATATTTTCTGCAAGCTGAAGTATTAGTTTTTGAACTGCCATTTTAGGCAATTTTTGCAGTGACAGATACAGATTTTCATTAGGATCACAGCAAGCTGTTGGCTAAGATTTGAACTCTAGGGAACAAGCCCCAGTAGAACGACATAAAAATATGTTAAATTACTATCAGGGTTGTGGAAGCATGAATTCCACAAGAAAAAGAAAATTAATATAGATATTCAAGGTTATGACCCCCTGAGATATAGTTCTTGGAGAAAATAAATAAACCTCCAAAACCTCAAATCTTCAAAGTTCAAAACTATTTAGTTTAAAAGGCAAAAAAATCAGGAAACATTCAATCTTGCTTTGATTTGATGGCATGTTTATAGAAAAAAATTCAGAGTAGGATGAAAAAAACAGAAAACAATCACCGGAATACTTGTGAGATTATGCTATGCTCTACTTTCTAAACTCATGAACCCCTGCTTTTCACTCAATGATATGACTTTTTATGCTTTGCTACATTCATATATTCTCATTAAGTCTCATAATCCAGGTGCATAGTTCTATCTCAAGGGAGACCTCCACTCATGTTTTCTCTGCCCTCTGTTTTCAAATGGAGAAACAAGCATAATTGATAGCTGTGCTCAGTTTCCTTTGAAGCTCTTGAGTACAGAACCAAGTGGAAAAAAAAGAACAACAACAAAAAAAGTGTTTTGTACTTTTATGGGGGAAAGGATATTGCAGAAGGACAAAGGAAGATGGAAAGCTGGAAGATGAAGGAAAAAATGGAAGAAAATCATGAGGGAACTGCAGCTGAAGATAAAATGCAGTATAATATCAGATTGCAAGAACAGAGGGACAGAAGTATGAGTGAGTTGCAAAAGTCACTTCCTCTAGAGATCTTGTGTCACAAATGCTGCTGCTGCTGAAGAATAGGATTTAGACATCCATCAAAGGCCTGCTGTTGTCCTGGTGGGAAAATAAATAGTTCAATATATTGCTCATCTAAACCAAAGTTACCCTGTAAAGACTTAGAAGGTTGGGAAACTTGGGACCCATGAAGAATTCTCTCCATTCTCTCACTCACTCAGTTCTCCACCTCTCTCTTTTCTTCTCTCTCTATATATCTATAAATGTTGAATAAAAAATAATATATATATGCACCACATAGAGCATATGAAGAAGTTTAGGTATATTTAAGGGGTGTATGTGTGTGTGAGTATGTGTATTTGTATTTGCACACATATGTATCTATTTTATTTATGTGTAAAATTCTTCTTAACCCTGAATGAAGTAAACATAAATCTTATTTAAGAGCTGGCTGAATTCCAAAGTGATATTGCATGTAATATGCATGTGGCCACATAAACACATTGCACATTCACAGTTTTAATTTTCAAATGCAAAGTATAAGTCAATGTTATAACTATTAATGATGTCTACCAGAACATTTCCAGAAGGTTAAAACAGAAACCCCAAAAACATCAAGTTACCCTGAGAGGTTTAGAATTCCAGTTGGATCTATAACCAGTTTAATTACCCAGTATAGATATTCAACAGCTATTTTTTAAATGTGTTTGGATGTGAGTTTTCTCCTCTTTTCTCTTTCTAGTGGGAAACAGAAGGATTAGACAGGCTTTGGACAGAATTGCTAGAAAACACAACAGATATGAGGTTTGTTCTTCCATCTTCGTCTCAGAAAATCTGTAGCCTAGACACAACTGAGAATTATAAGAAAAATAATCCATGTACATGAATCTGTTGAGCATGGCATGAAAAAACAGGAATCAAAGCCCAATATTCACTTCAACATTAGTGTTGTTGGATTCTCTTGGAACAAATTAAGATCACTAGATTTAAGGCCAAGGTTTTATGCCTGCCCTGACTGACACTGTAAGAAAATCTGATTCTAAACTGGATGCAACTCATAAAGGAAATTCTTTCTTACAGTGTTTAGCTGTGCAATTAAAGCAATGAGTCTTCTTAACTTAGTTTCTGGATTTGTACAGCTGCTAAAACAGTAGACATTCACCTCATTCTTCTTCTCTTCTCTTTTATGATGCCATAAAAACTTTATGAGTTATTAATGAGGATCTAGACTTCTGACCTTTGATGCTTGGTTGAGGACAAATTTATCAAAGCAAAGCTATGCTAGAGCCAATTGGAGTCTGTTGAAGTGTAAGAATCTATATTCTGTGTCATTAAATAAAAGCAATAAAAAGTATGCTGTTTGTGCCTTTGTTCTTAAAAGTATGTTGAAAAGTTGTCTGTGCTGGTTTGACAAAACCCAGTCACTGGAAGAGCTGATACCATTGCTCCTGTTTAGTTTGAAGAAGATAATGTAACATAACACAGAAGGAGGCAAAGGAGAGACTACTTCACTCATAATATTCTTTCATTTTTTCCCACAAAACCTGTGAGGGGTACTTAGCCTAGACCCACAGTTTTCTGCAGACCCATAAACTAGGTTCTGCTTTATGACAAGACTACTGACAAGAACCTCATGAAGTTTAACAGGGGGAGGTGTAAAGTCCTGCCACTGGGGAGGACCCCTTGCTGCAGCTTTATGCTGGGGGTTGGTTGGCTACAGAACAACTTTGCAGAATCTGACTGGCTTCTGGTGGCCAGAAAGCTCAAGGTGAGCTGTAAAAACATGATTGCAGCTGAGCAGGCCAACAGCATCCCAGGATGCATGAGAAGGAACAGGTTAATGGATATGATCCTTTCCCCCTAACTTTTTGCTGGTGAGGCACAGCTGGAGCGCTCAGTCTATTGTTGGGTTCCACAGCACAAGAGATACAGGAATATTGGAGCAAGTCCAGTTGTGGTTATTAGGAGGTATACAAAGAAGGACTGATAGATATAAGACTGTTTAACCTGTAAGAAAGAAGGTTCAGGGTGGTCTTAGCAATACTTATCTTGCAGAGGGATGTACACAGCCAGAGGTAACCTGGTCTGGTTCACCTTGCTTTGAGAAAGGGATTTGGACTAGACAATCTCCGTAGGTCCTTTCCCATAAGAACCTATGGGATCCTGTGATACTATGAAGTAGATGATCATCCATCCAGGAAGTCCTGATGGAAGCCCTCCTTGCACCCCTCTTGTGGGATGACTGTGGCATACTGACAATGTAGAAAATATTACAGAATATTTTGACTTGGAAGGGATGCACAAGGAACAGTGATTCTACCTCTTGTAATGGACAGTACGGGGATTGAACTCACAATCTTGGCACTGTTAGCACTGTGCTCCAACCAACTGAACAACTCTCAGAGTTACCCTTCCCTTGTTTCTTTTTTCCTCCCAGCTGCAGACACTCCAGGGAGTGTGTTTACTAGTGGTTTCCAGAGGTTAACAAAAAGCTTATCATCAGCGTAAGAGGGTCACAGCCTCTTATTTATGCCTCAGCAGTGTCAGAGGCCAGCTGGCTGGAGGGGTGAACCGGCCATGCTCAGAATAAAAGTACTCCAACAAAGTTAGGAGTAACCCTCTCACCACGCAGGGAGCCACATCAGTCCCAAAACAGTGCAACTCTCATAATTTTCTATATTTCTAGGGAGATAGAAGCATAGACACTGTGGTATAAAGATACAGATGCATTCCTCTACAGATATGGTCAAGTGAATAGTATACTGTACTGTATATGTCAAGAATTTTAAGCCCTTTTCCATCTTTGGATAAGCAGAGTAATTTTAACAGACTGTCACAACACTTCGAGGTGAGGTGCCTTCTAACATTCCACTAGTACAGTTTGGTGAGGAAATTGCCCAAGGGTTTGGAACTGGGATACTAGAAGTGACTTTTCTCTTGTCCTTATTAGGTAGCTGGAAGGAGATTACAGTGTATGGTGTAAATTTAATGTCACCCTGGCAGGAGGTGGTGGGTTAGAAATCCTGTCTGTCACTGATTTACTGCTTAACAGTAGGGAAAGGCTTTAGAGCAAACCCTGTAGGAGCATTATAAGCACTTTTTTTTATTGTCTAGATGTCAGAACACAACACAGGGTAGCCACTAAGCTTAAAAGTGATCTATCAAAAAAAGACCACCTGGAGATTATCTTATTTTTGTCATTTTAAAAGGACATGAAAAGATCATTTTTTTCATATCTCTTTCCTGGTCAGTAAACAAATCCACAGAGGGCCCATTTACTCATAAAATGGCCATTGATGTTATGAAACTCTTCTAATTTCTAATGTTCCATGTTTTTTGTTGCTGTTACTTAAAATTATTTGTGATATATTTTGCTAAGTTACTGTCTCTCTCTTCTCTACAAATTTTTAATTTCCTTGTTCAAAAAGCTGAATTTTCTCCAAGCTGCAGGAAGTATTCAGAATCTGCTAAATATTTTAATGCTGAGAGATGGAGACTTTTAAAGGAGAGCACTGCTAAAACCTTGACATTTTATTCTGATTTTCCATCAGTGGTTATGGTTCCAGAAAACTGCAATTCAAAACATTTAAAATCCTCATACTAATATGAAATAATAGCACTTTCTATATAGAACCAACAATAAAAATAACCTTTTTCAAGATTAAAAAGCTAGTAGTAGAAGTTAAAAATTGACAGTTTCAGTGTGACCGGATTAATAAAAAAAATTCTTCAAGACCCCAAAAAAAAATCTGTGTTTGATGTCAAGGTCAGGATTCAAACATAAAAGCAACATAAAACAAGGCAGGGTATTATTTTTAGCAGTAATAGTACCTTGTCCAGAGTTGCAATTAAAACTGGTTAGTGTAATACAGACTGCTAACCTGTTTCCCTTCTTATGGTGTGTTTGGGGTTTTTTACGTCTTGGGGTTTTTTTATTATTAGCTGAAAAGTGCAGCTCAGCTTTGAAGCTACACTGTGTAGCACTTCTTTCAGATGGAAGTGACTCAGATGAACTGAGAAAACATTTTACAAAATTTCACCATGGACAACTATTTCCAGAATCTAAAATATATGAGCTGAAACAAGCCCCATATAAAGTTCTGATTTCCATGGGAAAATGTCCTTGAGTTTCATGTGGTGTAAAATCAGGCCTGGCTCCCAGCAGTACATACCAAAGAGAGTCTTCCAAAGCCAGGGAGAAGAAGGAAGGGGAGAGAGGCTGCTCGAAGACTGTTCACATTTGGCCAAACAAAGCATCCGGATGGGAGTCAGATCACAGAGCCATGGTTTGGAAGGACCTTGCAGAACATGGATTGCTTTCATTCTGCACCTGAGAGGCTGGAAGAGTTTGGGATCCAGAGCTGCTTCTCAAGTGGGGCAGCATTCCTACTGCTTCCCAAGTGGTGCTGATGTTACCTTGGCAGTCACTGAGGCTGTTTTCCAGGGCTAAAGCACAAAGAAAGTAGCATGCATGATAGTCAGCTGTAGACTTCAGGAGAGTGGAAAAGGGTAATTTTCTTTTAATTGAGGATATATGCCAACCTTTTCTTTAGGACTGGGGCAGAATTATTACTCTCTTGGTTTTTGTACTTCCTGAAGAAATGCTTTTTTTCTTCTGATCCTAAATGGAGGGTCTAGACCATTCATCTTCAATGCATGTGAGAAAAACCTTGTCAAAATTCCAGAAAAAGTGAATAGTTTGTTCCCAGGGTAATTTCTTCTCAAAAATGCAGATGCAGAAAACTTGGATATAACAGGAGTGTGGACAGATTTTTATACATATGCCTGATTTGAAGTCTAGATACAGAATTTTTCAATTTTCTCTGTTCAAAGGCCACACTATGCATTAGGAAGTCATTACTACTCTGGGAAAGTCATGGGGAGCATGGGGTGCAGGGAAGGATTGTGGCAGCTGCTGCCTGCCCTGCTCGACTTAGAGAGATGCTGCTGTGGGAAACCAGCCAGGCAAGGGGGGGTGAGTGGGACTGCTCTTGTGGTCTCTGCCAAAGAACCTTGTAAGGGTCTGTTATATTTCAGTCTTAGGTACTACTTTTAAGCTTGATATGACATTAAAAGTAAATGGAGTTAAAAGCTTTTCCCTGACTAGTATTACTTTTTGACACATTGCATTCTATATGAAGACTTTCTAATTTTTTCCTTCCTTATTATAACAAATATGCTGATTTTGAATATTTATGGAAGCAGGAAACTATTTTTTCTGGTGCAAGAAATAAGCGAAAACCAGACTTCCCGATCTGCAGTCCTGTTGCTGTTGCAGGCTGAGGAAACACTAGGCATAGAATTATCTCCTCTGTACCAAAGGCATCATATTTTGGTGATCTTTTTGGGGCTCATTCTCAGGAACCGAGTTTGAGACAGAGTGGGGAAACGTTCTGTCCACTTAATTTGCTTTTCTGATTGAAACAATAAATTTTCTGAGTACCTTTTCTCAGTGTCTCAGTTTAGTATAAGACCTTTCTAGCTCACTTTTTTCTTCTCAGAAACAGCATGTCTTTCTGCCCTCCCTCTCTCTCTCCCATGTTTCCAGTGAAGTACGATCATACAGCCAATACAGGAGTAGTGAAATGTTTTAAGGTGAAAATCTACTTACAGGTGAGTTTCTGTTGGTGCTATAACTGGTCTCAATTCACATTCTAATAAAGTTGTTAGTTTGTCTACATTATTCAAACTCCTAAGGAACATTTTTGACATGTAGTTATGTATTAAATCAAAGCCTAGAAGAGGAGTAATCATGTGGCTTTAGAAGTGTTGCGTAAAAAAAGGTTGCCTCCTAGTTATGGATATATGTCTGAAGTGGTATGCAGCATATTTTTCCTTGTCATTTGTACCCCCAGTGGCAGCAATATTTCATTTCCATTGCTACACAGGACCATGGCTGGTGAGTATGAGAGTATTTGTCTCTGAAAGGCAATGCACCACAGTCATCAAGTAAATTTATCACAGTGCAGGCAAACATCAAGGTTTTCAGAATTGTCTTCTAAAGGTTGAGCACCTCTCCTATGAAGACAGTGTGAGGGCTTGGGTTTGCTCATGCTAGAGAAGAGAAGCCTCTGGGGAGACCTTAGAGCAGCTACCCAAAGGTGCAAGAGAGCTGAAGATGCACTGTGTAACACAGCACACAGTGACAGAACAAGGGGGGATGGCTTTAAACTGAGAGAATGTTTTATTCGATATTAGGAAGATATTCTTCTCTGAGTGGAGCAGACATTGTAACAGGTTGCCTAGAGAGGTTTTGGTTGCCCCATCCCTGGGGATGTTCAAGGCTGGATTGGATGGGACTTTTGAGCAACCTGATCTAGTGGAAAGTCCCATGGCAGGAAGGTTGGAACTCAATGATTTTCAAACCCTCTTAGCATTTTATGAATTCTTTAATCTCCTGAAAAAGAAGGCCTATTTCTTTCTTTACCCATTATGGAAACTTGTATAGTTGGAATTTTATGACATGTTTGATTACTTAGCATTCACCTCTTGTATGACTCTACACACAAAATTTCATCTAGCTATCTGATGTCCCCTAGTGAACTTGTATAAAGACGGGTTTTTTTCATTACAGTATGAAGATTTGATCTCTAGAACTTTTGATATCTAGTCTTTTCTTGCCATTCAGCTACTGATTCACTGTGATCAAATTATCCCCTTATTACTTTTCAACTTCAGTTTTTTTTGTCAACAAAAGGAGTGGAACTCTTAGAGTATACCACAGTAGATCATTTTACAGTTCTCAGATAATATTTGTTGATTTTATTCATACAGTGTGTGGGTATTTTTATAAGAATTCTTTTTAGAACTCATGTAAATGTCTTGCAGAAGAATATACACAATTATTCCAGAAACTATGACTACTTTTTTTTTCCATAGTGATACCAGTCATTATGTAGTCTGACTAAACTGAACACATGAAAACATACATTTGACTCCTACATAATGATGACATTTTTATCCTTCTAGTGAAGAGTGAATATTTTCATTACTCTTATTTTCAGTCTCATTTCAGCCCAGGAAGTAAGAAGGTATTTTTAAGAAACTGTAATTAAGAAAGTATAAGGAGATTATGTGCAAAGAATTTGTTGCACTTCAGTTCTCGAAATATATGGTCTAAATATACTGCAAGCTATTCGTAAAACATTGATGACACATTACTTATTTGTCTGTGCATAAATATATCCTTTTCTTTGTCATATAACTCTCTTTGTTATATATTTTTGTTGTAAGAGCAATTTACTGTCTGTTAAGATAACTATAAAACACCACAATAATTAAAATAAAAAAAATTAAAGGCTTCAACTGTCATATATTTCTCTGAAAAAAAAAGTCAGAAAGTCAACAGCATAACTGAAAACTAATCTGTCCAACAACATGCATTAATCATTAAGTTTATTATTTAAACTGATAGACATATTTATGAACACTACTTTCAAATTTTTAATAAGGGAAATGATTTTGAAGAAGGAGGGGAAAAACAGAGCAAAAGATGAGATATAAAGTGCGCAAAGCAGTAAAAAGAAGAAATTGCTCTCTGTCATAGTTGTTACAGTGGTTCCAAAATGGTGCTGGAGATTGCACAGGCCCTGTCCAGGCTTAGTGTATCCTTAGGACTTATTTTGTCAGGCAGTTATGTGGAAGCTACAACAGTTCTGTTATATATATATATATTTCTTATGTCAGAATATGCTTTATTCCACAGGATCAGATAACATTTCCTTAGAGTTCTTTCAGTTTTGAATTAGATTCAATACATATAAAAGAAGAATCAATCAATATGGTTCGAACTTGATGTAGAAAGAGGATGGAGTAAGACACACAGAGACTTCAGGGATTAGAAAACTCAAATACAAATCTACTCACCTCACCATGCCTCTTCCTGTCAGTTCTCTCACATCAAGTTGTCCTGTGATTGTCCTTTCTCCTCTGTCTACTGGCAGCTGACCAGCATAGCTTCAATGACTTTACCTTTAAAGCTTTTTTGGCACTATGTTTTGTCTCATCGTTTTCTGTTCTTTAAAATGCAATGAGTGCTCACATTAAATTATGCAATAAGCACATGCATTGAACAGGCATAATACGCATTTGCTCATGGAATTTGTCAAGCCTGTTTCAATTGATTGGGATAAGATTGTGTGAATTTTGCACTGTAGCTCCACAGCCAACTAGCTAGTAATCAAGAATTTTTTTATTTTTTTTTTTGACGAGCCAAAAGCATTTATACAGGAGAGGCAAGAATAAAACATCAGCAATAGTTCAAATGCTGTTCCTGTTCCTTGCAGTGTACTTAATTCTTCACATCTGCTGTTGATTCTAGTTGAGAATTTTCATGTTAAAGAGCAAGGAGAAGAGACACTGGGCAGCTGTAGGGAAGGCAGAAAAGTCCTTGGTTCAGGAAAGGGGAGAAGGACTGATAGTGAGAACAAGACTGAAGATTTCATTTGACTTAATGCAACAAAAAGCTTATGATTGTTAGCTATGATATGAGGCAAATCCTTCCTCTTCCCTCTCTCAGGTACAGAAAGTCAGCCTAGCCTGGTCAGGTTACTATGTGTGTGAGTTAAAGTGAAATATTTCTTATTCCAAATAGATTTAGTATTAGTCCTCATTAATGCTATGGGATCCACTAAGCTTCAGGATCATCTTGTAGATATTTAGGTAATGGAAAGGGAAAAAAATTGTCTTGCAGAGACAGTTAAGTATTTAGCTGATTGCAGCTATTCACAGCCTCCAGATGTCTTTACCAGAGTCATCTATTTATTTAAATAAAGGTGTCATTGTAGAACACTGTTCTAGGCATAGATTTTTTTTTGACAGTTAAATAATTTCAAGTGGGTTGCTTTTTTAGATGACAGTACTTTGAAATCACAGTTTAGCAAATACCAGGAAGTCTTTAATAATCTATGGCAAAGCATGACACTGAGGAAAATGGTTCTTCCTAAAATACACAGTAAATCTTCTGCATAGTTAAGCTCGAAGTATTTCTGGAGCAATGCTTCATTAATGTGGGACTAGTTCTCTATTTCACCTGGTCTGAAAATCTGACTTATAAGTTTCTTGCTGTATTGCAGTTACTTTCCCAAATCTGTATACTTAGGAAGGGTCAAGAATACTGTAGCATAGAGAAGAGAAGAGAAGAGAAGAGAAGAGAAGAGAAGAGAAGAGAAGAGAAGAGAAGAGAAGAGAAGAGAAGAGAAG
>JAWWMU010000153.1:74610496-74622477 GCA_035048155.1 Cinnycerthia olivascens | reverse complement strand
GGAGTTAAAAGACTGAACTCCTCAGTTCTTTCCACGCTCCCAAGAGAGAGCTGTAGTCGCTGCCACCCTCTTCTTCACAGTTACCTCTTTTGTCTCTTCCAAATACCTTTAAGTGCCCGTGAGCACAATTAGCTTCCTAGCAAATCTTTTGGGAAAAAATTCTACAAGAAAACAACCCAACCCCCAACAGCATGAATTACAGTGACCACATGTTACAGCAAGAGAGAAGTGCAAGAAAAACTCTCAATGTCATATTATTGGTGAAGACTTGATCTCATGTAGCCCTAGAATCCTAGTTTGTGTTGGAAGGAACCTTCAACGGCATCTAGTCTCATCTCCCTGCCTTGACCAGGACATATTCCATCAGGTCAGGTTGCTCAGAGATGGGTCCAACCTTCAAAATTTTCAGGGGTGGGGTATCCACCACCTATCTGTTTCACCATTGTCATTGTAAAAATTCTTCCCTCTATTTAATCTAAATCTACTGTCGGGGTAAACACATTATCTCAGTTTCTATTGCAACAAATCCTGCTTAAGAGTCTGCCCCCAGCTTTCTTTCTTATTGGGTTTCTTTAATTATAGGAAGACCTCCTTGGCCTTCCAATAATTAAATAAATAATAATATAGGGTCTCCTCATAGCCTTTTCTTTCTCAACTTGAACAACTTCAACTCTCCTAGACTTTTCTCTTCGGAGACATGATTCAACCCTCTGACAATCTTTGTGGCCCTTATCTGCACCCAATCCAACAGGTCCATGTTTTTCCTGACCAGCCAAGCAGAGGCAAGAGGAAACATGACCAGTATAAATACTTTTTGTTATGGAGACTGAAGTGCAATGCTCAATCTCTTGTTCTGAGGCTATTAAGTGCCCTCATGGTAACTTAAGTAGAAATCACAAATGACAGTGCTTTAGATTACCCTTAATCATTTAGCTATGGGAAGAAGGAAGTTTTCTTCCACACACTAATTTCCTTTACCAATAGTATATAGGCAGTTGTAGCATTTATTTTGCTACTGGTCACTAATAATTATTTTGAAAGCTAGAAATTAGTGTTCTTATGTCTAATTCTTGCTAGTAAAGCCTCTATTGAATCTGAAACTTCTTCATTTCTATCACTGCATTTGTTGCTTACGCTTATTTATTGAAAGCGGGGCACTGAAAGCTTGGGAGAACTCGCCTGAAAAACATGATTTCCTAAGCTTCTATGCCTAAAGATAGCTTAATTAGGAAGAATACTTCATTCGAAAGAAGGGAAAATTAGAGCAGCAAGATGAACAATAATTAAAAAAAAAGTATTTGAAAATATTGCTTTGGCAATTGGAAAATAGTTCTGTTGATTCCAGGAAGAAAAAGAAATTTCTCTGAAAAAAGAAAAATGAAAATATCATTAGGTTCATGAAATTCTCTTTTTTCCATCTCTGCTTGGTGTGGGTATTAATTAATAAAACTAATAAGTTTAATTTTAAAGCAAACCTTTGCAATATGTAATTGTGTGATCTAGATCATGAAATAAACTTTGTTTTGTCAAACTGGAAAGCACTGGAAAGTTAATGCTGTTTCATCTGGTTGTTTTCTCTGTGTGTTTGTGCATACCGTATAGAAAACATTATGAATTGTTACATTTTACTGTAATTCAGTTTCTTCATTCCAAAGTACAGGATATGAGACCTTTCTGCCTTCCCTGGTCCCTTTATAATGTATAAATGGATCAGGTTACTACGGACCTCATGTTTTCTGTTTGGGGGAGAGTTACTTTAATGAAAGCACAGTGGAGACCAGCTTAGGGCTGCTTTCAATGGACCTGATAGTGACAGGACTCATTAAAACAACAAGATAAGAGATTTAAAGATGTATGTATATCTAAATCAGCCAGACTTTCATGGGGAACTAAACTGCTTGTCTATCAATCTCATGGAGCAGCCTGTAAAAAAGAGGTACTGAAATAGGGGCCTTGAGTCTCCCACAAGGAAATGCAGAGGTTCGTGTACTCTATCAGGATCTTTGATCTGAACATTTTAAAGAATTGAACCGTTTTTTTTAGGAAGCAAGTCTCTTTTAGGTAGCAATTATCTCCCCCTCCCCCGTGTTTTTATTTTAAGGTGGAAAAGGCAGGCCTGTGTATCAAGTGGGATTGAATATACTCATGTTTATGGATAGAAGATTATATGGTATACATGTGTTATATTTGTGTCTGTCTACCTTTGATTATGTGTGTTGGAATTCTCAAGTATACATTGAGTACATAAATGAAAATGTAACTTAAACATACATAAAACATATTTATTATATGTATATTTAATCTTCAACACATACATCATAGTTTACACTGACATAGGAAAGAATTGTATGTAGACATTTTTCAGAAAATGAGATGTATGTGTTGTTTCTAGAGCTTATCTGTAGAGAGAGAACATCTTTACATGGGATTTCTAAACTGAAATTCAACTCCTGAAAATATGGAGTGACTGTCAAAATAAAGCCACTGTAGCTGTTTGGTACATATTTGTACATATTCAGCCTTTCACATTCATGTTTGTGAGTGAATAAATATATTTTTATATATATCTATGCACTTATATATTAATATACCTCTATACCTAAAACATTTTAGATTAATGTAAAGGTGATATATCATCTGTTACTTTTAAAGAATTTTTTGATATAAATACATATGTATATTTATATAGTGGGTTTTTTTGATTTTATGTATGAACATATATAAGCATACATATATATCAAATCTGTTTTAGCTGTCTATGTATGACTCATTTGAAACATATTACTCAAAAAAAAAATCAAAATTCCTATTTTATTTTTTATTCAGTTTTTCTTATTTTCTCCCTGCTTTCCACCCCCGTTTTTTCAAAAAGAAGAAAGATAGTTGCATATTTTTTCTTTTTTTTCCCTTTTTTTTGTTTCATTTATTTGGGTTTAGTTTTATGGTTAGCCTTTTTTTAATTTTATTTTTTAGTATTGAACAGACACAGTATCCTTGTATGACTGAAAAATGTGCTTTAGTGTACTTTTATAAAGCTCAGTTTTCTCTTCTATGTTTTTTTTAATATATCTTCTTTTGTCAACATATCTCATGCTTAAACCTCAGCTCATATTTATTGAAGTGATCCTAAAATAATTGTATTCAAAATGAGATGAGAATGAACAGATTATTATTAAAATTACTTTTCACTTTCAGCTGATCTGATTTTCACCATATTTCAAAAACTGTAAAAGTTTTTTTGCAGGTCAGATATGCGACTGAGAGTTCACACTTTCAATCCAGTTTTACTCTATGTAAGACAATTAAATACTTTATAGTCAAATATATTATTCTGCATTTTTGTCATAAATTCGTTACAAATGAGAAGCCAAATCATTCCGAACATCAATAGTTTGGCAAAGTAGACTGGGATTCTCTTTTGCTAAGGGTAGGTTTCCACAGTTTGTTTTTTAATGAAGCTCTTCGTATTTTCTTCTCTGTATTTCATTCACATATTTCAGTGATCCTTGATATAATATAAATTTGTTACTGTTTTTTATCTTGGATGTGAAGTTATTTAAGCTTGAAAAATTTCTAGTTAATTTTTTCTACCCACTGAGTTTAGCAAAAAAGGTGATTTTTAAAAAATCTCCTTATCTAGCACAATATGTGAAACAAAAAATTTTCTTACAAAGCTTTTGGTTAAGACACTTTGAGATTCATAGACATTAGACAAAAATTGTGTTCTTCATTTAGGTCTTCTCTCTTAATAGTAGCTCTTACGGTTATATTTAATTGTCTGCTTATAAAGGTATTTCTTTGTTTATTCTTCTTAATTGTGCTTTGTTTTCAGTAACAGTACTGGAGATTCCATCACAAACAATAGTTTTTAACTTACGTTCCTGTGTTGTAACAGCTCGGGGAAAAAGATTCAAAATTGTGCCACCAGGACTAAATTCCTACTTCTCAGGGGTCTTGTTATGGGGGAACTTAAGCGTTGCAGTAACTTTTGTGCAATTATAGTGCATCGCTCCCAGATCTTCTACAAAAGGTTCAAACTCACTGAAACATTTTGCGTCTTACAGAGAAAACACCAGCTGAGCTCAGTATCTGTAAGGGCCAGAGGGAATTGATGTGCAGGTAACTGTGCAGGCTGGGCTTTGCCCATTTCTCACATGGTCCCTACCACACTTCAAAATCCTACCCCTACGCTGAGTAAATCTATGATGCTGCAAATTTGAATGTTTTTTATCTGAGAGGAGACAAAAAAATTATTTGGTTTGTTCCTAGTATTTTTTATTGCACATAAAATTTCCAAATGGTGTTATTTCACACTGCTGGTGTAATCTGCATGACTCAGATTTGAGGCAAAAGTTTGTCTGTGTCACAAACTGTCTTCTTAGAACCTGGTATGTAAAGGTTTTCTCTTTTTTTATTTTTTTTTTTTTTATTGAGATAGGAAGGTACAGATCTACAAATGATTTAGGACATAACTATTTTTTACATAAATTTTCTCACTCTATATTCACAAAGAATTCCTGAAGGAATAATTTGCTATATGTCAAAGTTACAGAAAATCTTTGGCATTTTTTGGATCACTGACCATGCAAAGAATTTTGGGACAGTTCATTTTTCATGTTTTTTGTGTTGTCAGCTTGAAGACAATGGATTGCTACCGATGATGGTCCAAAATGTGTATTTTCCACATGAAAAAAAAGACTCACCAAAGCCTGGCTTTAGAATAAAAAAAAAAATCATAGAAATAACAGCCTGTTGTATAAGGATCTGTATCAGCTTGAAAGGCTAATAATCACAATTAATGGGTTACAATGGGAGAATAATTTACCTTGTAAGATGTCGTCTGATGGGCTTTCTACATATTCCAGTCTTTTGTGATATTTGAGGGGTTCCTGTGGCCTTAATGCTTCTGTGTTACCTGTCTTGTGGCTTCAGGATGTCTACAAGACAGAGGAAAGATGATGGAAGAATCTGTATTCAGATGCACCATGAACTGCTGCTATTCTAAGTCTTATTAGGAAGGCGAGCTCTCCTTCTGAAAATTCAGTGATAACTCCAAAGCACACTTGGTGGAAACCCCATGTTTTTCTCCTCCTCTGTTGAAGTCACGTTCTGCACCTGTTCTTCTTCCTCAAGCCTCACGTTGCTTGCCAGAGCTCCGTCACCACAGGCCGTGCTTGGGGAAGGTTAGAGAGGGTTTCCTGTGCTAAAGTGAACTCTGCGCTCTTGGTGAATTCTCAGAGTGACACAGCCCTGAAGGATTTGATCACAAACCATTTTTTCCAGATCACCTCTTCTGATTCTGCGGGAAGAATGGGCAACACTTCCTTACAGATGACTTTATCATGGTTTTGAGCTTATTTGGTTTTCTTTCCAGAGCTAAGTATACACTCCCTGTACATTAGTAGACCACTGATGAGGAAACAGAATTGCTGGTAATTATATTAACTTTTTCTATGCCACTAATCAGAGACACTTGAAGTTTTTTTATAAACAGTAAGCAACTTTTATCTAGCAGTGTCATTTAAACAATACTTAGACTATCTTGAAGATTAAAAAAAAAATACGTCAAATATATTTGAAAACAAACAAAAACACTCTTTGAAAATTAGAGATAATTCAGATATGATTTTGCAATGCACTTAGCTCTATCGAATATTTAAATGTTAAAAATTCCTCTAAATGCATTAAGCATTAGTACTTTTCTCTCATATCTGAAATTCAGGCCTTGCTTTGTTAAGCAAGCTAGAAAATGATAAAAGCAGGATGTACAAGTAACTGTGAAAGCTACCAGTTGCCTGTCTTCTTTGGAAACAGGTCACTATGGAAAAATTAAAGTTAGAGTCAAAATCAGGCAAAGAAATCAAGTTAATTTTGTTTTCTCCTCACTACAGTACCTTTTCTTTGCCTGAAACTCCCTATAATAGTCCTTAAAATACTTTTTGCACTAAGTAAAGAAAAACTCCTACCAAAAATAAAGTTCAGTTAAAAGATGGATTCATTAAATTTTCTAATTCACATGTCACAGGTCCCTAAAGTTCATCCATCTGTAATTAAATTAAATCCTAGAAGTTCTGTCTGACTGCAGCATAACCTATCATATTGAGCCTTGAATTCCTGAAGGGCATTTTATATTGGGCTGTTTTGCTTATTCTATATAAACACTGGCATCAGTATCTCTAATATTAAAACATTTATTAAAATGTCATTTATCATACAGCTGCACATTTTTTTTAAGGCACTTGGATATTTCCTCTAGTGCATTTGATTTAAAGATGTTTATTCCTATGAGCCATTAGCATAAGCCTTGGTTACTAATGGGCTGGAAACTCTACTTCATCATCTTGTGCTTTACGAGAATAGCAGCCAGAATCTCTTTAAGTACATACTGGGAACATTTATTAGAATCTTCTTGTCTCTGCATAATTTTGAAGTTTTCAAAAATTCTTATTTAATTTTGTAAATCTACTCTCAAATTGATAAGTTGTGGTGGTTTTTATTCTTAATAGTCTTCAAAGACCCATGGATTTTTTTTTTTTATTCTCTTTGAACAACCACAAATAATTTGGTTGAGGATTTACCCTAACTGTATATCTTTCACAAAAATACCAATTTTGAATACATTAATTCAATTAATCTTTACTAATAGCATGAAATCCAAAGCATAGTTGCCAATTTTTGGGTACAAATTGTACAACAGCAACAACTTTTACTTCAAAAAATCATTATCTAAAATTTTTAGCTACTACAATGTTTCATTACTGCCTTGTGTGGCACTTTCTGAATATCTGTTATACAATTTCCTCATAGCACCTTATTTGTCTCCTGCTTCGAAGACTGCTGCTCCAGATACAAACTAAGAATTCTCACCTTTGTTTCTTTTATTTAAACCAAACATTGTCTAATAACTTCCTCTACCTTCTGTCCCTTTTGCCCTTTTTATCATCATGTCATTCTTAAAAATGTTATTGAAGATTCCAAACTTCTAACAATACAAAATATTCCACCAACTTTCAGTTAAAGCAGTGATAGCAATTTTCTCATAATTAACTGAGATTTCTGCTGCTTGCACCTTTCCTTGGCTCTAAGCACAAATGGAAATTTCAGCTAGGGTTAATTTTGTATCTCCCTGCCTCTCTTTGTCTCATTTATTACTGCAGCTAAACTCCAGCTATGGATATTGTCTCTTGCAACTCAAGCCATTTCTTTTATATGACCCTCTCAGGAACCTACACCCACTTTCAACAAAATCAAAATCTTCAACTTCACAACATGAACACAATAGGGTAAAAGGACAGGTAGGCTCTTTAAGAGTACAATTCTAGATGTGATGCATAAGATAAGGAGGTACATCACATTTAACAAGTGTCTATATTTTATAAAATGCAGAAGTATTACAAGCCATGAAACATGTATTTGCTATCTTCTTTCTGAGTTATTAAATTTGAGCATCTTGAATCTTATATTTAAAGATTAACTTTGCTGTTTCCTTCATTTTACTCTTGTGAATTTTGCCCAGACAGAAGAGTTATCAGAAGTTACGAACTTCTGAGACATTGCAAGTTGGGATTTATGTTTTTAGAATATAACTATTTTTCAATTTATATTTTTAAAGATGATTTTTTTTTGTTTGAAATGGATATAAATTTCCAAGAGAACAGACTATCTTTCCTCAGAGCCTAATTTTAAATGAGAAAAATAATTAGTTGATCTAATCTTTATAATTTTTAATAATTGCATTCTTTAATAGCCAACAATATTCATAATAAAACAACAGTTATGATGAAAATCTATTTATTTCTTCTGTAATTCTTAGAACAAGTATTTGCATACTTTTTATGTTGCAAATATAGTTTTAATTTAAGTAAGGAAGGAAACAGAAAAAACATTGGAACTATGCTATTAAAACCTGTTTAACAGTTTTCTGAAGAATAGGACTGAAAAGTTAAGTTTAGAGGTCAAATAATTACCTCCTGGAAATTGCATCCCAGCAGGGGCTTATTTTTAACAGCTTTTCCCTACAATTTTCAGTTTTCAACATTGGATACGTATATGCTCCTGAACTCAGAGCATCATACTCTTATAAGAATCATTATGTTCAGTTTTAGACTATTGATTTTATAATATATTATACAACCAATAGTCTAAACTTATTAACTTATCTTTAACTGATATAAATTTATAATATTACATTTTAACCCTTTGATACCTGGATTGCTGGAAGCTTTGCCCAATTCATTTTGTCTAATATGAGCTTGTAGAATTGTAAACTCTATCTAGCCTAAAACATGTATTGAGACTAAAAGGTTGAAAGTGTAGTGTCAAATCTAAGGGAGTTATCAAGAAATCGTGCTGGGAATTTGACACAAAGTGTTAATGAATCTTGAAGCGATTGTCACAGTATCTTGCACTTAAGGGTTGGGTATATTGTATTTCTATACCATCCATACATTCTTTCAAGTATCAACTAACCTGGCTTCACAAAGGCACTTTTATGTATTCAACACCATTTGATATGCATATTTTCAGTCAGCACTGCTAGGTTCAGCAATAGCCAAAATTCCAGTCTCTCTTCCTGTTTATTGTTCATGCCTTTAGCTACTCCTTATATTCACCAGAAGAACAACTTGTGTGGTGTGTAATAGAATTGATAGAATTGAGGGTTGGGGGTGTTGATACTGCTAGAAAAAAATGGCTTTTAATTTTGCCAGTTTATTTTTTAAATGCATCAGTTGCACATTTTGATCACCATAAGTCCTCACAAATAAAAGCTTAGTATTTAGTCAGAAAGAAGCGTTAGTATGGGATAGGAAATGCATTAGGAATTGCTGAAATTATTTTCAACAGTGTTATTATGGAATACCTAATATGGCCAAAGCAATTTATCAGGCCTATTGAAAAGCAAACAGGATGTTGTGATAGAATATGGAGCTAAAGGGAGTGCAAGAAAGATGCTGGAAGAATGACTGGGGAAAGAAAAGGAAGAGAAAAAGAAAAGCACACAGATGTTGAATTGAAAAACAAAACATGATCCAACAATGTTGTTTGCAGCCCAAAAAGCCAATCATATCCTGAGATGCAGCAAAAGGGGGTTTCCAGTAGGTTGAGGGAGGTGAATCTATGCTTCTGCTCTGGTGAGGACCCACCTCTGGTGAGGACACCATGTCCAGCTCTGGAGTCCTCAGCACAGGAAAATTATGGGCCTGTTAGAATGGGTCCTCTGGAGCATCTATCCCATGAGGAAAGACTGAGAGAAAAGGAGTGTTTGAGGAGACCCTCCATTGCATAAAGGGGGTCTACAAGAAAGATGGAAAAAAAATTTTAGTAGGGCCTGTTGTGATAGGACAATTCTTAAAGGTTTTAAACAAAAGGAGAGAAGATTCAGACTAGATAGACAGGAGAATTTTTTTACAGTAAAGGTGGTGAAACACTGGAACAAGTTGGTCAGAGAAATGACAGATGCTACATCCATGGAAGTGTTCAAGGTCAAGTTTGATGGGGCTCTGAGCAAACTCTCTAGTGGAAGATGTCTCTGCTTATTGAAGGGGATTGGGCTAGATGACCTTTAAATGTTCCCACCAACCCAAACCAAGATTCTAGGATTTCAAGATTCTCAGTTAGTAAAATGTTTTGTGTAGCTGAAATATTTCTGCATGATTTCGTCTCATCCTTCCTCTTCCCAGAAATTCTAGATGGAGAAACCATGAATACATGTGTCTGAAGCCCCTTGGATAAAAGATAGCTGGTCCCTGCATTCCTGTGTGCAAACTCAGAATGCTAGACATTATACAGGTGAGGAGTGATAGCCCTGTTCCTTGTTTCTCCACCCAGATTTTAAAATAAATTAAAACTTAAAAAACTAAATCCTTTTCCTGGTGGGTCACTACAAAATATATGATCTGTGACTTCAGGAAGAATTTGTGTCAAAAATCTGTAAATGAAAAAGGAAAACTGATGTTGAAGGTAGAAATGTTTGAAACTGCTTTCATTGCTGGAGCGTTTGTTTTGAACAACATTGTGTGCCTTTGTATGTAAGCATTTGTGTTTAGGAGACAAACTTTTCCCTGTGTACTTGCAAGTAAAGTATTGCTAAAGCTTTGTGTGCCTCACAACGCAGTGTTCAGAGTACACAATTTATACATGAGACACTCATTTCAACCTTGCTCCTTGCATTTCATTTCCTGAGGCTTCAATGAATGTAAAAACAAGAAAGCTGCTGAACAGCCAGGGGCTGTAATCATGTCAGTTTTTATAAGCAAAGTAAGGCTAGGGCTCTTCAGTGGTGGCTGGAGGAACTTGAGGAAGAAAAAAGGGCAGTAGAGCTTATTCATTATCATACCTAAAGCTGCCAGCACTATATAATTTTCTAGATATTTCTGCCATATCTCACATTTATACCCTTAGAATTATAATTTTGATAAAATTAAAGGCCAACACTATAGAGCCAAGAAAAACTTTTGGGATTTTTTAATGCAGAGTCCATTGCTAGATAAACATTACTTTCATATGATTCATGTAATACTTTATTAATGGTTAAATTATATATGAAGCAGTATTACATCTATGTGTGTTCAAGATTCGACTTAAAGTCAGTGCAAGTTTGAATTTTTTACTAACTTATGTACAGCTATTATTTCTACCCTGTTTATTGACTATTCTTGGTTGCATATATTAGGATATATTATCCATTTCACATAAAGGAAAATCAAATTTGAGAGACATCACTTCAAATGGTCATTTTTCTAGTGCTAGACAGAGGTAGTAGGTAGGCATGAAATGCCCTGGAAACCCTCTTTCAGGATCAAATAGGTGTAATCCTGCAGCCCCATGACCTTTCAGATGCATGCATGGCAGACACTTGTGAAGGCAAGTGTGAAATGGTGTGTGCATTTGTATGCTCACTGACATAGACTCATTAGTATGTCCTGGACACTGCTCAAGATATTGAAGGCAGAATAAAAACCTGCAGAAGGCTGGATTTTTTTTTTTCTCCACAGTATTTTCCAGGGGATCACAGTATTTTTAAAAATAGCATCACAGCACTAATTAGGACAGGGAAACCATGGATGATGTTAATGCCTATAAGTATGGTTACCAGCTGTCTTTGGTACCCATCATGGACAGATGTTTCAGTAAGGCCTGTTGCAGTAGGACAAAGTGCAATGATATTAAACTGAAAAAAAAGAGCAGATTCACACTAGATAGAAGAAAGAAACTTTTTACAATGAAGGTGTTGAAACATTGGAACAGGTTGCAGATTACTCATCTACCAGAAAAAAACAAATCCCTGGAAACATTTGAGGTAATGTTGGATGAGGTTATGAGCCACCTTATGTAGCTGAAGATGTCCTTTCCCATTGCAGAGGTGTTGGAGTAGATGATCCTTTAAAGGTCTCCTCCAACACAAAGCACTCTATGAATCCATCAGGAAGCTAAATGAGCTCTCACCAGGGTGTGTCAGGGCTGATTCTCTGGTCAGTCATCTGAACCTTCTGGACACACATGCCCCAGCCCTTCTGTGATAAGCACACTGGAATTCGTGAGAAAGGGTATGCAGTATAAAATAGAGTGTGCAGAATGCACAGAAATGCTGTATTCATAAAGCAACACCAATCTGTGGCATTGTGTGTCCTTGTTTTACTTGCTAAATAGAGCTGCATGTTAGACAGATTTGTGTGATGTTGTAATGATAGGCCCTTTGATTCTGAACTTATGCAAAATAGCAAGCTGTGGCTTAGCTTCACGTGATTTGAATTTCACAATTCAAATGCATGTTACTTTTTTACAGTTTGTGCATTCAATTGGTAAAAGAGTGCATTTAGACAATATGGTACTTTTACGATATTGGCAATTATCATTTAAAGAGGTTAATGATTGATTTCTCTTTAAGATTATTTGAGTCTGGTATGGGAACCAGGGCTTGTCTCTGACTGCCCTGGAGGATCAGGGACCCTGGCAGGGGTCTCAGAAATCTTGGAACAGAG
>JAWWMU010000153.1:74582794-74610396 GCA_035048155.1 Cinnycerthia olivascens | reverse complement strand
CCAAGATGGAGGAACCTCATGGCTTTAGGTTTCTTCCTTCTTCTTCACCTTCTCCATCTTCTTGGTGACGGGGACACAACTGATTGGTTTAGAGTAGAATTTGACTGTCTAACGTAGGTGATAGGTATTGGAAATTAGTTGTAAATAAAGTATACGTAGTTTTTAGTATAAAAGATAAACCCTGCCTCTCAGGTGGGGAGAGAGAGAAAGAGAGAGAAAGAAGAGAAGGCCTTCGACTGTCTTGCTGGAAGGAGCTCAGCTGGGCCGAAAGAAAATGTTTTAGATAAGAGAGAATAAACAGCCTTGAACGCAAAACCAGAAGAGTTTCTGCCTTCTCTCTTTCATCTCGAGCTGGGCAAAAACGACTTTTACAGGACCAGAAAAACAGAAGAAATAAAATAGAATCCAACAGTCTGGTTGTTTTAAGGTGTCTTATTTTAAAATGTCTCCTCTTGGTGTCTGCTGGAGTTGTGTAATGTATTGATTTACTTAGAAGGTTTGAGGAAAACAGGATAATTTGGTTGGAAAATAATAAAATTTTTGACGAAGTAATTTATTTTGCAAAGCAACTGCCCAGATGGACTAATTTGAAACTGCCAAAACACTAAAGAGGAAATAATAAATTTCATTTAAACTACAATTCACTGAAGTGATGCTAATGCTAATATTTAATGTTGATGAAAATCATAGTCACAGAGTACTGTGGCAAACTCAGTGGCAAAGCAGACCGTAGGTACCTCAGTCCCTCTGTGGAAGCTTTCTTTGCTCAGTGTTTGGGAAAACTGTTGTGTATCTGCCTTATTTGAAGCACTTGCAAGAAAATGCTTGCAGGTCAGCACTGGGACAGATTTGGAAGAACCTCAGCCTAACAAGCTTGGTGACCTTCCTGTGCTTGAATATATCAAAATACATACTCAACTGCCCCCAGAGGGTCATAGCTGCGAGAGGGTGAGTCAAACTCCCTTTCAAAACTAACGTGGACACCAGGAGAGTAAGCAAGGCATGAGTCTATAGCCTAGGGAATAGATGACTCAACTGAAAATAGCCTTCTTCCTTTCTAGATCTTGCTCCAGAGTCCTACTTGTTCTGCTTCTGGCATCTGGTGTGAAAGCACTTGCATCATGCCTTGTATATGTTCTTTTTAACTAGCAAACTGGTAGAATACATTTAAAAATCAAAGGCAAAATTGAATTCTTCAAAATTTTAAAAGAACTTGAAAGATACCATTTCACAGCATGCATAGGAAAGCCTCTTGGTTTGGATGGGGAATTTTTGAGCTTGTGGTTTGGCTTTTTGCTTTTTGTGAGTTTGTTGGTTTCAGTTCTGATGGAGTTTTTTCCTCCTTCAGAGATGCAAGACCATTTTTACATTTTCTCTTTGATTTTGTTTACCAAGTCTTGTGCTACTCATACGCACAGAAGAAGTAGTACAAGGGTTTATTGAAAAATAAAACCTGCAGAAAATGAGAGCACCACATTCCATTGCTCTAGCCCTTTAATATGCTATCCAATTAAACTTTCACTATGGAGATCAACCCAAGTAGCCAGAATCAACAACTGGCATAGTTACAGCGTCTCAGATTACATGGAATCTTCTCTTATTTTTTTGGTTATGTGGAGAGAATGTGTGAAATGCAATCCAGTTAGTATCAGAATTATCTCTGCCTGCAAAAAATTAACAGTTTACACAGGAGCTCCTTTATGCTTTATTTTGAGACAGAAATCTCTGTATCAACTTTTACCAGTTACTGATCTTTCTTTGGATACATAAAAAAAAAAAAAAAAATAAAAATAGAAAATCACAGCCAAAAATTAGCCCCAATGAAAAAACAATAAGGAAGCCCTTTAATACAAAGTGTCTTCAATGATTATTAAATACAGTGTGCTAAATTTTAGTATTGATATAATCCCATTGACTTCAGTGAATATACCAGGGCCTAAGTCTAGAATTATCGTGGTTACTGCTTAAGTATTCCTTCACTTTGTTTTTACATATAGTTTTCTCTTTCATTGAAAAAAAATTAAAATTTTAAACTTGTATCAAGACATTGTTTCAACTGTAAACACAGTATAAAAAATAAGCAATTTACTTTATCTTTACCAGGTAGGCAGATATGCGCCGCTACTCTCATTTAGTAGATGAAAAAATATGGTCTGAGACACCAACATCAGCTCACACAATATTTCGGTGCAATCTGAGTATAAACTCTGAATCTCAAAAGCCAACTTGTGCTCACAGATCACACTTGTAGTTTTTTGGGGTGTTTTTTGCTGCTTTAGTATTTTTCTTATTTATAAATGCTCCCATATTTCAAGAGTCTGCGACTGCATGATTTAAGCATATGTGAAATATAGTTTGGAATGTGTAATATGAACTTACATTTTTTAGCACATGCTGGAGAAAACTGAATGATTTATATTCCTACTGGTTTAAGAATACTGTGATAACACATTGGCATATAATGTTGAACTTAGATGAAATTAAAACTTAGATCTATACTCATAAATCTAATAGTTCCCAGGAATTTTTAGAGGCATCAGGACAAGATTTTCTGTTAGAAATCCCTTGCACATGCCATTTAGCAAACACTTGGACAATTCCCAATCAAAGTTCAAGATGTAAAACATGTTAGAAACTGTTACTGCTATGCCGTTTCCAAGCTTTATAAGGTTCATGACCACCTTTTAAACTCTTCTATAGAACAGATGCTTTTCTTGACCCAAAATTGTGATCCAGAATATGCCTACCACTTATAGTCCAGAGTTTGGGTTTTTAAAAATTTCTGTCATTGAGGACATTTCAGGTTTCAGGACATCTGCTACAAAGTCACTTTGTTCATGATGTGAAGATGACTCATAGAGTTCTAAAGAGAGAAACACTCTACAATTATTTTTCTTGTTTTTCTTTTCTTGCAAATAATTTTAAAAGTTGAGATAATGGGCAATAAGTTTGTTTTCACTTTTTTCCTTCCATAAATACATTTTTTTGTTGTTGTTGTCACTTGGAAAAGAGTGTCTTGAATGCTTCCTAAAAGCCACATTTGGAAACTAAATTATTGAGTACTTGCATAAGCACTCCCACGACAAGTCAAACAAATCAACCTAAGTTGGTTAGCCAAGTGCTGCATGTTAAGTGACTACAAAGAGACTTCAGTATGTGATTAAATATTCCTTTAAGAAGCGTAATTTTGTTAAGGGAATGAGAGTAATATCTTAATGTATTAAGAAATGAGATCTAGTAGTTAATCTACCAGACAAATTAAAAAATTAGTTCGCATTTACTTTTCTTCTATAAAGAAAATATACCAGAAATTATCTTTTCTGTAATATTTGTTAAAGTCACATATTGGGAAAGGCTATGGGGGCTGGCTTTAAGTACAGTTCTGATCAAATTTTCACTACGTATATTGTTTTCAGGTACTTTAATAACTTATGAAGTTTTGTTTGTGATAACTTTCCTGGTAACCACCATGTGTTAAGTACCATGTAAAATGCTTGTGTACTTCTTCAATCTTATTTTCTTCAGAGAAAGCACAAGAAAAGGCAGAATTTTTGCCTGTTGAAGAAAACTGACCATTTATGTGTAAGCAAAATGAGAGCTGACTTTGATTTCTGACACCAGGATGTTATCTGATAATTCTGAGGAATCAAATTTGTCAAGTGAAAAGAAATACCTTTTTTGCACAGTAAGTTGTCTGCTTATATAGGTCTGCACTGAAAACAAATTGGCTGATGCAACATTTAAAAGCATACTAGTGACTTTCAGCAATATGAGGCTAACAGAATATTTGTTGATAGATTTTGCTTTTAAAATCTCAGTACTCACGTTGGGACACAGGTTATGGAGATTATGAACTGACCATCACTAAACATTTTTTTCTTTGACCCTAATTCCATCTAAAGAGAAGCACTACATGACTTCTTCAAGTCCCTCAAAACATTAAAATTCCTTTAGCTCTCTGTTTCAGTGATTTATATATTATAAGTTTATTTTGGTATTACCATGGCTTCTGTTTAGTAGGTTGACTGTTCTAAAACATATCACATACATGTGCATCGAGATCTATAAGCTAGCTAAAAGAAATAAGTGTTTTTGAAGGATAGTAAAGGTCTTAACATTGATTCAGCATTGCAGGAACCAGGTTTGAAAGTGATAGTTTGCCTTTTCCTCCAATTATGCATTAATCTGTCAGTTTTGCACAGCAGAATCATGACATGGCACTGTGTGAAAATACATATTTCTCACTTTTTTGTAGCACCAGCATTGAAGTTTAGTTTTTATTTTTTTTCACATGTAAAACTCTTCACACAGATCCATGTAAAGCTTTGCACTGTCATAACAAAAAATGATCCACCATACTTTAGGGAAATAAGGAACATAATCAAAGTTAATAAATAAAACTGTTCCACATCCTAGTCTTTTACAGTGGCTACCCAGTGAAGTTTTATGATATATTCACTATCTACCCTACCTAAGCTTTGATTAGAGACAGGTAGGCTAGTCAAGAAAACAACAGCTTATCATTTAGGTACTTGCAGCCACTGATGTATAAGGGTTTTCAGCATGTGTTCTTCTGAAGTAAAGGAATGTTTGTAAATTCTGCAATTTTTGCCTTATCTGCAGAAATACAGCATTTTTTTAGGTCAAATATAAAAAAAAACCCACAAACTACTGATACCTTTTTTTTTTTGGTTAGTCTATTCTTTTTAAAAATTACATTTCATATCTTGGCTAGAAAAAAGGAACGAAAAGCAATGTCTTTAACAGATCAAGGCCAGCAATTTCCCAGCTCTTGGGAAGGCAATTATGCCTTCTTCTGGGCCTGTTTTTCTCTAGCAGTGATATTTCAACTCAGATCATCACAAGTAACTGTACATTTATTTTCCAACATTACTGTTCTTCCTTTTTTCTGACTTCATTTTGGTTTGTCCTGAGGACCCAGGATCAAACTTCAGTAACAACTACAGGACACACAAAAGTTCATCTCAGCTTCTTTCTCCTAAAAGAACAATGAAATCCCCAGTGTTTAATACCATTTACAAACTGTTAACAGAAAATGTCCTTAAAAAGAGAAAGGACACAAGGACTTGAGATAAAGTCTAGCCATCATTGGTCTAGACCTGCAATGTTACTTCTCTTCTGCTGTTTGATGTAGCACTATAGCAAAATCCTGCCAACAGCACTGACTGAACTCCATGAAAATGACCACTCTTCTTATAGATAGAACTTTTAAGTTTATGCTTCTTAGAATTGTTTTTTTTTTGAAACATCTCTTTTCTAAACGTTGAAGAAGCCATAAATGTCATAAACTAAACCTAAAAGGTTTATGCTGTGCCTTTGAGGTCACACCTTGTCTTTGCCTGCACAAACAAATGTCTATGTCTATGTATGCATCTATGTAATATGCAATATATCATATATGTAATATTTACTGCTAAGATGTGAGATCAAAGCAGGAATGACAGCTATACATTCTCTGGAAACTAACCTACAGCAAGAGGTACAGAATCCCTAATGCTGTGTAATAATAGCTAATAATTCCCCTAGCCCAATCTGCTGAGGTGAGTCTTCTTGGATAACACGGTCATGCCATCTGTTCTCAATGGTATCAGTAGCAGTTTAGAAAAATAAGCTTGTGTATTTTAGAATTGGCCTCAAAGTATTATAAACTGTTAGTGGTGTATTTTGACTCCTACACAATCCCCAGTGGCATGATGTTGGTAATATATAGCATTGTATTCTCAAGAACTGAATTGTAACTGCAGAAACAGAAGAGAAGAATTCAGTCAGAAGAACACTAATGAAAATTGATGGTAGAGAGTGGGGGATAGAGACACAGTATATTTGTTCAGCAGGAAACCTAGCTGTAGTCATTTTTTTCCCCCTTTTTCATATAACTTATAGGCCAGAAACAAAGATAAACCCAGATCTCTGCATCCAGAGGAAAACTAATACTCTATTTAGTGTGCCAAATTTTCTGCTGGTATATCTTGATATATCTCAATTGACTTTAACAGAGCTCAGCCATCTATCACCAGCCAGGAATTTGGTCTATTGTACCAGGAAATGTTCTCACTGAACTTGCTGTATGCTTTCATTTTTTATTCTTTTCTATTATTGGAATTGACATATACCTTTATGAAAATCTAGGGAAAGTTCTGAGGTAAAAGGATGTCAGTTTTCTGATAAGACTCATGGAGAAGAGAAATTTCCTTTAAAATAAAATTGTTTGGATATTTTAAATACATGTTAAAAGAAAATTGCAAGTTGGGCAGTGTTTTTAGTGTTTTAAGTGATGTAGATCTGAATGCTCTTAAATTCTGCTCATTGAAATCAATGACAAAGTTTATTTACCCATCTCAAGTGGAAGCATGGCAATGTTTTTAATGTCTACACACACTGTTTGTGATTATTTAGGTGATGCTGCATTTTTTTCTTCTGTAATAAAGCCACACAATAGTAAATGCTTGACTAGATAAAGAGTAAAGAAGTACAAGTACAATGTACCACTGTTTAGATTACAGAATCATCCTTTAAAAATATACTCCTTGATATGTATAAATTTTGTGTAATGTATAAAAGCCAGCAAGGAGGTTGAACTGATTTGAATTATTATAAAGCTATGCTCTTTTATATATGTACATGAAAGTGATTATTTTTTTGTCTTTCGTAAATTTTAAAGAGAAGAAATTCTTGAATATGTTGGTAGGTAGAAGAACATATTCCTGAGTAGGTGGGCAGTACATGTATAAGAAAGACCTCTAGCAGCAGAGTGCTGATAAGAAGCCAAATATACTCCTGTAGGTGGGGTGGGCTGAAACAACAGAACAAGAGAAGACAATTGGAATGAGGGCATCCAGAGTTCTGAAATTACAAAAAAACCCCCAGTTTTTCATTGTATTTCCAGAAGGAGAAAGAAATGGGATGATTATGTACCTATCACTGAATTTTGTGTATTTATCTGTGGAAAATAGATTGTCTCTGGCTCTTGATTTACTTGAGAAAATACTCAATAGTTGAATGTCTTTTTTTTTCCTATGTTCAGCACTGAGTTTTCACTTAAGGTGGGAGTACTTACAGAATTTCTGACTCTTGTCAAGTCTGGATTGTGTTTTGTGCTTAAGAAGAGTGTGAAACATCCAAAGATTTTTAAAGTAAACAGTCAAATAAAAGAACCAGCTCATTAGTGTATCTACACAGTTTAGGCAATTCTCAGTCAGCAGTTGAAAGTGAGGTTTCAGGATCATTGTTTTTGACACAAATGCTCTTTAATTTTAATTTGTTTGTTTTCACTGAATGAAGATCTTTTCCAGGTTTTCAGCTGGAAATAGTGGGGAATTGTTGTATAACTAGAAACAAAGGCCATCTTTGATGACTAGTTTTCCTCAGATGTTAAAAGACCTCCCACAGATGCCAAAAAAAAAAAAAAAAGTACTTTTATCTCATTTGTTATTGGACATCCAAAAGTTTTAATCTTAAAATATGTATTTAAAATTTAAAACTTAGAAAGTCAAAGCATGTAAATAACTCTCAAAGCCTGCCATTTTGAACAAAAGGAGGTAAAAGTTATTGAAATTGGAGGGAACAGGAGTACAGATATTTTGTTATGCAGAAACTAGAAAAGGGTGATTACCTTCTACTCAAGTCAAGTTTATTGTGGTGGATAATAAAGGAAGTAGAAAAGGCTTTGAGAAGTCTAAGGCAGAAGTCCAGTAGGAGAATTTATGCTGACATTGTCAAGGCTAAAATAATGACACCACTCTTGCAAAAAATTGTGTGGTGGAAAAGCAAAAGAATTATTAGGGATTGTGCAGTAGATTTTGTCTTTCTAGGAAAAAATTACTAACGGCGGGGTAAAGAATAGAAGTTGTTTACTGTCAGATTGTCTGACATTTTTTTATGTAAACAGAGTCAAGTTTAAGATCTGAATCAAATTAAAAAAAGAACCTTGTTTTGCAGAGTTACATTTATTGAAGATATCGATTAAATTCAGGGTTGTTTTAAAAATGTATACAAGCTAAGTATGGCTCTCTGTAGACATGTTGTAATACTTAATGACAGCTAAACATCATGGTGAGTGGTATGTTAGAAAAGTTGGAGATAAATGGACTGCTGCAGGGATGCACAAACTATTAGTTGAGCACAAGAATATTGGCAGAGTGCATCTAGATTAATGTTCAAGTAGACATCTTTATTCTCTCCCCTTTTCCTCAAGGCCTGGAATTTAGTATCCCCTCTTCATAGAATCACAGAATCAATTTAGGCTGCAAAAGTCTTCTGAGATCATGGAGTCCAATTTATGACTGACCACCACTGAGTGCCATGGACAGTCCTTAAACACTTCTGAGGACAGTGTCACCGCCACCTCCCTCAGCAGCTCATTCTGATATCTAATTGCCCTTTCTGCCAAGAATTTCTTTCCAATGGCCAAACCAAACCTTCCCCGATGCAGCCCAAGACTATGTCTTCTTGTTCTATTGCTAATTACCTCCTCACATGGCATATTCCAGACCCTTCATCAGCTTCTTTGCCCTTCTCTGGATGTGCAATAGCACCTCAGAGTCCTTCCTGAATTGAGGGGCCCAGAACTGGACACAGAAGTCAAAGCACATCCTCACCAGTGCTGAATAAAGGGCGAGATTTAGGGAAGTGATGACTGCACTATTTCTAGTATGAACCAGGGTGTCATTGGCCTCCTTGGCCACCTGGGCACATGGCTGGCTCATGTTCAGCTGGCTGCCAACCAGTAGTTCCAAGTCCCTTTCCACTGGGACACTTTTCAGCCGCTCTTTCCTCAGCCTGTAGCTCCGCATGCGGCTATTGTGGCCAAAGTGCAGAACGTGGCACTCAGTCTTGTTGAACCTCAAGATGCTGGTCTCTGTCCATCAATCCAGCCTGCCCAGGGCCCACTGCAAGGCCTTCATACTCTCCAGCAGATGGACACTGACTCAACTTAGTGTTGTGCACAAATTGACTAACGTCAGACTCAGTCTCCCCATCCAGATCATCAATAAAGGCACTGGACAATTCCTTCTCCCTACTGTTGATGGCTCTCAGAGCTCATGAACAAGATTGCTCTTGTACGTACTTAAATCAGTTGATGTACTCCAGGACCACATGTAATATCATCCTACTGTTAATCGAGTGCCCACACCCCAGATCAGACTAAAGCTATGCCAAAGTACTTCCCCCTCATTATCAGCTGTTTCACTCTGCAGATTCACTCCTGTTTGGCTGTACTACTTGTTAATGTAGACCACACTCAACCATCAGCTTAGGAATGTGCCATATGCTTCTCTTTCACCACCCAGATGAAACGCGATTTCCACATATCAGACAGAGAAGAGAGTAAATCAGGATGAAGCCATTCTGCTGAATGTTTCATGCTAACAAAAATATTTATGCCAAGTGAATCCTTGTATTAATATTAATATCAAAACAATTTTAAACATGGTCTTGTATCTGAGGATCTTTTCTTCATGCAGCAGAAGTAGAAATTTTGTACATCCTAACAAGCATCTGTAGGTCTAAAAATACATCAGTTTATATAAAACAAGAAAATATTCAATATTCTGTAATATGGTACAAATGCCAAATTATAACAAAATTTAAAGTTAATTAGATAGTATAGTGCACTAAAGGATTTTTTTCTCTTCAGCACAGTAGAAATACTGGCTGTGCAGTGCTGGGTATGATTTATTTATAGGCTGCTAATGAAGACATATCTAATCATCATAATTAATTGGTATTTTAGTGCTTTGGGGCCTAATCACAGAAAATTTCATATGTTGGTTCAAACAGATCTTAGCTGCGAGGCAAAAATTCAGAAGAAAACTTGATTTTTCTTTGTTCAAATTTGCTTTTCCATCGAGCTTAACAACTGTGTGGTGATTATAATTTAACCCTCTAAACATAGTATATGTTGAAATGCAGTAAAAATGAGCTAGGAGATGATGATTTGCAGGGATTATGTAACATGACAATAATTTCCTATTTTCTATGGGAATTTGCTTTAGTCAAGCCTGATATTAACTTTTTTATCAGTATTTTTTGTAATTATCCACACAATTTCCTGTTATTTCTTATTATTTCATATTCTAAACTCATATATATATATAAATCCCCATAAAAATCATAGAGTTCTGGAAACTTGCTGTTCACTTGTGTATTTGTGCCTACATTCCCCATCACTCTACTAATGGTCAATAGATGCATGTTACGAGTTAATAATCTGGTTTAATTTTAACTGCAGAAAATAATGTACTTTTTATTTCATTATGAGAATAATTCTTCATAGGTATTATAGAATTTATTAACTTTCTCAGTTTTAAATAAATGTGTACATATGAATATATATATATAGTGCAATACAGATAATATGGATATGCTTATATACATATATACATATATATATATATATATATATACATGCATACTCTTTGGTTCTATGAATATCACTCCTTGCTCAATTTTTCAGATATGACTGATGAATATACCATTTCATACCCATGAAATGAATACTCCCACCTTCCTGTGTTGTCAATGATGTGGGTACGATAGGCCTTCATTATAGCCGCAATAGCACTTTCATTTTTGGCTAAAATAGCTGTTCCAAAAAGCAACTGCAATAATCATCTTCCATCTTGCCAGATATTGACTACTGGGCTAGAGAAACTGTATGCTCTTTTTGAATATACATTATAATATAGAAAGTAATAAATCGTATTGCTTTCTTTTTGTTTTTCTTTTTTTTTTTAATAATTTTAACTCCTATGTCTTCTGCTAAATATACTAACCTCTATTGGTACTACAAATGGTATGTAGCAAAGTAATTCTACTAGATTCTTTCTTTGATGTTTATCCCACAACTTTTGTCAGTTTTTTTTTTTTTCTGCACATTCCAGAAACAGTAATTTTATTTAACAGTTTCTCAGTGTATATCTTGTGTCTCTATTACATTTCATGAATCTGAATTTTCAAGGATGACATTTTCCCAAGTATTTTTGATTGGCATAGGTTGTCTGTTTTCAAATGTTAGGAAGCAATCTTGATAGCTGTAAAACACTTTGTCCTGTTTTGAGTGTTCATGAATATATTACCAGAAGTGGCACACAGTGTAAGGAGTCTGGCAGAAATGCCTGTGTAAGGAATCCTGGAACCTGAAATCAAAACCCTCTCCCCCCAAAACACTGACACTGTGAATTGTATGAAAGAAGAATGTCCATTAGTTGTTAATTCTACTAACAATTCTTATGAACCATTTCTAGCCTTCCAGATGAGGCAAAGGTCATTAAATACTTCCCTTACTTCCAGTAAAGTGCTTGAACTCAAACAAACCAATACAAACGTGTTCCAGTGCAGTGCTTAAATGGCATGCATACCATTCCAGCTAGTGCACTTTAAGGGTATCATATGAAGCTAATTACTTGCCCCCATGAGTAATCTATCTCTGCTTGGACTTAAACAATTGGTTTCCTATTACAAAAGAAATAACTTTATTTCTCCTGCTCAAAAAGAAACACTTTTAGCTATTTTTAAGCATCCCATCTAAGTTCCAAGATAAAACTATTTAAATGATAAATACCAGTACTACTCCATTCTTCAAGAGGAAGAATGGGAAAAGAGTACATGATTTAGCTGAGCCTACTAGAAGAACAAAAAAACCCCACACTAAAACAAAAAAAAATAAAACAAACAAAAAAGAATGTAGCAAAGCCAAATAACAAAAAAAAAAAAAAAAGAAGAAACTAACACACCACAACCACAGGGTCACAGTTAAAAGTAGCAACACTTATATCATCCTTTCGCGTTCCAGACATGAGCTGGTAAGGCCATTAATACTACAGTTTATAACAGATGGCTATTCTTGTTTGGACATACACATACATCATCAAATTTCCCTTTGAGTTTCACCCTCTTTAATTCCCACTGAAGTCAATAGGAGTTTCATCTGTGTAGAGAAGAAAAGAAATGGACCTGCAGGCATATTTTTCCTTTGTCTTAAGAGATGTATTGTTAAATGTAGGGATTATAACAGAGAGGAAAAATGTCATCGGGACCAACGCACAAAGAATTTTGTTTAAATCCTTCTGAGATAAAAGTCAATTGTTATTTAACTTTCTGAAGGTTAAAACCTTCACTAAGTTCTCTAATGAAACCAGGAGTAAGAAAATCATCAATAGATATTTATATCTACATTTCTTTGTCTGATGTTATATTCCTTAAGGATCCTCAACCAAACGGGGTCCATTATCTATTTTCTTGCCCTCGAGCATGCAAGGACACACAAATTAAGTGGATCTGTCCATGAATCTGCAGAAAAAATAAATTTTGAGAATAAGTCTTCTGATCATCTCTTTTGTTTAAACCAAATCGCCACCAGCCAAAAAACAGTGACAAAACCTCACAAAACCATGAATTCTTTTCAAGGGGACATAACTGCAGCTTTAGATGACCCTATAGAATGCTTTTGATTTTTAACTAACTTAGAGACACAGGAAGAAATATATTATTTCATGCATAGTTTATTTTCCAACGTCATAAAGGCAGAAATATTCCCCTGTGGAATTTGATATATGATGATCAGCATTGTAAACCAATTCTGACTAACCATGTTTATTCTGATCGATTGAGCTAATTGAAAAAACAGCACAGATATTCCCTCTA
The DNA here is from genome assembly GCA_035048155.1 of Cinnycerthia olivascens. Taxonomy (NCBI): domain Eukaryota; kingdom Metazoa; phylum Chordata; class Aves; order Passeriformes; family Certhiidae; genus Cinnycerthia; species Cinnycerthia olivascens. Next base: position 74,597,730 of record JAWWMU010000153.1, on the reverse strand, counting down.
GGTGTTTTTTTCTCTTATTATATTTGTATGATAATAAAAAAAGGATGTTTTCAATCGTCAAAAAAATTATTATTTTGGTTCTTCTTAGCCTACCAGAACAGATTGTATGTTTGAATATTATTAGTCTAACAGGTAAGCAATCTATTTTCAGAGTTTGATCGTACTAAATTTAACCATTAAATGTCTAAATTTAAATTTGGAACTATGTGTTCAGCCCGTCATTCATAATAGCAATAAATGATTTTTCTTCCCCTGAGGGTTGCTATTTGTATCTATTTTGACAATATTGTCTGACCACAAAAATTGTTCTTTGCCTTCTCATTGGGACCACCACTCACCTCACATATTCAGTGATGTTACCTACTCTATTTCCTTGACTCTCAGAGTATGCTGAAAGGCATCTGTTGTAGTTACCATCATGCTTAATGGCAGCTGTGTGTCTATGCCACAGAAATGAGGAAAAAGCTTGAAATAATAATTTTTGATACATGAAGAATCAAAAATTGCAGGCTGAAATATTAGACTTAACTCCAAAACTGATGGAATGACTTCTTCAGAAACAGAACAGCATCGCCTTCTTATTTGTAAGATACTGCAATACTGAGATCTACTCTTATACAGGAAAAAAAAAAGGGAAAAATGAAGTGGACATTAGTTTTTCTTAGATTTCCTTAGGTGTCCAGTGCAGAGGTAAATGATCTTACATATTTTAGAGGCCAGAGAAAATGAGCATAAGAACTTTTCAATGATTACTGAGCATGTACCTAACTGCAGTTTAGATTTCAGATTTAAGATGTTTTATAAGTAGTTTGCCTTATAGAATTTTAAGTACCAGTCTTCTCATTTTGATAAAATGTAGAATATAGAAAGATGTTTAAAATGTTAATATAAAAATACTCCAAGTGTTGCATCTAACATTCAGAAACTACAGTAACTTAAAGGGAAGATAACTGACTCATATCACTAAGGCTAGTAAACTAGTTAATGGAAAGTAAATGTATTTTTCTCCAAGGAGAAATGAAGATGAGTAATATCTATCGTAAAATTTCTATATAATAATTGAAAAGAAGGAGCCTGTATCTCCACATTGATAAACTCTCCATGGCGATATAACGTTCAGTGCATTAAAATTGTGTCATGCTCAAAGGCTTAGTTTATAAAGATATCAGGGGAAGCCAAAAGAAAAACCAAAATATATGAAAACTTTCTGAGATCAACATTTACTTGCAGAGTTCTTTATTCAGCAATTCTTTCTATTATTTTAGTTGGGCTGAACCCCTGGATTGCATTTTAAATTTTGGTATTTGATCAAATACATTAAAATTGGAACCATACATTGGAGATTTAATTTAGCTCTGAATCCATTTCACATAATTTACCACAACAAATATCCTTAAGACACATAAGAACAAATGTGGATATTTGTACTAACTGAGGAGGACAAACATATACACATAAATACATTTCTGAATTGTAACAGAAGACAAAACAATTATTTTTCAAAATTATGTCTTAGAATATAATGACACGAAGCTTTGCAAGATATTCTTGCAAAAGATGCCCATGAATCTGTGTGTGTGCAAGAACTCACATCAGCAGTGTTCATACAACTATCTTGAAAGTTTTTAGGAACTTTTGGAATTATTCAGACATGGACTAGGAAAAAAATTGTGTCACATAAGTGATCAGAAGAAGAACATTAGCTGTAGCAAATAGCTGAGCTTTTCTTAACAGGTCACAAGTTGTCCCGTTTCACAAAAACAAAGAAATAGAACTCAGAGAATTACCAGTATGAAACAATATTCTAGCCAAAGCTTTGGTACTGTTCAGCATCAAAAAGTACCATGATTGACAGAACCCTACTGTTTTGCAATCCCTAGAAACGTTTTTCTTTATCTGTGAGTATAACAAGGAGATTTGAACCAAATAGTGGGATATTTTGAGCACTGAGAAGAAAACTATTTCCATTGTTTGATGAAAAGTGCAATTTTGAAAGGATACTCAGCTTGTCCCATCACTTCACTGCATGCACACCTAAATCGCAATCGATTCTGACACATCCTTTACCAACTAATTACTGGTGAAAGCAACTTATGAATAAAAATCAGAAACTATTTGGTGGTGGTCATACCATAGCACTTTACAAGGAATATGGTTTTCATCCATTAAATAGGTTATTGACTTATTTCTTGATGATTATGTTATAATGAGCAAGTGTTGCCTCATCATAAACCTTTTTTTTTTTTACTGCTTGTTAAACAGAAACTGTATTTGATCATGACCACCATTAGCTGGCATTTCTTATTAGTTATAACGAGGAGCTGTAGCAAACTATGCTGCACACTTCTAGAGATTTTTTTTTCTGACTGAAAGGATACATAGTGCAATAAAAGTTAGGCTTTTATTTTCTTTTTATCTGTTGATGTGCTATTGGTGATTTACTCTAAAATGTGTGGACTGTATTGTTTTTCTCATCTAAAATGTAGTTATAAGGACAAAGCTAGTCACATCAGAGGATTTATCTGTCTTTCACCATTCTTTATGTACTTCCTGCTTCTCTCATGTGCAGTCTTTACAAAGATTAAAGAGCTGGCTAAGCAAACTCCATCTATTTTCTATTTTTCCTACATTACCGCAGTTTCATGGTGTTGGTGTTTTTTTGTGTTTTTGTTTGTTGTTTTTTTTTTTCTCCTGAAAGAAAACCACTCTGGGGAAGATATCTTAAATTATTTGACTAAAACACAAAAAGTGTATAAAAAAGTAAGGAAAAAGCATGTCTAGGGAACGGAATATCTCACTATCAAAACAGACTGAAAGATATCCAGTTCTGGGCCTCTCGCTAAAGAAAAAATATTGAGGCACTGGAGAGTGTCCAAAGACAAACAAAGCTGGTAAAGATCCTATGAGTGGCTGAGGGAGTTGGGGTTATTCAGCCTGGAGACAAGCAGGCTCAGGTGGACCTTATCACACTCTATAACTATATGAAGGAAGATTTTGGCAAGGTGGGGAGCAATCTCTTCCCTCAAAAAGCAAATGATAAGATGAGAGGAAAATGGCCTCAGGTTGTGACAAGGAAGGTTCAGATTGGATATCAGGGTTCTGAAGCACTGGAACAGGTTGACCAGGGAAGTAGTGGAATCACCATCTTTGGAGGTATTTAAAAGATACATAGCTCTGGAACATAAGGATGTGATTTAATGGTGGACTTGGCTATGCTAAAGGTTATATTCAATGACCTTTTCTAACCTAAAAGATTCTATTATAATGTCCACTTGAAGAGAGAAATTACAAAGCAGAATCATCAGCTGTGCAAATTTTTAATTTATTTGACTCTTCCATGTCCATATTTATTTAGTGGCTCAAATTCAACTGGCTTGACTATAAATGTCCTTCCTTTTCTTCCTCAAAATGTTTTTTACTGCACCATTTCTTGACCGTCATGGAAAAAGCCATTTTTCTGCTACAACCTCAGTTTAAATTCAACTCAAATATCACTATAGGTACCACTTCCTATTTACACTCTGTTTAACTGTGATGAGAATTACAATTTTTTATCCATTTGTAAAATAAAATAATTTCTCTCAATCTATAAACCTAAACCATATGTCCATTTTTTTTCTCACAACTCAGTTACTTCAACATCTACTATAACAAAAGCAAAACCATCCAACACCTGCTACTTCAGAATGTTGAAAAATCACTTTTTTATATATTTCTTTGCATTCACCAAATCTGTCTACTAATTTTGGTCAAGCATGATGCCTCTCTCTACTTTCACAGCATTCTTGACCTCTTCCTAGTCATTTGAAACATCAGTTCTTGATTCAAAGTTTGATTTGAAGTTTTGTCATTGAAATTTAAACTTTTGATTCATTTTTAAACAGTATGATTCATAATTTCTTCTGCCATATTCTCCATGCTTGAGAGAATCTTTTCATGTGTACCTGCCAAACAACAGCACTGTCTTCCTTCTGCTGCCTGAATGATGTTACACTAACTTGATTGCTTCTATCATACTTTCACTTTCCTTGGAACTCCCTCATTTAGCTGAATGCGTCTGCTTTCTCTTGTCCTGCATTCTGGTTGGCAGTTACTTGAAATAAGAAATGCCTTTTTGTTGTCTCAATATATTCTTATAATGCCTAATACAATGGTGTTTGAGATCTAAGAAGAGGCTTGAAACTGCTGGACAGTGAACACTGCTAACGAGATGATGACTGGACGGTGGAAACTCTATCACTTACACTTGCCTTGAGAAAACTGCTGAAAGATTATTCACCTTAAACACTTGATATTTTGCACTGAAATCAGGCAGAAGCCCAGGGAAGCTCATCAGAGAGCTAAGACGCACTGTGTATTAACAGAGATTTTTTTTCCTTTGACAAAGGATACAAAGTTATGATAATATGGACTGTCATTTTAACAGAAGAGTGGTTTTGGTTTTGTTTGTTTTTTTTACTCCACCATAGATGGTGCAAATCCATTTAATTCTGACAAAGCTAAACGTTCAGATATCCTTTCTGTGACCTTCAAAGGGGGCATGTCTCTCCTCTTGCACATGATCCACTAAGATCAATTTTCAAAATCCACTGAAAGTTAAAAATATTTCAGGTTCTTTTTCCAGGCAAAGAGGCTGTGACAGAAGGTAAAAAGGAGCACCCTAGGAAGGTAATTCAGTTATGTGCAAAGAACCACTTTATCTTTCTGAAAAGCAGATAAGGTTCCTAGCAGGAGAGGACCACATACTCTACAAGCCTTATGGGCATATGTAAGATCTCATGCCACCAGAAAACGTCTTGATGAAGTGGAATGTGCTGTTCTGTTAATTAAACCAACATCTTAATTAAAATACATTCCTTCAAATATAAAACAGTTTACGTGAGTACCCCCTAGGATGTCTCTGTTATTTTTTTGTTTCAATCTATTTAGTTTTTAGTATATTGAATTGAATGTATAATTAATTCTAAGTGGAATTTAAAAATTCAGGTCTAGTCAGTTGATTCTGATTGCATTAGCTATCACAGAGACTCCTGAAGGATCTTCCTTCAGAACTTCATGAGTTTTTCCACAGCCTAAAGTCTGAGAAATTCTCTTTTGTCTATGTGAAAGCTTCTAGAGCATGGAACCCTTGTGTCACCTCTTTTGCTTTAGTAAGCTTCTTTTTGATTTCTTTTTTTTCCCCACAAAGTCACACTGGCTGCCAATCCATCATCAGCTTCCTGAGATATATCTCTTCTGCCTCCCTAAGTTTGGATAATACATACCTTACCTTACAGACACGAGTAAGGTATCCAGGCTGTCAGAGAGTACTTCACAAACAGCACAGCAATTCTCCAATGGGAAACTTCTAAAGACAAGCAAATGTGCTTCCATACCCTGGAGATTTAAAGGGGTGATTCAATGTTATATTGTTATGTTGACATAAATAATTTTTTTTCCAAGTCTGCTAATGCTTTAGGGAAATGGAATGGGAAAAATTTGAAGGGGCCAGTACACTCATTCAAGGCATTGAAAAAATGGCTTTTATTTACACTGTACAAATCAAAGTAGACAAATAATGCTTAAAAGTACGCATTCATTTTCTTTAGGAAGAACACTAGTATAGAAATCCCTTCTCCCTAATGCATTAATATCCTTTCATGTTTCATTGATATTGTTAGTGCATATTTATGACCATAGGAATGAATGTATTCTGTACTCTCTGCTGCACCAATTTCTTCTTTCTTGCAAATAAGGGGCAAAAAACCGCAAAAACCCCTCAGACCCCCAAAACCAACCAAACAAAAAATCCTGAAAAAGACCAAAACCCACCAACCTCCTCCCCAAAAAAACCAGCAACCAACTAAAAATCACAAAACCGAACAAAAACCCAAACAACAACAACAAAAAAAACCCCAAAACACAAAAGTAGACAAAAATCTTGTTCCACGATAATTTCCATATCTTCCAAAGTCTTGTCTTCCAATCTAGGTTCTCCTAAGTCAAAGAGTAGTTAACAACTTGCCATGACAAAAATCTTTTTCTCCTGGGCAATTAGCTATTTTCACAAAGCTTCTGAAATCTCGTGGTCTTTGAGATATCCGTCTCTCAGAATCTGTTGACACTGACAAATAATCAATAATTCCAGAAGTTCTTGTTGAAATATTGTCCCATATATACTTGCACGTGAATATGCATTTGAATATGGACTCAATGTTTGGTTACAGTTTGTAGATCTATGTAGGAAAACAGACAAAAAAAATTCCTGAAATAAAAATAAATACTTAACAGTAATAAGGATTATAAATGTTTAAATTTTATAAGATATAAATTTTATAAGATAATATTTTAAAATATATATATCCGATAAGTAAATATCTATTAAATATATAGATGTCATAGATTTTTTTATCGTTTTTGAACATACCTATAGATATATAATATTTTATAAGATTATTACATTAATTATATTTGGTTACCAGAAGATTTGTCATAAAAGAAGTAGGGAGAGTAACATAGAAGAGTGAGCAAATTAATTTGTGTCAATACACACATTAATACAAAAATTAAAAAAAAAACAGGAAACAAAAATAGATTCAATTAAGCACCTCAGTGGCAATAGAATTCTTGCCTCACAGGCAAAAGCATAATTAAGTGTACAGGCAATATCTAGCTCCATAAATAACTATCTATAATCATACACAATTGACGTATCATTATTTGTATTACAGAAAGAACAAACAAGAATAGAAAGCACTAATAGTCTTATAGAACTGAGTTCCAAAAAGTAAGCTTTGCAATCTCTTCTGCTTCTCACTTTTCTCAAGTATGTTCATTAAAACTATCTGACAACATCATGTACAAAACATTTTTCTTCTGCCTGTTCTTCATAAGAACTACATAAAGCATAAGAAGGAATAGAATGACCACAGTGCATCAGGCCCTAGTTTAAAAACCCAGCTTAATAGCACAACAATTATCAAGAAAAATAAATAATAATTGTTAAAAAAAATTGTCCATTTTTCTACATCATTGTTTTGCATTGAACTGAAATATGTGAAGCTGAGAGTGATAGCATGAGCATTTGGAAACTGGACTGGTTTGGTATATTCTTGAGGGATGTAACAATAAAAGAGAAACCAAAAGATGTCCATGTCTTGCTAAAAATTGATTGACATTTTACTGGAGAAAATGAGAGTTTTCATCACTGATGTTTTTTACTTCATTATTCATTATTGTAATTTTTAAATCTTCTTTAAGGTGTGAAATTACACTACAGAACATACTACAATCCCAATGTAATTTGATTTTATGTTTACCTGCATCTTCCAAATCTGTTTAAATTAGCTAGATAAGAGCTTGCAAATGTAGAGATAAGGATGGATGGGAAATCTTTAAGGGTGTATGTTTGCTTGGAAAGCCCCTCAAGTCAGAACTGTATGTTGTAGCAGTCTGTTTCCTTAGTTCACTCAGGTGCTTACAAATGCATACTGAGGGTGCAGTATAGGCATCAGTGTTTGGTGACTCGATCTACATTCATTTCAGAAGCTGGATTATGGGGTATTTTATCCCAGTGTTAAGGGATTGAGTTCAGATCAGATATTTTCTCCACCCACTCCATGCAGATGATGTCACCATCCAACAGCATTTTATTTCTTTCATTGAGCACAAGTAACCAGAATCTTGGGGCAGATATTAAGTCATGGTACATGGTCAGACCATACTCTCTAAGCCCTCAAAAATCTGACAAAAGCTTTACAGAAGTTATCAAAAAATGTGTAGATGTGGAGTTGGCAGTACTGGGTTAGTGGTTGGACTTGATGGTCTTAGAGGTCTTTTCCAACCTAAACTATTCTATGATTCTATGGAAAGGGTTAAGGCAAACAGGGCTCGATTAGGGATATCAAATGGACTTATGCATGTTTAGGTACATGTCCTATGAACATAGGAGTTTGGTTTTCCACTTTGTCAGTCCTTTCTTTTCACATATTTAAAACCTTGACTAGAATAAGTCTTATGGTTGAGTAATGTCTTTTGTATTTTAAAACAGAGGTGTTTGAAACTATTGTGTCTGTTGTATGAGGGTGTATTATGGAGAAACAGAAAACTAGCCTGCTGCCAGAAAAAATAGCAGTGGCCAATGGATGATGCATCATTGCCATCTACTTTAACCTGTGATTTTAGATGCCATCATCAAGGGGGCTGAACAGAAAATTACAAAACCATAATATAACAGGCTGCCTTTTCTTCACATTTCTGCTTTGTGAAAGAGTGAATTCGACTCATGGGAAATACAATCTTAATGGACTAAAGTAACTCAGTGCCCACAGTTTGGCCTCCTCAACCAGCTAGTGGAGTTTTATAACATATTCCAACATAGAGCTAATTAACAGCAAGTAGAACATATCCATTAATTCAGTGTCTTGCAAACTGAGGCAATTCACTATAAGGGGGAATTATTTTATAAAATTTGTGTTTTGGGTTCATCCCTGTGCTAACCAAAATCACTCTCTTGTTCCACTCCACAGTTGCACAAGGGAGACAAAATACAATGAAAAGTTTAGGGGTTGAAATAAGAATGGGGGAGAGATCACTCAACAACTGCCATCATGGCGAAAATAGCCAACCTAGGGAAATAAATTCAATTTCTTGCCAATTAAAACAGAGTACTATAATGAGAAACAAACCTAAATCTTAAAAGCACTTTCCCCGACTTCTCCCTTCTTCCTGGGCTCTGCTTTACTGCCCAATTTTGTACCTCCTCTCCACCAATGGGGAAGAGAGATGGGGGTTATGGGCAGCACATCACACCGTGTCTGCTTCTGTTTGCTCCTCAGAGGGAAAACTCCTCACACTCTTCCCCTCCTCCAGCATGGGGTCCCTCCCTTGCTATGCAGTTCTTCAAGAATAGACTCCTCCAGTGTGGGTCCCCCACAGGGTCACAAGTCCTGGCAGTATATCTGCTCCAGTATGAGCTCCTTTTTCCATGGATTCATGAGTCCTGCCAGGAACCTGCTCCAGCAGGGGCTTCCCACAGAGTCACAGCCTCCTTTGTGCACATCCACCTGCTTTGATGGGTGGTGCTTTGGTGCTGGGGTCTCCACAAGCTGCAGGGGGATGCCTCCCTCATCATGGGGCTCCTCTGGCTGCAGGGACACAGCTGCCTCACCACAGTCTGCACCAGGGGCTGCAGGGGAATCTCTGTTCTGCTACCTGGAGCAACTTCCCCTCACTTCTTCCCTGATCTCCATGTCTGCAGAGCTGTTTCTCTCACATATTCTCATTCCTCTCTCTGGCTGCTACCACCACCATTGATGGGTTCAACCTTGGCCAATGGAGGTCCATCTTGGAGTTGGCCGGCACTGGCTCTGTGAGACGCAGGGACATCTCCTAGCACCTTCTCCCAAAAGCCACTCCTATAAACCCCTATTACCAAAACCTGACCACACAAACCAATTTATGTCAAAGAAACTAGGAAAGAAAAAATGAAGTAACCCCTAATGTTAATTAATGTGTGTTTTTCAATAATGAAATGCACTTATTTGCTGTCAGGAAAACATGAATTTACTACATGTTCAGTCTGTAAGTAATTTTTCTGTAGTCTGTAATTTTCCTGGCTATTTTTAGAGTATAAGCAAACGTTAACAGTCATGTTCTTCCTATCCTTTAAATCAAAGGAATAACAAATTGAAATTATGTATTCTGGACATGTATTAATTTGTATGCTTTTTTATTTTTAAGATGAATGATGAAGACACTACCCTTTCCTTTTATTTACATAAAATATTGCAAAATTAAATAGAAGTTGTTTGTTTGATGTTTGTTTTATGGTGATTGAGGGTTTTTTGGTTTGGTTTTTTTTGTTTCTTTTTTTCTATTTCTGGAAGTAGTGTACTGTAAACAAAACAAGAATATATTTATTTTCACATTTCCTTATACCAAAGGACATGATGACTCACTGCTTTAGAGATGCATCTGTCATATTGAGCCACATAAAGTGACATGATACAATGTGACATGTTGATGAACAGTGTGACACAAGGTACATACTTCAATGTATCATTCAAGGCAGAATTGCAACAAGGCAAGTCCCAGATTTAAAAAGAACAGATCTCTCTACGTTCTAGTTTCATTTTTCTTCTTTCTAGAAACTACAGAGATTACCTGAAAAATGTGCCCGTTGATAGAATCCTGGGATCATAAAATCATAGACAATCCTAATTTGGAAGGATCATCGAGTCCATCTCCTAACCCTGCACCCCAAGAGTCACACCATGTGCCTGAGAGTGTTTCTTGAGCTCTGTCAGGCTTGGTGCAGTGACCACTGTCCTAGGGAGCCTGTTCCACTGCCCAACCACCCTCTGGGTTTCCAACTATCCAACATAAACCTCCTTTATCAGAGTTTCAGATCTTCAGTAGCACTCTTGGACTAGTAGTACCCTATTTGTTAATGTTAATCACATGGGAAACAATTTTCTTAGCATGAATTTTTAGTCTAGCTAAAAGAATACCCATTTTACCATTTAAATAGGAAAGTTGTTTTAAGAAGTTGTTGAATCTTGTTCTGGTTCTGTGTGATATAAAGTGAATAATGTAGGCAGAAATAAAATGTACATTTATTTCAGGAGAAAATCATGAACAATTTCAGATGACAGCTGTTGCTTATGAGAATGCATTTCTGTACAGCAGTTATTGTACTGTTATTACTGGACCTATGATATATGTAGGAGTTTGTATGCAGCAGGAGAACAGTACTGGTTACTTAAACAGAAAGATTTATTCACTTCTAAATTGCTTGGACTGTGTTTATGTGCTGTAAACAGGGCCATACTAGGAGTCAAAAGATGTATAATGCAACTTTAGAAGAAAAGTCTTTCTTATGTTTACATTTTAATTTGTGGACTAAATTTTATAGCTAAACAATATAGTTGCAAGATAGAAATTATGAAGCAGAGGGTTGCTAAAAGGGATTCAGAGACAATATGAAAAAGACATAAAATACAAATAATGAAAAACAAAGGAATCTTGCCATGAAAAGTTACAGGAGCTGCAAAAGAAAATGCTCATACTCAGTGCTCATGGAATCTTAAGAGAAGAAAAAGAGCAGAGGATAAATTAAGATATTTCCATATGTTGGTGTTGTATGTTTGGCCCCTCATTTGCACCCACAAGCCATCTCTTTATACACATATAACTTCCCAGGATTCTCAAAGGAGCCAGTTTTCTTGGATATATTCAAGACTCTTCCAAATATACTATCTGATAGTGAGGGATGAAGAAAATCAGGTCACTGACAATCTGGAGTTGCTGAAATTTGCCTGTGTATGATTACTAAGGCCCTGTACTAGGGCCAAATACAAGTTTTGATGTAGTCCCAGGGGAGTCTCACCATTAACCTTCATTGGTTTCAAAGAGAATTCTGTTCTATAACTGGTTCAGGTTAGTAATGCAGCCTTTCTAGAAAACAAATGAGTCTACGCAGAAAGCTTTAAGATAGCTTTTAATGAGCACAAATACTGATACACAGTGATTACAAAAAACAAAAGGAAATAAAATTTTATCTTCTCCATTTCTCCATCATCTCTAATATTGGTTCTGTAGTCTCACGTGTAGGCAGGATGCTTTGGACTCTATTCTCAAATCCAGCAACACAAAGGAAAAACAAAACCAAAACAGACCCCACAAACCCCCTGTGATTCTCCTTTTATACTCAATTTCAGTCCATAAGAGTGAAAACTCAGATTTATTGAACTTAATGGGAAAAGTTTTGCTGACTATATTGAGGCAAATGTTTCATCTGCTGCATAAAGAAAAAAAAAATTCCATTTGCCTCTGTTTCTTGCCCTAACCTTATTAAACAAGACATCATTATAAATGCTTAGGGTTAATTTATGCAGTTGCAATTGATACAAAGCAGTATAGAATTTGACTCATTCTATAAATGGGAATCAATGTAGTGAATTGCATGTGAAATGGTGCTAGCCTTGAAGAATAGCTGATTATCAATAATTATGATGCCTGTGATGAGTACTTTGACTTTTACAGTTCCCTGCAATTTACATGATTTAGATGTATAGAAGGGAGAAAAATGAAACAGCCTATTCAGACTATTTAGGGAAATAAATTTTTTTAAAAAAGAGTAAAACCAAACATTCTTTTCTCACAAGAACAACTAGATAGACTGCATTTGAGAGCCATCAACACTATCAGCATTTAAAAGACATCGAGACAGTGAGAGTAAAAATAATGTGATAAAACAATTCACAACTAATATCATGAAAATTGAAATTTCAACATTGCTGTCACTCTGCTGCCTGAGTTGAAGAGGTGAGCTGATGTAGGGCTTTTTTTAAGCTGTGATTGGCCTGCCAGCATGGATTTGTGTTGTCATGCTGAGGGGCCCTCTAATAGCCCAGAGGTAGCAGGTGGCTGCTGACTTACAGAGGCTTGCATCTATTTTATTATTTGTTGGCTCTTTTATCCCTGACAGATTCAAACACAAATAAATTCAATCAAGAACCTCTACCTTTCTATGATTCCATTTGGTACCTGTAGCAAGCTGCAGCACATTTTTAAAATAACATGACAACTGTCCCAGTGATGTGACTAGAGGTAAACAAGATGTTTTATATCCTTGGTGGTGATGGCTGGGCATCTGAAGTAGGGAAGAAAAGAAATACAAGTTTCTTGTGGAGTTCACAACAGGGGAAACCAATGCACTTCAAGACAGAGGCCTTAGAAATTTTTCCTTAGAAATCTAAAGGTACAAAATAAAGCAAATTATTGTTTTGAGTGAAAATTGAACAGCAGTATTTTGAGAACTGTACACAAAAATCTCTAGGTACGGTTGTCAGAATACAACCACCTTGTACAAAGTGGTTATACTGCAAGCATGCTCCTGAGTTTCCACACTTTTCACCGTATGGAAGTTGAAGGTAGCTTTCCTTCACTTCAAGGTTAACAAGAGCTCATCATCCCTACCAGTGTTAAAAAGTTGGTTACCATGTGATCCAAAGGATCACAAAGTTAGTTGGTGAATGTCCTTGCCTTTGGTCTCTTGGTGAATGTTGGATGTCTCTGGGGTTAATCTGTCCCAGTCTGTCCCAAAACCTGAGGTCTGCTGAAACGTAATTCTCCTTTAGAAGGCAGATGGAAGGCATCCTGCTTTTATTCTACTCTGATGACACAGGCTCATTTTTATGAAATATCTGCAGAACTGGTTGAATGTGAAGGTGAGGTTCTCCCAAGATTAGGATTGCTTTTACTTTGTAGAGGTAAATGGCCCTAAATAGGAAGAAAATATCAACTAGTAAATATTTTTAAATTTTATTTTACTTGTCCTCTTCACAGAAATTTTTGAGAAGTCTGAAACTAACTATTGAATCGAGGTAAAGTTATCCTTCATCCCATTTACATTTCACTTGGATTATAGGATGATATATATAACATGAAAGTATAATTTTCAAGAATTGTCTACTTAGTCTAAGTGAGGCAATCATTCTTCCACCACGTGTCAGGGCTGAGAGATTTTAAGGCATTTTCATGTTCTGGTAAAAGGCATTTCTGATTAAATTATTCTGCTAACTTTTATCCAGAATGCAGTATTCCAAATTCCTATTCAGTCATTTCACTGTATTGCTGAATTGCTCCCATTTTTCTTCAATTGAAAGGAATAGATAGACGGTGCAACATTGATTCCACCTCACATGACTCTGACCCAGATTTCCCTTTTCTCCCTTCATTCCTCTTCAAAGAACAAGAATGATGTTAGGACATTCAGGTAATTTCCATGCACTCTCCTACCGCACTAAATCTTCGTTTTTCTCTCAAAAAAACCCTGAGATCAGAAGAGATGGAAGCAGAGAAAACTAGCAGAAATGTAAGCATGTGTCAAATGGCATGAACATTGAGTTTTGTCAGAGAGCCAAAGCACAAAACTTGGAAGTGTCCAGCCACTGGGATTCAAGTCAAAACTCCCAAGAGTTGCTTTTCTCTCTTTCTCAGGATTCTTGTCCTACAAAGGCTTACGCTATCTTAAAATTTAGCAAAAAATTTATTCTACTTTCTTGCTATTTCAAAACACTTGTCTTGGAGAAAGTGATAGTCAACATGTCTCTAAGACTTTGTTTCTTGAATCTTTTGTCATATTATTTTTCTGTAAATATTTTTCTTATCTTGTGGTGAAGGCTGCTAAGTTTTGTCTGTCTACAGATTTTCACACTGTGATGTCCTGCGAGTCTGTTCATGAGTCAGCACTTCTCTATGCTGTCAAACCTTGCTGCAACAAAAATAAAGTTTCATATAATTTTGATCTAAACAGTGGAAATTCCTCGACAAACATTTTAGGCTCTGCAAATTACAAATTGAGTACCTTTTTTTGTTTTCTGTTTTAGTGGTCTAACATATCAATTGCAATCATTGAAAGGTTTCAGAAGACTCACTTGTGTCTCTACTGGGTGGTAATTACAGGTAAATGCAAGCATAGGGTGGCACAAATACCCAAATTTAGTCAATTTAAACTCAGTTTAGGATCAAGGAAAAGATTTTGGTGTAGGAGCTAAGCAGATTTGTGTTTTCCTTTTCACAGATAATTTCACAAAGTCCCAGGAATAGCTATGGACCATTGTCCTTACTGTGAGCTTTTTCCTTTAAATCAAAATATGTCCCTGAACAGAGAGGAATAGCACAAGGTAATAAAAGAGATAATAACTGGATTTTGTGCCACTTCTTCTACATGTAGAAGTTCCTTTACCTATTTTGATTTGTTTCTCAAAAAACCCAAAAAAAACCCCACACAAAACAAAGCAAAACAACAAAAAAACCCAAAAAACCCCCTCCCAAAACAGCCAACAACTAAAAATGACACATAAATTTCATTAATCAGTGCAGTTATACAGCCATATATGAACAAAAATGACAACTGATGACAACTTGTCTCAATGAGGAAAACAAGAATC
>JAWWMU010000153.1:74569403-74582694 GCA_035048155.1 Cinnycerthia olivascens | reverse complement strand
TCAGTGCAGTTATACAGCCATATATGAACAAAAATGACAACTGATGACAACTTGTCTCAATGAGGAAAACAAGAATCACACACACACACAGATATAAATATATTTCTCACAAAAAAAAATACAATTTGGACAATGTTTCAGAAAAAAAAAATAAAAAGAGAGACTACTGATACAGAATACCTTTAAAAGATTTAGAGAAGTTCAGGAATGAGTCCAACTAAATGCACCAGTCCAGAAAAAAATAAACTAATTTGTAACAGTCCCTGTAAATACAGTTGTGCTATAATGTCCATTGTACTATCTAGTCTTCTAACAATTTGATTCTTTCATATCTACATGTTTAGCTATAAAGTACTTCTGAAGAGGAAATTGGAAAAGAAGTTATTATTTCAGCTATGCTTGATTCAAGGCAGTTGGATTTAAGTTCCCAGACTTGGATAACTTTGGTTCATTGACTCTGAGCTTCAGACTTGCATCAGCAAAAAGGAGGTGGTAAATCTGTAACTCACAGAAGCAGAATGCACATTAAATGTTCCCAGCATTTCACAAGCCTGCTAGATGCTAGCACAATAAATGTCATGGAAGGCCTAGAAATAGTGTTTAATGAATGAGTCATATCCTTGTCTTTTTTCTTTATCCCAAGTAAGAAATCTAACCCAATTAATTTGTTTAATGTTTCCAAACACATCTGGGAAAATTATATTTGCTCTCTTCACCTTCTTCTATAAAA
This sequence comes from Cinnycerthia olivascens, assembly GCA_035048155.1. Lineage (NCBI taxonomy): Eukaryota > Metazoa > Chordata > Aves > Passeriformes > Certhiidae > Cinnycerthia > Cinnycerthia olivascens. Next base: position 74,581,964 of record JAWWMU010000153.1, on the reverse strand, counting down.
TAAATGCAGTTTGTGTGCCAGTCACTTCCAATAGGATAAATTCAGGCAGATGCCCTCTATATATACCCACAGAAAAGTGTACTTGGTGCATGTGTGGTGAGAGAGATACTGAATGCTCACACTGTAACAGATTTGAATGCAGTGTTTTGCTGCTTTCTGGGTTCTTTTTTTTCTTTTTTTTTCTTTTTGCATCTAAATACTTATGGTTCCAACCGTTCATATTTAAACTCCATGAAATGGAGACATAGTTTTATAGATAGACTACATGATAAATGTTTCTAAGTGTAATCATGTCTTCACAGAAGCATTTTTTTCAAGTTTCTTTGTAGGAGAAAAAGTAACCACACCAATGCATCAGGAACTTTGGCTAGTAAAGGACATTTTAGTTGATATAATAGCTTAAATTACATCACTGGAGGGGATTTCCACCTTCCTGACGAAAGACTGCTGCGAAAATTTACTGGTGACCTGCTGCAAAACTTTCAGGTAGATACACACTTCAAATTGAATTCAATGCTGCAGGTCCATCTTTAATTAGAAAAGTTGTGTAGTGTATGGATTCTCCATATGTTAACTTCATATATGTTGTGTTTTTATACTGCTCTATCTATAAAGCTTTCCAAAATATGAAGTTTTCTGCAGATATACAGAAGATGAATCACCACTGTTTGCACCTGCAAAGATTCTATTTAGCCTGTTTGCATATAAAATTTAGTGCTTGCCTAACCAAAGAGTAGTTGTGGGCATCCAGTTGTTCTCTGCTTTTGAACTTCCCCAACAAGTTTGCCATATCTGATATTATTAAATATTTGGAGTTGAAAAGGAACTCACAGTTTTAAAATCACTTCTTGAGTTGAAAATACAGTATTCAAGTTGTTCAGTAAAAAAGCCAGACATTATGAGTCAGGCAGCGTGTGCAATGCTTTAATTTCTCTAATAAGACAGCATAATGGCCCATTATTGTTTTAACATACCACCTTACTCTGCTCTTTGGACAAATTTTCTGTCAAAATTTCTTTTAGCTTCCAGATATTACATTTGTATTGACCCTGGGCCATTTCAAAATATTGTGTTAGGGAAATGTTGAAGTGTTTCACTAAAAGTGTTCAAAGCCACTTACAGCCTTCCAGTAAACATTGTGCTATCCACCTCTCCATTAGAGGTATTAGATGGTGGTTTCTGGACATGTATTTGTATATTTATACCTATATATACATATGTATCTAAAGTTGTACTTTTATATGTATGTACATAAATGCATACACATGTATATGAATATATACACACGTGTGTGCAGGAAATGTAAAAACCTAAATATTTATGATTAGAAACTTGCCGTTGTATATATATGCAAACATACATTAGGAATTTATAGAAAAGTTGATAGATCAACTAGAGCAAAGCAAGCTCTGCATCTGGTAGTTCTTATGCATTTTAGAGTTGGCTTCTTGTTCAGAGGAGTCTTTTGATCTATTTTCATTAATGGGTGCAACAAAGACAAGTCCAGCTTGAACAGCCCTACAAAATGGTTACATGTAAATATACTACTGCTTATGTATCCTGTGGATTACAGAAGAACCTAAATTAACCTTGGAACAATTTATGGTGTCCATGGTGAGGCACGGGAACAGGTTTCCCAGAGAAGCAGTAGATGCTGCATCACTGGAAGTGTGTAAGACCAGGTTGGATAGGGCTCTGAGAAATCTGGTCTAGTGGCAGGGGGAGCTAGAATTAGATGGTCTTTAAACTTACTTCCAACCCCTCCCAAGCCATTATATGATATATGACATATATGATATGATATGTTATGATATATGATCTTTTATAGGGATGTGAATGTGACATTTCTAGCATGGGAGATGGTCTGAAATTACAGGTTTGTGGGAAACCTCTAGGGTTTTGCTGTTTAAATACCCTTGCCATGATCAAATGTGTCATAAAAGTCCTTTCATAGGCTCCGTCTTGGAACTTCTGAGATCTGCTCCACTTCTCTCTGAACAGACTAAAAAGTTTTTTATTCTTCTGAAGTTAGAAAGAGTTTCCTAATTTTCATGCAAAATTTATGCATGAACCTTTTATACTTGTTTATTCTTATTTACACATTAACTTTTAACTCAAATACCTCTTCACCTTTCTCTGTCTGCTTTTATCCTGATATGTTTATTGACTGAAGTCATATTCCCTCTGAGTTTTAGTTTTGCTCATTAAGAAAACCAGAAATTTTCAGTCCCTTCTAAAAAGGTGTCTTTCTTCTAGTCATAATAAATAGCTGAAACTATTGAATCTGATTTAAGTCTAACTTCAATTTGAGCATGCTTCTCTCCAGAATGTATATAAACAGACTTGTGTCTAGTATTTTAAGAGCTTCGTGGTATGTTGCACATTGATGCAGACATTTCTGTATTTCTTTACTGGAAATATCTTTGGTTAATTTCCTAGTTCAATGATTCATTGCCGGTCTTTTAAATACCAAAAAGGAATGATATTTTAATTTTTGTGTCCAAAATGAGCTCAACATTTTAGTTGCTACTGGTCTTGATAATGGGAAATAAAGAGAAGCTGTTGTATATTTTATGTTAAATGATTTTAAAAGTGTTTTGGGATATTCATGGCATTGGGAAACAAAAGCATGACAAGTATTGTTAACTGTAAATAAGAATAGTAATGGTGAAGGCTGATAAGTCACTCAAATAATTGCAGCATGTACAGAGCTAATAATGAAATGGAGCAGAGTCCTATGACAAGATTGTGCAGTAATATAAAATAACAGTTGCACAATTAGGAACTTTTAAACCCTTTCAAATCATCATAAATATAAATACAAATGCACCAGGCTGGCCAATACCTTCTGTTTGAAAGTGTTTAATCAGAAAGGAAAAAGTGCTGTTAATATTTATTTTGGTGGAAACTTCCTTCCTTAATTTTCCATTTTGAAAAAAAATATTTCAGCTTCTGTTCACATTTTTCCTAGTGATACTTTAATTTCTCTTCACATCTTTTTGAGAAAACAAAAGGTAGAAAAGAGGAGAAAAAAAATAAGTATGAAATATTTTGACATTAAGATATATCTTTATTACAAAAATATATTTATTGCAAAATAATAGATATTTATTACAAAAAGATATTTATTACAAAAGAGTAGATATTTATTACAAAAAGAGCTTACATTGAATGAGAAATGTTAATCTCTGTTCATTTAAAAACACCAGCATATAATGAAGTTATTTGTCCTCTTCTATTTCCTTGAATATCTATCTTCTATTTTACACCTCTACAGGTCTCTTAATTCCATGAAGTGCAAAGTCTGGTACCATTTCATGTTCCTCTAAAAACTCAAACCCTCTCAGGAAACAAATAAATAAACAGAAAACATGAAATGTTTCAGGGCTTGAAGTGAGACTTTTGACCTTCAGGTTAATCCTTGATTTGTGTTACAGATGAGCCAATATGGTTGGCCAGGTCCCAGATGTGTTATGAATTGTATAATGACAAACACAAACCCAGAGTTCCTGTTTGAGTAAATCAACTGTCTAACTCTTAGTGAAAAAAACATGAGGTACCTGCAGGCTGGGAGAGAGAGAGAGAGAGGGAAGGTGTACTGAGAGAAAAGAAAAAGTGAGATAATTCTGATCGGTGTGCAAGTAGAAGGGTTCACAGCTGAGAAATTTCTGTAGGCAGCAATAAGAATTTATGAGGATGAACCTGTAGAAACACAGTCAAATGATATTTAGGAAGCTCTAAGTAGCAAGTATTGTCATACATACACAGTGTATAAATGTATTTTCCAGAATATGTAGGAATATCAAGCAGAGATGGGATCTGACATTTCAGTAGTAAACAAGAAAGACTGAGCAGATAGGGGCTCCAAAGAGCCTTGGATGTAAAAATAAGTAATCTCTATTTGGTGTGATAGAAACAGAATGAATAGAGATATGCATATAGAGGGCTGTCATTACCAAGGCAATGAGCTATGAAAATGATATTTTGCTGAAGCACTTTGAATATTGTGAGAACCTGAATGAAAACTTTATTAGTGTGTGTCTGTATGTGGAAAGATATACCTTGTGATGGAAATTAGTTGTACTGAAAGTTTCCTGTAGCTAGAATCTGACAATACAAAAAGATGATGGAGTCACATCATTCAGATTTTAGACTCACTGGATCACATCTTTTAGTGATAAGGGACAGGATGATGATGTTTAGAGAAAATTTGGAAAGAGGAAGAGTAATGAAATCCAGACCGCACCTAAATTTTTGCCACCTTCATCTTGTGTTTTTAAAAAAATCATACCAATAGTCAGGGAGACAGGCCAAAATTTCAATCAAGCAGGAAAGGCCAAATCTTTGGAGCAGAGGTAGGTCTAGAAGTGTTGATCTGCCTGAAGGTGCAGAAACAGTGAATATCGTTTTTTTAAAATATTGTTTGTGGATTGTTTTGTTCAGTGATTTGGTGTTGATCAAAAGGAGAAAATCAAGTTATGCTATCTGGGGAAACAATCTGGAGAAAGGGCACTGGAAAAACAAAAACATATGTATATGAAAATCTGGGAAAGTTAACTTAAAATCACTATGAATTAAATCTGTAATTGCACAATTGCCATAATGATGGCAAAAGGACAATTCTAAAATATCAGGATCATGCAGTCAAACAAGCCCATAAATCTAGACCTATATAAATATTTTTGTAAGAGAAATACATTGCAGGAAAAGGATTGTACATCACACATGGAAAATTGCTCATATGCAAAAAAATTGGCTGATAAAAAAGACATATTGCAAATCAGGGTTCTGAAAATATTTTAAAGGCACAATGTAAAATTAAATGCATGAAAGCTTTTAGAATGGAGATGTGGCAAAAAAGAAAAATGACATTTTTTAATATGTATAACACTAATATGATGTGGACTACAGGTATTTTGCAGTTTTGACATCACATTTTAGAAAATGTTCATAGAATGAAATTTATGTGACATACTCCTCCTGACTCCTTTACTAAGAGAGAACAGGAAATGACATTACACAGTGTTTTTCCTTCTTAAAAAAAAAAAAAAAAGAAAAAGGAAAAAAATGAATTGATTTGTTATTGATTTTGTTCCTTCTGTGGGTTGAGGTTTGCATAAGATGACCTCCTGATTCCTTTTCCACCTAAATCAGTCTAAGAGCTATGATAATGGCATTTTCATAAAATAATAGGAGCAAAAGGCATAACAGCATCTGTTTGACACATTTAAAAGAGAAATGACACATTTTCTCACATAAATAGTACTAGTTATTAAAAAAAGATTGAAAGTGCTTGAAAGAAATTTATTGGATTCTTCTTCCCTTGATGCTTTGATATCAAAGTTGCCTGAATTCCTGACGATGTGCACAAGTTTTGCTGCAGTGGTGCACAAGTGGCTGGGCTCCTTACAAGGTTAAGTAGATGAAATGCAATGTCCTGGGGTTTAACGTGGGTCAAAGCAGGTGAAGCTTCTGTCCCTTCTGGCCTTCCACTCTCTGTGTATCTATGACTCATTTTCATCTTGTACAGAGTCTATATTTTGGTAAGCTGTTCCTCCTTATAAGTTTTGTTTTCTCCACTCTGATCTGAAACAATTTTCTATGAAGTGACAGATTTCCCAAGGGAAATATCACAGCTTCATGATTTTACTTGATGGCACTAACTTGGCCTTTAATTTTAGGACTACAAGTAAGTTTAAGAGCAAGTGTGACAAAGCCGGTGGTATGTGAAAAAACATTTGATACCTTTAAAATTACTTAAAAATACTTACTGGGGGTTCATGCTAGCTAAAGATTTTTCTTTCCACAGACAATTGAAGATACAAAGAAAAGACTATAGGGGTGATTTTATTTAATTTTGATTTCCTTTGCACTTTTTTTAAGAATAAAAAGAAGATTAAAGGTGTTCTCAGATGGTTAATATCAAATATTCAGGTTCATATTTTCAAAAATGCCTACGGGGTTTGAACTCCTGTTTTCTATTAATTTTAAAGCAAATATTCAGGTAAACCTCAATTTCTAGGGGAAGTTGTTTCTTAATCAGGGCATCGAAACATCACCTCTCCTGCAAAGCTTTGTCAAATATGCACACTGTATTTCTTAATTATTCCATTGCTGTTTTTGTTGTGGTCACAACATGTTATTGCCACATAATGGCCTGCTAAGCCACTAAATACTTTTGCCATTGCCTTTAGTCCCCCTGAATCTAGATAATAATAAAATAATAGCTCTTAATTAACAGGCTGATAAAACTTTCTGATCTGTATTTAACTAATTTTCAAATGGTGACACTTAAAGGAATTTATTTTTGTGCAAAATGACCAAAACCAGCTCTAGGTGTTAGCAAGCTGATCTTTAGAACCAGACTATTAGGGAATTTTAAATGTAAAACTATTAACTGGATGATCCTTGATCCCTGACATGAGCTGCCATCCACAGCCCAGTCATTGCTTGCTCATCTCCCTGCAGGAACCACACTCTTAAGAAGATTACATTACACAAATAAAAATGAGCTTGGATAGAGGACAAATCAGGAGAGAGTCCATTAAACCTTTCACATCATTACAAGCCTCATTGTTTTGCAGATGAGCAACATAAAGTAGAACATATGCAGGAGGCCTCTTACTGACTCTCAGGGTACTGGGAATTTCAACTATCTGAACCTTGTTGATTGCTGGTAAATGAATAAATAACCTTGAGATAATCCTTCCCTTTTGCCAGAAAGGTGCCCTGCTTAAATAGCAGATAATAAAAAAATGTCCAGATTTCCTTTATTGTCTCTTTGGTTCTCTGTTTTCTGTGTACTACCCTGTAATTGCTCTGGTCCCTGCTTTTTGCCATCTGCTCACATCAGAAGTTGAAACTGGTGTTTGGATTGAATCTTATTAAGCTGGTCCAGGGGAGGAAATCAAAAGAAAATTACAGGTAGTCTTCCCACAGTATCTGATTTAAGGCCCAGGCCACCTCTGAAAAAAATATTTTTCATGGGGACCTGGAGTTCTGAAGTTATCAATCTCTGTGGTTGTCTGTCACGACAAGTGGATAAAAAGTGATTTATTCAAAGTTTTACTGGCTGGTTTATCTTTGTAATGTGCTCCTATAAAAGCTATTTTTATGTTTTGTTCTGACTGTTGATCATATTTCATTTTTTCATACTTAATATTCATATGATTTTTTTTCCCAATATTATTTTCGTCTAATGTCAAAATGATGGCTTGTTTATTGGATTTTTGACCTATTGCAATAATAGAAGAGAGGTCTAATTTTAGATCAGAACACCAGTACACAGGTCTTTTAGAGGTTTCATTTAATGACAAGGTGCATACCTGCAAGTAATGGCTTGTTTAGCCAATTCTAGCTCAGTACTAGAATTCCTTCTTAAAGAGAAAGGGAGAGTGACAGAGTAATAAATATTAATATTTTTGAACCTCAAGGAATAACCTTTAAGCTCAGATCCAGATCTAAGGTGATATTTTAGCAGAGAACTACGTAATATTTTTCCACTTTAGGATGAAGTAAGTCAGGAGAACAGATTTGTATTCTGTTAAATGTGAAAGACATTGATGTCTATTAGTTTCATTTGTCTCATCATATAGACTTGTTCCTTTGCTAGCTTATTTTTTACACTCTAGGTATTAATCTGCTAAGCTAGTAATGATCATAATTTGCAGTGCTTACTAAGATCTTGCATTTATTTACTTTTTTTCCCTGAAGGATCCCAAAATATCGGGAAGTTTCGATGAATATGATCCCAATTTGAATTTGATCCTAACAAAGTTAGGTTCTCATAATGCATCTCTCTGAGTCCCACAGGGCTGCAGGTAGACTCTGAGCTCTACTAGTGACATCTGATTCAGGATCATGCACTTCCTCTGGACTAAATGAGATGTGAAAGTGTCTCATTGTTTGTGTATGTTTAACCAAAAGGGAAGAAAAAGTCTCTCAATGAGTATGGGTGAGAAAGTCTTAGCAGGTCTGGTAGGTTTGCACATCAAATGATAATTGTACCTTACTTATTTAGTCTAAATGAAAAAAGGCAGTGGTGGGTGAAACTGAAAAGGTTGAGTGGTTGAGACAAGATTTGTTAAAAATACAGTGATACTTAACCAAAGCAAACAGTCAAACCCCAGGACCTAGAGGGCTGATTTTCAGAAGAAAATAATTTTAAAAAGAAAGGATTCTCATATGCCTTTTTTTAATTTTAAGTTCTGCCTTGACATGACTGGCAAAATCTTTTCAGTAAAATTATTTTTCAGTAAAAAAATATAAGATAAATATATATATTTTTTGTGAACTTAGGTGACTTTCAAAATTATTTCTGTAATTGTTTATTGATAACAGGTCACTCACTTATAACAGTGAGAGACCTTTTTTTTTCCCTGAAGAAAGGGAGCCCTGTAAAGCAAAGAAGTAATACAACTTAGAGCATGAATTCATGTGCAGCTTCAATGTGTCTAGGGGAAAATATCTCAGGCAGGAAGGTGGATGGGGGAGGAGGGAGGTGGGGAAAAGAGACAAAGCAGAGTGGGGGGGGGAGAAAGGGAGGACAGAGAAGTTGACTACTTTATTTCTTCTCCAACATTCCTCACAAATCCATTTAATTCCCTCTTCGTACTCTGAAAATAAGGTAACACCTTTCCCTGGTTCTAATCACAAACCCTTCACTTTTTGTGGAACTCTTAATTATTTTCCATCAGACCTTGCACATCTATTCACTTTCTGCTGCTTTCTTCTTACACTATTCAGTGTGACTGAGCAAACTGCTTATAAAAAGCCTGGGATTAAAAATGAGTGATTGTTGCAGTTTATTGGTCAAATCCAAGTGGAATTACTCTCTGAGGAGTTGGAGGAAACTTGCTAGGAATCTGGCTGTATTTCACTTGAGTCCTTTGGGTCCCATTAGGCCTTCACTTTCATTATCCTAAGCACCAATTCATTTCACTTACTCTCACCTTTCCCCACGGCCATATTGCTTGCAATACTATGATAAAATGATTTTATTGCTTTGTTTTTGTCTATGAAATTTTATGGACATAATAAATAAAAATGCATTTTTTCTGATGTATTTGCAACAGTAACTATACCCTATTGCATACAGACATCAAATTCATGCCCATTGTACGAATAGTTTATATGAAGACAAGTCCTAGAAATAAAATAAATAGCTTTAGCATATCACTAATGATTCCATAATAAATACTTCTCCTGTTATAAATCAACTGCATATTACTTTAGTTAGGATAATCAATTTTACTACTGCAAGTATTCATATCTTGTGAAACAGTTGATGCTATTTCTATACAATGGTTATGGTGCTGAATACTTTAGACAGTGTCCTGCATTTCCAGATATGAGTTACTTGGCTCAAGTAAAGTAATTTTCATTATCTATTATTATGAGGTTTCTAAATATAGTCAACATTGTGTGCTAGCTGTATTAGAGGTTTGCAGCTGATATCTCAAGTTTTTGTTTTACACCTCATATTTTTCATCATTGTGGGATTGTATTAATTATCTAAATGTCCATTGCTACTCTCATATGAGTTATGAAGTTGGAATGCATGCATATACTACAAATGCAAGTTAACCATAGTTTTTTGATGCAATTGGAAGTGTTTAGAGGAGAGTGGTTTGCTGCATACTGATCAGTTAGTGAGAGACGAGAGTGCTTCACTTTGCTTTTGGTGGGTGTATATTTGCAAGTCTGTTTTTCATAGAGTTAAAATAAAAAAGTCTGATGACTTTTAGCTCATTTTGTGGATTTTTTACAAATGGCCTTTTTTTGGGGGGGGGAAGTGGAGGGAGAGAGGGGTTGTTACTTATTTCTAACATTCCTATTGCAGCCTTCATTTAGAGCCAAGCTGAAATAACTGGTTTGTTCTTACTGAAAGGAGTGTGAGCTGGGTTCAGTTCCTCCACCAGGGTAGAGCAGCAGCTGCCTTATCCACTAGATGGTCTCTGAGTGTCTGCATATGATTCAAAGCCCACTCCTGTTTAAACTGGGTCTTACAGGTGCATGTAGACTTTTCAGAGTTGAATGATTTTATCTTGTATAATCAAGTTTGTGGGTAAAAAAAAAAAAAATTTAAAAAACACCCAAATGTTCTATTCTTGCCCTCTCAGAATCTTGAGTCTAGCTTGCTGATTTTTGTTAGTAGATTTGAGGTCTTTGTGTCTTGTTTTTAAATTACACAAGGTGTTTCTCTTCCCACACAGGATGTAACTGGAAAACCTCTAAGCAAGTTTATGATGGCAAGTTCTATCCAAAGACTTCATGCAAATCAGATTCACTGGGAGTTTTGGAAGAAACATAATGAAGGAAATAAAAAATATGCAAAAACAGGTGAAGAATTATAGAGTGAGAGTACACTGGAGGGAGTTCTCAACCAACCTACACAGTAGCCAAAATAACCTCTTTTCCTTTCTTGTTAAAACAAATTCTATTGACTTTGTGTTTTAGAAGTCAAATATTTCTCAAATGGCCTAAACTAGTACTAGTCCAGGCAGCAAAGTCATCTCTAGACTGAAGTACAACTGTGCACCAGCAAAAATAGGTTGCCCTATGCTGAAACAGAAAAAGAAAACAGATGGCATGCAAAACCAGAGCTGTGTGAATTTTCTGTCCTGTGACAGATTTTGAAGGTGAGTTTTTTCTATGTCAGTTTGGGATGTAAAGTAAGAATCTAGGAATATCTCTATCTCTCTCTGAAGAAACATGAGATAACAGAAAATTAAAAAAAATGAGATAAACTTACTTTTTTGTTAATTTCTCAGCATTGAAACATTGAATTTCAAAGATTATATCTTATTTTTAAAGTTTGTATTCTGAGTTAAACAGAGAATTTCAAAATGAGAATCTTTTTTAAAAAAAAAATTAAAATTTCTATTTTTTAAATATCAATACACATCCTTTGATGTTTGTAATAATTTTTTTCATATCTGAGTGTATTTTGTTTTTGTTTTGTTTTTTTTTTTTGTTTGTTTTGGAGGATTGTTAAAACTGAATATGTTCCTGATAAAGCTATGGTTTTGTCAACTAAATACTTTCTATGTGGTCAAAGAAAAATTGAAGAATAAATTCACAGTCAAGTTCATCCAATGTATGAATGAAACGTTTCTGTAAAACTACCCATAATTTAATTCTATACATCTGAACTTTTGATTTAACCACAATCTCCACTTGCTTCCTCATGGCAGTTTAGAGGGTGCAATTCTTAATGTTCTCTTCAGTCTTAATTTTCTTGCAGGCCTAGTACATGCACCCAACAAAGCACAAAAGGTTTGCAACACCCATCTCAGTGATGCTCATTTGTTGCTGTCACTTCCTGTATTTTTTTTCCTCTCTTTCTATGACATAATGTAGCTTTAAACATGTAATCTTATTTGGTAAATAATGGTTACCTCCATAAGTCTTGTTACTTATTACTCAATAGAAATTTCCTCTGTCTAGAAGAAACACTAGACAAGTCAGATAATCTAAGTATTTTGGCAAACCTGAATACTTGGAGGTTTCACTCCTATTACCTCTCCTTAACTGGTTATCAGTATTTTTTTCAATGCTCTGTTTCTGGGTACTGGCAAGATACTAATATGAATAAATTTTAAAGCTGGTTCCAGATACATCTGATGTTCAGACACTATTTAGAATTATCTACTAGACAAAGATATTAAAGTTTCTTACCTTCTGACCTAACTGAAATAACATAAAATATCTTAAAACTGAACTTTATTTCATTATTGCATCCCATGATTTTTTAAAAATAAAAAAATGCTGAAATAAGGAAATACAATATTGACAAATCCTCCATCTCCTTCAAAGAAGTGAACAAATGAATTTATTAAAATTTACCTTGAAACACCATGCTTCCTTGCCTCTGTAAAGTAAGAAAGAATCAGACCTGAGTCCACATTTCCATAATTCACAGTCTTTCTTTAACCTGAAGTTTTAAAATATCCATAACAATATTGGTATTATGATTTAGTACTTGCAGTATTATTGACTTGTCTGATAGCAACAACAAAACACAGCAAATAATCCTAATAACATTGCAGAGAAACCAATTAGTAAATTAGGACAGAGTATTAACCTACTCTAAAGCTCAAGCAGGACACACTTATCAATCCTTATCAGCTTGAGCTCTCTATAAGAACAAGAGCAAATATTTATCTAGATCACATTAGGTAGTGATTCCAAATAGGGTATCAATGTATCTAGCCAACTATTTTCATAACTGATTTAGAATAATCTGAGGTATTTTGTTTGAGTAGTTTTAGGTTTTTTTTAAGTATCAGCACCATCTTCTTCAATTTCAGATAATTGCCCATAAAAAGTATATTAGAATAGACCATGTTAAGGTGCTCAACAAAACCCTGTTCCTGAAGTTAAAAAGATCACTTCTAATAAAAATTCCAATGAGTAACGTATGCAAAGTTATGCATGCTGTCTTGATAACTAACAAACTTGAAAAAATACAAACAAATACAGTACTGCAGATTTTGGGATGAGAACTAAGAAATGAATGGTCAAAAGAATACAATGAAGGATCCAAATAAGCATGTCAAG
>JAWWMU010000153.1:74538201-74569303 GCA_035048155.1 Cinnycerthia olivascens | reverse complement strand
ACTGCAGATTTTGGGATGAGAACTAAGAAATGAATGGTCAAAAGAATACAATGAAGGATCCAAATAAGCATGTCAAGCATGTCAAGAACAGAATCCAATGATTTTGGTATTAAATTTTTGAAAGAAGGATCAGGTCTATTTGTACTAAAGATCAGTTAATGAAGACATATTTCTTCACCTGGTAAGACTTAGCTTTAAGGGCTAATATCACTGCTTTTTTTTTTTTTTTTTTTTTTTAAGTACAATGATTCTATGGTTTTACCGAATTTACATAATAAATAAATAAATTACTGTAGAATTTTCTTTGAAAGTAGAAGGAATTGGTATAAAATGAAATAAAATGACACCTGGAAATGAGAAGGTTTAAGCTAAAATATCTCAGATAGTGCTCTTTGTGCTCCCTGAATCAATAACCAGATTCAATTATGAAAATCCAAATCAAAGAAAAACGGAAAAAGAAATCTCAGAAGTGTAAGAAGTAAATTGTCAGATAAGAAAAATAGATTACTAAAATGGACAAAAATGTTGAAATATCTACATCATAAAAAGTCTTTAACACTTTAATAATTTCAGCAGTGATTCAATATAGCCATTATCTTGCATTTTGGCCTACACTGAATTATCCTTCTGATTCCCAAAACAGTCAGAAGCCTGACATAATTTATGCCATTGCCCTCTGACAGACTTCATGTAGTCACTGGTACCTGTTTCCTTGTGAAATTACTTTTTACTGAAGAAATCTCAGACTTTGTGATGCAGATTTACAAATACTTTCCAAATTATTTGTGGATTCTGAGAGCAGTAGCTAAATACTAACTAGGAGAAATAAATCCTCTGTCACACTGCTTGCATGCTTTTGCAAAGAGTGGCTAGACCCAAAACATTTTCAGACTGTGTATCTCCTCCTTCCCCTTAGTTTTTACACAATGGAACCAAGAGTTAAAGAAAAGAAGTGAGGAAATACATGTAACACACGTTTTCTGTAAAAATAAATATTTGCTAACACTCAACTGTAGATGTGTCAGATTTTCCTGTGACTGTGGAAGAATTGACAAGAAGAAAGATTGTCCCCTTAGAACTATGATAAAAATGCAAAAAGACAGAGAAAATATGATTCCAGCAAGTTCATAAGAAACACCATGACCCCAGTGAAAAGAAATGAAAAATATCAAGCAGTTCTCCTAAACAAAGTTAAAAAATATATGTGGTGATCACTTATCCAAATTGTAACATAAACCAATGTGTAGGTACAATATTAACACCAATGTTATACATATCCATTGATACCTAAGGGTAGTTATAACTTTATACTGTATATATTTATTTGAAGATGCAATTGACTATATATATTTTTCTAAACATGAGTGGTGTAGTGTGTTTTACTACTAACTTCCTACAAGCCTTTTAAAAGTGTACTTGACATTTGTTATGGGGGCAGTGTTCTGAGTCTGAAGAGACTTTTACGTCCACACCTGATGCTAAAAGGAACTGTGAAAAGGAGGCTGGTGTTAGTGGATAACAGGAAAAAAAGTTAACTGTGAATTAGTTGTGAAAATCTTGGTCACAGAAATTAATTTTAAGTGTACTTGACGAGGAATATGACTATAACATGACATTCTAGGGGAATTTTTGGTAAGATTGAATTCAGATAACAGGGACGTGATGCTGAGAATTTTCTGGCAATAAATTTCTTACTGGCTCTGTCCTGAGAGATTAGAATTCCTCTTGGCAAAGAAAAGTAGGAGAGGCAGTCACTAAAACAGCTGACTTCTAACCAGATTCTAATTATTAAATATATGAGACACTTTGGACTGTCAGAAAACTGGGTAAAATATAAGCATTATCATAAGGACACTTTATTTATAAAAAAGAGAACACTTTTTGTCCTATCTTGCACTGCTGGATGACATTTCAATGCAAATCCTTTTTTTAGCAATTGCAGAGGAATAGAATATATTGAGATTTTAATTTCAAATTAAACAAGACTGCCCTTCAGAAACTTTTGGATTGCAAAAAGATTTTTTTGCTAGTATGCTGGGATTTCTCTGAAATAGCTTTACTATTCCTGATTTTCTCACTCTGAATAAAGAAACAAATCTATATTGTGTGTCTGTGTTCTCTTGTGGCTTCTTATAGCAAATAAGACACCAATAATCTTCTGTCACACAAAAATACTTGTTACTTATAGTTAATTATATTCTTATGTCCGGAAATAAACTTGTTTACAGTGCCACTGTCCAGCTGAGCGGCCTTCTTGTTTTTATTTAGGATCTTCAGGTTGCAGTCTTATGTGTGATACATTCTTCCCTCATAGAGAAGGATTCTTGTGGGGCTGCTTAACTTCCAGAATTTATTTAGAAGAGATCTACCTCCCACCATTCCACTAATACTCTCATCTGTTTCAAATAGGCTAAATAATTTTCAAAGGTGTTAGGAGCTATATTTTTAGTGACAGCTTATGTCTTCTTGGCACATTCTTGGTGCAGCAATGTTGGCAGACCTCATGTTACAGAATCTCCTGGTCTGTCATGTATTAAATCTGTCCTCTGGTTATCCAAGCACTTAAAATACTTGTGAGTGTCAGGTTTGCAAGTAGATGGATATTTCCTTACATTTAAATATCAAGAGAAGCTAAAATATCAGAAAAGGCAGAGCTCTGAAAGGTTCTCATCTGGTCAGATACCTGCAGTATTTAAAACATACTGGACAAACTAAATAGTTTGCTGATTCTGATTTCAGGTGGTGGCAAATGTCTGAAAGTTATATCTAAATAAGTTATAAAACCTAATATATAGTCAGTTTTGATAACAATGATAAATTCCATGGAATTTAAACAGAGAGCCATATGAATCATCAGAAGGTTTATCTAACAATCACATTCAGCATATAAAAATCCACTATTTTTTATTTAACTGTTTTTGGATTATCTGATAACCTTACATATATTGCTTATATTTTTATAAATAACAATAAAATCTGCTAACAATAGACCAGATAAGATTTATTGCAGCACACTTAGGAAAAGGAAAGGTAGTCCAGTGATAGGGGTGACAGTTTAGAGCTTGGAAGATGATTAAGATATCCTAGCATTGGCAAAAAACTCCTTGTGCTGCAATGTTTTCTGAGGATAAATACACTGGAGCCATTAAAAGCATCTGACCCCTACAGTAATGAGGCCGGTGCAGGTAACACAGACTAATGGGCATTGCACTCCACTGTTTGTTTTGTGGCATCCTAATGATCCCAACATAAAGCGAACAAATTCAAGGAGACCTGAGCTGAGATCTGCTGCTGGCCTGGTAGGCAGCTTTGACAAAACCACTCAATTTTCCTCATTTCTCCCCATACAACCATGAGAAATAATCTGACTTTTCTTTGTACAACATCCTGCAATTATTTTATGACATATGTTATCTAAAGGTATTGTTGCTGCTAACAAAATAATATTTATTTTTGAAAAAAAGGTGTACTGAAGGTGTAAAAAATTCTTATTGTGAGTCAACACTTGCATTTAGATGAAGGAAATACACTTTGTTTAAGCCATATATTCTGGCATTTTTTTTCCTCAAATCTTAATATATTCTTACAGCATTAAAGGAAAAATATGGGAGCCCTCCAGTGGTGAAAATAATGTATCTGGATTTCATAATGTAGCTATTTTGCTGTGACTGTGCCTGTTTGCAAAATAATTGCTATAGTTTTCTGACACATATAGATATTGATATGATTTTGCTTAACAGGAATTATGCTATCCCTTATTTTCCTGGACTTGAATACAAATGCACTCCCAGATGACATTTGTAAAAGCAGGAAAGTCAGATTTGTCTCACATTACTTTCTTTTCTATATAGACAGGAAAACCCTCAAGGGCTCTTTGTTTGTTTGTTTACTTCCCACTAGAACTTGCACAGGTTAATCATGTTCTCCCCTTCCACAAGGTTGTCACCTTTAAAGGTGTGTGGATGAAAAGGGATTCACAATTGCAGTAATAGAGATTTTTGTCTGGCCTGATCCGCCCATTCTTTGGCTTCCTGGATTAGCACATCAATGCAGGCACCATGGGCTTTCGGAACTGCACCCCCTGTGTAAAGCTGTGGGCCATCCTTCTGGAGAGGCCCTGGGCAGCTGGTCAGTCACTGCCCTGAAACTGAAACCTCAGAGCATGTTGTACTGCTTCAGCAAAAGAGTGCACATTTTGGATTTCTGTTTTCAACTTGCCATAAAAAAGAGGGGTTATTATTTCTGTGGAAAAATGTTTATTGCACTCCAAGAAGAAAATGGAGTTCATAATCTGCTTTTCAAGAAAATGTAACTATAGCTTCTTCTACTAATGCCTGCAGAGTCCACTGGGACTACAATCCATCCCTAAACATGTTAATACTACCACTACTCCTACAAAAGAATCCTTAATATGAGGATCTTGCACTTTTAATTTCAGTTTATAAGACTTTTGAACATTTTAAAGCTAAACATGCCATCATAACTGTCAATGGCTTCTCCTAGTGAAGTTGCAAATGTGGAGTTAAAAGCAGTTTCCCTTCAAGTGATGAATATATAAAATACAGATGCCTTGAAAACTTGCAAACTTTGGAGGGTCCTTCTTTAGCACTGGAAACAATAAGAAACAGGAAGAGCAAAGGATTAGACATTTGTCTTTTTTTAATAAGGATAGCTTTTGCTGGAAACACCTTGATAAAGTGCATGGTAACACCAAGGATATTTCTTTGAAGCAGTTGGCATCGCTGGTATTCACAGGCAGCCCACAGCAAAAGCTGTACACCCATGAGCCCACTGTAGTACTATTATCTGCACCATAATTGTCACAGGTAGATTCAGAAAAGGTACAGGAAAGGTCATCTTAATGATACAGATGTGAGTATGCACACACTCCTGCTGTTTTGCATTGTATGTAGCTAGAGGGATATCACTGAATACAGACGGAGGAAGAATTGTGTTTCTTATGGATTTTGTTTTCTGTTTTATTTCATTTCAAATCTAGTCAGGCCACTGAAGTATACAGAACAGCAGAAATAAGATTTTAAGAGGCTGAATCTACTTCACATCCTTCGCTTTTGGATTTCAATGACTTTTACCATATCTTATATAGAAGCTGCAGAGTCCAGGACTCCTATTGTCATGGAAAAATAAAGGCCTCATTTAACTGCCCGTGGAGTTGTAGTGTGTGGTGTGTGTTTGTCAGTCTAAGACATCTGCTCTTTGTGTCAACTACTAACTTCAGACACCACAGAGTGTTCCTGTGCCCTGTCAGGCTGTATACAGAGGCAGTGGGTTAGAGCTATGCACTGCCCTCCAACAAAAGAATAAAGGGACAAAGAAAATATTTATGTGCTGTGGGACTAAGGGACAGGAAAAGACACACTTTCAGCTGTGACTGGGAAGTTAGGTGATTAGCATGTGACAGGCTGCTGGCCTCTTAACCACTGGCTGCATAAGGATGGCTGACTGCCAGGGGGGCTCTGACCTATGTAATCAGGCAAAAACAATTCTGAGAGGATGCTAGTTTTAGTTACCAGGCCCACATTATGCACAGTGGACTTATCATCAGGAGATATTAAAAATATGCAGTGGATCCAGCAGCAGCAATCCTGGGGTGTACTTCCCATAACCACATCTACTTGGATCAGCTCCCTCCATGGGTGAGGGGCACCTCTGCAACTCCTTGATGTTCCTCAGGACACAATAGTCCCAGTCCACTGCCCTTTGCCATCCTCCAGACCCCTTGGAGCACCAACAGCCCCCAGCTGCATCTGTGGGAACAATGAGCCAGCACCTAGAAGTGTTGTTTAGGAGTTATAATTGAAATGTCCAACAATTGTATTTTTTCACTTAGGGGAAAATATAGGGAGAGTAATGAAAAAAAAACCATCACAGAGTTTGTGAAAGATGAGTAACTTTAGGACCTGACGTGTTAATTTTTTTGTGACTTTAAAAAAAAAAAGAGAGAAAAAATATTCAGTTGTGTTTTTATGATAACAAAGGAATTCTGCAGTTTTGACATACAGAGAGGTTTTGCTGTTTGTAACTGTCTCTGAAGCAAAACAGAAATTGAATGGACTATTTTTGATGAATTTTTACTTAAAATTTACAGACAGTTTCTTGATTTTAATGAGAAAGTAAAATTTACCTCGCTTTGGGTGAGTGTTGGACTTGTCACAGTTTTAACTATCTGGAAGTTAGATTTCTCAGCTAGTTGTCTCATGAAACTTAATGACGGGATATGAGGATTGAGGATTAGGTAGAATGTCTTCAAGATCCAAACTTGCATCAAATTAAGTGCCACTTTTAAGTGGCACTTAATTAAGAGTGATTGTTCTTTTCCACTCATTGTTCATGGAGTCCAGACGTCTAGGCTAGACTTTGACTGATGTTTAGATGGCAGAATTGGATAATTCCTACCTAACTTTCAAGGTGAAAAATCCTATATTTTCACTAAGATTTTTATTTCCATATTTCTTACTTAATCTTGATTAAAAGTTCTGATTAGAAGTTTGCTTGGGCATGATTTCACCAAAAATGTGATGCCTATTTCTTATTGCTATCTATTGTGTTTGCTTTTCAAACACTGATTTTTGCCTGTAATCATTCAGCAGCTTTATAGCACAATCAGGTAGCACCTTTAGACATTTTAACATGATGAATACTCTGGAAGGATTGATTGCTTTCATTGTACAACTGAAATTTTCCTGCCATATGTCTAGGTACCAAGATTACCAGGACCTTGTTCTATAAGGAAAAATTGTCTAACTATTTGTACTATTCTTCTAAGTCTTAACTCTTTCTATGAGTTAAGTATACTGAGTGAATTTGGTCTTCACTTAATTTTTATTTCAATGATGTATATTGATTTTTCTTCCTCTATACATCAGCATGTCTAAGTAGAGAATGTAGTTCAACATATTTTACTACTCTGTAAGAAAACAAACACAAAGCAACCACAATCACCTCAAATATTTGAGAAAAGCCTGTAAACAGCCTTTTACTCCAATGGCTCAATCCCAGTTTTAAGATAACATGTTCCCAATGTAGAAGCAGAAAATATATTTCCTTGAGATTCTGAAAATAATAGCTTTAACACGATTATAATGCATTTTTAAAAAGTACTGGGAAGTAAAGAGCAGGAAAAGATAATGTATGGCATTGGCTGAAGTTCTAAAATCTAAAATAAAGAAAAAAAATGAGAGACGGAAAGTTTACTCTGTCTTTTATTTAAAAATCTTTAGAATCGACTGAGATTGGAAAGACCTCAGTTTTGGATCACATATAGTTCCATACTTTCTTTTTCAGGCAAGAAGATACAACAATTTTTGTCTCAATTTCCTTTTGATCCATCTTTCCTCTGCAAACAAAAGTATTACTGAAATTCACTGTGAGTTTTGGCATATTTCAAAAGTTATGTAAGATGTTTTAACAACTGTTAGGATTTTTTGACAAACAAACCAACATAAACCTGTTTCAGAGACAAATTCTGACCTTAAAAAAAATTTCTGACCTCTCTCTGATTTGAAAGAAGTTTGTCTTAGACTATGATCAGGCTTATATTTCAGAGAATGGTTACAATACGTCTTTAGTTTAAACATATTTCACTGCAATAGACTCATTTGCCTACATTTTCACTTTTAAGTAAAAGTCATTCTATTTGTGTTCTAATATAAGATACTTGAATGTTCAATGTAATTGCACAATTTACTGAGAAGAAATTTTAAAGAGCTGTGATGAGAAATTTAAATGCAGGTGATCTGAGGATTTTAGGTAATACGACTTCACTTTTCCTCTCTAAATAAAGCTAATCTCTGTCCTCCAGTACTGAGAAGTAGGTTTTGATTCTTGAAAATGAGTAGTTCGATTTCATTGTAGTGTTTACATGGTGAATTATTTCTGCTTAGTTTTGGCTTATCATAAGAACTGAAAATAAATAAAAAGTCCACAACAAATCACTGTAGAGTGGTTTATTGTGCATCACAGCATAGCTGTAATTTAACACGGGTTAGTAAGCTTATTTGCATAATATAAATTTTAGCCTGATTTTATAATGAATTGGCTGTATGAGTGCATTGACCCACAATAGGCTACAGCACTAAAGCTCAGTAAAAGTGGTGACATACTACATTTCCTTTTAGCAACCCAGTGGAATTGCAAATGTAGTAGCCAAGAGCATGTTTTTCTCAAAGCATCTGGGAACACCATCAATAGTGCAAATGATCCTTTAAGGACATTATTTTTTTGTTGATACTTTATTGTTAATTTTCAAATTAATTATTTTTCATCTATTTTCTATGTGGTTTTTTTAGATAGAAAAGTTATTAGGACAAATACTCTAATATTATTTGAGAGTATTTGTATAATATATTTATACATATATTAGTAGGTATATTTCATCTCTTCTTCACTACATATGAACAAGTTAATGTGTGTTTGAACCTCTACAACATGACAGAAAACAAGATGCCGTTACTACAGCCCACATGAAACAAGCCTTTAACTCTCTGACAACATTTCCTGACATTTATAGCACAGCTCCTGAGGGCCTTAATGACCATCATGTCAAGCTGAATCTACTATTAATATACCTCACAAGTAAGGACTAAGGATTATGGTTTTCATACTGAATGTGAAAGGTCCATATTTCTTAAAGAGCTTCACTATAACTGAGTTATTAAAAGGTTCCCCATAAGGAAAGAAACAGTATTTTCTTTTTCATTCCTGTTCTTTTTTTTTTTTTTTTTAACAGTTTCTGTCTGCTGAAGCATTCTTCTCTTGAAGGTAGTGGTCTGCATTTAAATTAAAATGCAAATCAGATACTCTAGTAAAGTCAAGACTGTCTATTCTTTTTCAATGTTGTGTAGACAGCAGACTTTAAATCTGAGGGTCATCTTCAGGTGGAACTTCCAATAGAGTTAGTAGGACTTCTATATTTACATGATAATATTAGGCATAATTTTTTTTTCCAATTATTCAAGGCCACTCCTGAAGAGATCAAAACACATAACACTACTGCTAAAACAAGCAAGAGTTGGAGACAAAGGTTTCCCAAAATGACAGATCAGTTTTGGACATTTATTTTGGTGGATCCAGACCTGGAACATTTCACAGAATAATCAAGTTGTTTTGATTGGAAGTGCTCCCTGCTCCTTATCTGCTCTAGCCCTTGCCCAACGCAGTATCAAAGACTCAGGTGTCCTCTCCAGCTTTGCAAAACTGTTTTCAAGAGACTTAAACATCAGGAAATGAGCCATAGACCTCTTTGCCCTTTATTCCCAATGCAGATCTTCTGACCAATCATCCAAAAGAGCAATCACCCAAAATAGATGCATCCCAAAGTATGCATTACCTTTTCAGATTTTGTTCAGGCTGGGTTCCTCTTATGTTTATATAAAGGCCAGGATTAATCAGACCCACTGTTGTGCCAGGTACCCTTTACTATCTCTTTAATCAATGAACTGAAACTCAGTGTTTCTTGAGCATGATTCATCTGAGTGTATAGTAGATTTCTAATGCAGGCCAGATGAATAGTGCCCCAGAGTGTCTTTTTTTGCTGAATCTGTTGCCAATAAAAAGATCCTGGAGAGATTGGCTTAGGTGTAGACATGTACACATCTGAAATTAGGTGACATAAATCCTATCTATGGATTTTTCTTGGGCTGATAGCGAAAGAAGTGCCTATCAAATTCAGGCTTATGGGTTATGTTGGATGAGTTGTGCATTACAGGTTTTAGGTGAACTCAGTGTCTTTTCGAAAAGGGCATTATAGTTTTCCTGAATTGACATTACATCAGTAAATCCTTTTCTTCTTCTTTTTTTTTTTTTTTTCTCCATTTCTATGTAAAACTTTTTAAGAAACAAGTGTTTCTATTAATTCATTTTTTCTGTATGGATAATTGAAGAGACCTAGCATATGATTGGAATTATTTTCACAATATTGAGTATGTAATATGTCAGTAATTCACGGTCTGTTGACAGAATAAATTTAAACAAATGAATTTGCCTCTTGTATCTTTTCCTGTTTTCATTGCAGGCTACACAAATGAGAACTGAAATAGATGAGAAAAGAATCTTTCAGGCAATGCAGGATAGTCAGGAAATATAGGCCTTTTGTGTACAGAATGGCAAGAGTGATAGTGTTTTAAAAGCAGAAGACTAGTGTTAGTAAGTCAATCTATAACTTTTTTCCTCCATGCAAAATCAGAGGCTTAGGTAAGTTAGTGTCTGAATGAAGAATGCAATACATACTCTCTTCAAAGGCATAAATAACCAAGAATTTCACTTAAATTAGAGCAAAGGATTTAAAGCTTTTGTATGTAGATACTAACAGTAAATGAAATAAAGGACATCATAAGAAACTCACAGAAATGAAATGGAAAATCTGAGGAGACTGTTTACTTCAAAGGAACAGATAATGAAATTTCTAGTGCACAGTGGCAGATGGCACTACCTGATGTAGCACATGCATATCTCCACTGGGCTTCATGAAAAAGCTGTACAGCTTTCACCATCATGTGGCTACTACAGTTCCTGGGAAATATTTCTTCATTCTTTAAGAGAATTCTTCTCTGTATGACGGACTGTACCATTAGCTCTTTTGGCATGTATTCCAAGTTTACTGGATGGGAGTTAATGTTTATCTGAAAAGCTGTATGAATCGCATGAGGCTTTTAACATTTTAGTTCTATAACTGTGTGATTGCCACACTGATTACCATACTGTCATTTCCTCCGCTAGGAGGAAAAATATTGCATTTACGATATATTTATTGTTGGATAAATCACATTTTTGTCCAAGTTTAGATATTATGAGAGTTAAGGACCTATTTTTCCCATGAAATTATTTAGAGTTGCAAATCTGTCAATCACTCTTCCTGATTTTAACTGATTGCTGCTCAAAAATTGCTTCTGGTGATCTGGTTGACTAGTAGGAACATGCTCAACCACACCTTTAGTTTAAATTAGGCTAAAGTGTAGGGGGTTTCCTTGCTTTTGTTCTGTTTTGTTTTGAAGAATTCAGTATCTTGTGTCACTCTTCTGATACTCAGAGCAACCCTTGTACCAATCTCAGAAAGCAGAGCCTACCTTTAAGTGGTTAAATTGTTGTTAGCATTTGGCAGTTTAGGTGCTATGACATGTCAAAAGCTGATTCATTCTGTTGGTACAAGAAGAACTGACGTAAGTAGTGAATCTCTCAGGATCTTCACTTCTCTATTTCCTCCATAGTTAAGGCCAATGATTGGTGACAGCTTTGTCGGCTCGTCATGTAATGTCATTGGAGATTCCGTGTGGCTGGTTGACTGTAAATTTTTCCTTTCACTTGTTAGAAGCCTAAAGCGGGATAATTTTCTTATGTAAGTTGGTAGTGAAAAATGCCTAAATGAAAACAGCCTCGATTTTTTTTAATATACTTTAATAAATTTATAAATTATAAATTATTAATAATATATAAAAATATATAAAATAAATTATAAATTTATGCCTAGCAATACTGAAACTGAATTCTGGAACTGGGATCTGAACATAGAAGTGCGACTAGTCTGTGAACACAGAATTCCAATTGCAGCACTTTTAACTCTTTACAGACAGAGGTGAAATTATTTCATTTTAAATTCTACACTGTCTCATGCTGTGATGTTTTCCTTCTTCCTTATGGGCAGGTCACTCTACATATCTCCCACAGAATTCCCACAGAGGACCTTTGACACATTCATGAAGTTACAAAAAATATTTGGATGAGCCAGTCTACAAAAATGGAACAACATACTAAAACCTTACTGGGTAAAATAATATGAAAAAGACAAATTGATTACCCTTGTAAGACTGTCCTTTCAATTTCACCACTCTATAGCTTTCAACAATGCCCTGATACTCACATGTAGCATCTTGGAAAAGCTTTTTCAAAAGCAAAAGTTGTTATTCTAATATGTGACACACAGTAATATGAGGGGTACCAGTGCATGTTTCTTCAAGGTGATTTGGTGGCTAAGAAATAACACATCAGAGACCTTGTCTCTACAGAAAGATGGGAAATATCTTTAATGTCTGAAAGAGTGTGACACAAGTGTGGCAGTATTCAGCTTCAAGGAACTCCAGAACAATCAAGTTTACTATTTAAAAGTACCCTAGTCATGCAGTCTTGAAGATTGAAAAATTATGTTGTAATGGGAAATATATAAATTCTTCAACACTGAGATGCAGAAAAATTTCAAAAAGAGAGATTTAAATCCAAATGAGTATAGTAAGCAAAATACTAATGTATACTTTTTCAATTTTTACAATTCGTGTACACTTTACGGAGTTACTAACCCTGTAAGATTTAAAAAGGTGCTTCACCTATATATATATATATATACACGCACACATAAAATATATGAAATATATTTCTACATTCTGTCTGCATGAATCATATCACTGTCTTAGTATAAATCTGTTGAAATCTGTGTTCTCTTAACACACTTGCTACTGTTTTAGACAGCACCAGGTATGACCTACTAAACCGAACTGTGGAACAATTTAGTTTTTAATCTTTGACAAAAAATGTTTAATGCTTTCTTTAATCAATATCCTTCCATAAAGGGTGGGATAGTATGTGGATTAAGGTAAGAATACAGATGTGTTGGAAGGAGTCCAGTTTGAGGGTTTTGAAGATGATCTGAGAGGTGAAGCACACATCTTATGCAGATTGACAGGGAGAACTGGGGTTGTTCAGCCTGCAGAAGAAGCTACAGGCAAACCTTATAGAAGTGTTCTGGTACCTAGGGAAGCCTACTGAAAAGCCAAAGAGGGACTTTTAACAAGGGCATGTAGTGACCAGATTAGGGACAACGTGTTTGAACTGAGAGTTGGTTGTTTAGATATTGAGAAGAAATTCTTTTTTAGGAGGATGGTGAGACACTGGAACTGGTTGCCCAGAGGAATTGTGAAAGACCCGTCCCCGAAAGTGTTCAAGGTCATGTTGGATGGGAATTTGAGCAACATGATCTAGTGGACAGTGTCCCTGTCCAAGGCTGAGGGGCTGGAATTAGATGATCTTCAAGGTCTTTGTCAATTCAAACTGTTGCATATAGGTTAAACCTTACCAAGGGAAGGCCTTGTAAGACCATGGCTCAGGCCTGCTACTTGGGCTAAGCGGAAAAGTACTATGGGAAAGAGACTCAGCTGAATTGGAGGTAGAAAAACAAGTTATGTAACCATCATGGTGTATGGTGCTTGGTTGAATTATATTTGTTATGATTTGAAACTATGTAGCTGATAACCAGCTTACAGCTTAAAAAGGCTGGGTTTTTGGAATAAAGCAGTTCTCCTTTGCAATGCCTGGGGACCGTGCGTCACTTTGGATCCTCACCTCACACCAAACCATTCTATGATTCTATGATAAATGGTTATCAGCTACAATTGTTGACCTCTCAAGCTTGTTATTTCTAATTTGGCTTCAGTAAACCACAGTTTGTTAGGAGTCCTTGTTTTCTATTTACCCTGCAGCTTTAGGTGAAAATATATTCTTCCATTATTTCTAGGAAATGGTTTAAAATCTAGACACCTTGAAAAGTCTCACTTTAGAAAGAGGAAAGAAGTAATTTTTATAAGATAAAAATATCAATATCTCCATTTTTTTCTTCTTTCATTTACTCAATTTCTAAGTTCATCTCTTCTTCCAGGCATGGGATAAAATGAGCGAACTCTTGGTAGAGTTTTTATTTACTGTTTAATCAGGAAAGACATAAATTTTAGTCAGAAAGCAATTTACCTTTAAGAATGAAAAATCATAAAAATCATAGAGTAAAATCATAGAGTTATTAAGGTTCCAAGATCATCGAGTCCATCTATCACCAGAATACCATCATCCTCACTAAACCACATCAAAAAGTCCTATCATTTCTGCCTGCTTTGTAGAAGAAAGTTTTGTGCATTTGCATAGCTTTTCATATTTGTTGTTAAAAGTCAGAGTTTCTTCAAGTTGTGCACAGACAAGACAGTATTCATGCTTATTCCATCAGGTTTATTTTATTTTAGTCAGGAGCATTCCTTTTTCATGATACCTGATGCTCCAGTCAGTGCCTTGATTTGGAGAACCCTGTACCATGATTTATTCTTAATCTTTTCCTGATTTGTATAATATAAGAAATGTGATGGAATGAGCCTACAAAAAGATGCTACTGTCACAGTATTTTTAACCATTATGAGTTATCATTACAACACTGATTAAATAATCAGGCTTTTGAAGAGTGTGTCACTAAGAAATCACCAGAGACAATTTCTGTTAGAATGTTATTTTCACTTTATTGCACTTGGACTGATTAAGAATTTTTTAACATTTCTGCAGATATAATTGTGTTAGTCATGACATTCAGAATTATGTCAATTTCCTTAGGTCATTGACAAATGGTAAGCAGTATAAAGGAGGAAAATTTTCATTTTTCAATATTTTTCTATCAGTAGGTTTAAAACCTATATTTTTAGCTGTCTAATGAGACATATTTCTATATATATATCATCTCTTTGTGTTCTCAAAATGAGTTCTCATTGGTGAAAAAGATTACCTACAAGTTACATAAAACCAAACTAATACTCACATGCCCACTAATAGTCATCTTCATGCCTATTTTGAGAAGAAAGGCACCCATATATTTCCTGACACTCTGAAGAGATTTACATTTAGATAGATGGGCATCTGAAATCAACCTAATTTGGCTAAGATAGGCATGATCCAGAACAGCAGTGGTGCAAAATTTCTGTTGTCATAATGTAAGAAATTGACGGCTCACTCAGAAGCTGGAAGCTCAGTATGCTAAATACTCTTTGAACTGAGGAGGTCAACATTTCCTTCCTATCAAGAAATGCCCATTAGAAATGGACAGACTAAATACAGAGGTGAAAGACTCTGTTTCCTCTGTTTAGGAACTTCTGTTTAGGTTCCTAAATTCTCAGTCAAAGAAGTAGATGTCAGAATCTTCCTGAATAACATGGCTTGTCTTATGGAGATACTTCAGAATTATTTCAGAAATATCAGAAAATATAATTTAAAAATGTTCAGTGTCTACTTAAATTGCCTAAACCCCAATTAGGAAATAATATGAGTTGTTTGATTTGGTGATATACACCATCATAAAAATACTTTTTAAGGCAAATGGGTAGATAACCTCCAGTGGAGTTACTGGTGTCTCTTTATTCACTATGAAGATCTGAATTTAAATGGAGTGAATTGTGTGCTATTAGGTCAAGCCCCCAAAATTTCAGTCAGATACTGTGAAATTAGGCACCTCAATAAGACAATGTAGTGTCATTTTTCATTTCTGTGGCATGTTGACCACTTAAATATTTCACCCAAACTCCCATGATACTGAGACACAAAAATATGTAAGAATAACTTGTGGTGAAGTGGGAGAGTATCTTTACACTTGTACCATTTGTTCCCATCACTGTGTGTTAATGTTGCATATTTCAATGCAGTGGACTATCTCCTTTTTCAAAGGCAAATGAGGTCCCATCTGCTTTTCGGGCCTGTGATCTTTTTCCAGAATTTTAAAGACCTGATTTCTATGTCTCTCTCAGCCACTTACTAAAAAAATCTTACTAGACTAGAAAGTCTTACTAGACTTTCTGACTGGAGGCAACAGTCTGACGGGGTCAGATTTTTGGTCAATATTTGAATGATGTGCAAGACTGGTCCTTGAATGAGAACCTCTACTCAGTTATCAAATGAAGCAAATACTCTCATGTTGAGGAATTTTAGTGATGCTTATGCACCTTACATAAAGGAGAACAATATACATAAACACCTTTCAAGTCTCTGTTTAACTCTCATCTGAAATGTGAAAACTCAATTATTTAGATTAAATTCACTCCTTAGAAGTTATTTATTGCTGTTTCATGGCAACTGACCTGATATGAAAGAGTTTTGTAAATCATTCTCCATGAAGAATAAATAAAATATTTCTAATATAAGATAATTTTAATTAATCTTCACTTCAAAAGAAATTTTCCCTTATTTAATAAATTAATTCTCCATTCTGCTCTTTTAATAAATTCAAACTATTATGAGGAAAAAGGACTTTTGGGCCTTGTTGGGTCATTCATACATAGAAGAAGGCTGACTGTCTTTTATTCTTTTAGTTTCATGCCATGCCATTTTATGAATCACAGTTTTGTTTTGCCACCTGGATATCCAGAAAAAGTTCAGTCTTCAGAACATAGTGACAAATTCTTAAGTGAAAATTTGCTAAAACTAAACTCATGATATAGTACATGAAATAATCAACAATTTCGTTAAATTTTTTGAGGACTGTTTACCATCATAAGTACAATTTTCTATTTTTGTCGTCATTACTTTTGTGAAATATTGTCTCCTATTTTTTCCCCTATCCATCTCTGATTCTAGTCAGAACACAAAGAAGCAATTGTAAGGCTAAAGTAGATACTGAATATTTTCCTGGGCACTGAATACATATGAATTCTGATCTATTATTATGACATTTAAGCATACAAATATTCATAAAGGCATACAAATACTAGAAAGTAATGAAGAAGAGTGTGATTTTTTTTGCAGGATTTAAAAATATAACTTTAAAATCTGTTTAAAATGTAATATGCTGCTTGCCTTCTTTGTCATTGAATAATAATGGCTTTTGATAGCTTTTAAAAACTATTTTTAGTAGGATTTTTATCTTTTTGTTTGACAAACTTAGCTTTCTTCTTTACTATTATACCTTACTCTCTGTTTTTCATGAATAAACTTGAAATCCTTGATCTAAGGAAATTTCTAAAAAGCTGTGAAAAATATTTTGATAAAAAATAAAATTGACCAGGAACTTCATGAGAAATGCACATTCAATATTTTCTTTTGCAAGAGGCATTATCTTATAGCTATTTTCCCTATAATATGCATATTGATTAGAGAGCTATTGTGTTTCATCCTGATTAGTATTTCACTAATCTGGTGAAGCAGGAAATGAATAATAAGAATCTAATAAAATTATGGAAAGTCAGTTTATATAGAGCATGCCAAATGACAAAAATTATGCTTTGCAATGTAGTGAATACCTCATTAGTAGCTCATCAGAAGATTATAGATCTCTTAGTGCTTACTCTGCTCATGTTTGGCTGCTGGCCTTTTAACAGTCCAGAAATTCCATCACTAATTATTCCTTATCACCTATCATCTGGCACTGCAAGTTCTGTATTCCTTCTCAGTAAAAAAGGAAAGTCTTTTAGGAATTTTTTTCTGACAGTGTATACTTAAGAACAGCAATTTACTTCTTCTTTTGCTTTTTTAATATATGACAGAAAAACTTTGCCACTTTCTCTTCTGCTGTCTTCATGTGTCAAAGTTAGGTTTGAATGATCTTTCTACTGGGATTTATTGAAATAAGTAAATCTTTCTACTTAGCCTTTCCTGGATCTTTGATGGGTTTTTTATTCTGTCTCCATTTTATCTTTCATAATTTTTACTTTTTTACTTCTCCACAATATGTGTCTTCTTATTTCTTCATGATCTTTCCCTATGAAGACCCCAAAAATGTCACATGGCAAGATTTTTCTAAATCAACTTACGACTAAAGTAAAATGTAAATCCAGCAATATCTCAAAATTCAAGGTCTTTCACAAATATGTAGGCAATATATAGACAACAAAATTATACTATCTGCATAAGAATATTGCCTGTTCATCAGAAAAGCAAAACAAAGAATATTACAATATTTGGAGAATACGGAAAAAGAAAGACTCACTCTCAATGGAAAAGATCAGGCTATGGAACTAAAGACAAGCTAGACATATGTAAGTCCACAGGGCCTGGTGACAAGCAGTTAGGTGTGCTGAAGGACCTGGCTGATGCCATTTTGATTGCCATTTTATCTCTGACATCTCCTTATTATCCAAGGAGGTTCCTAAAAACTGGAAGAGACCAAAGGTCATTCCCATCTTTAGGAAGTGCAAAAAGGAAAATAGGAGGAATTGCATTTCAATCCCTGAATAGATAATTGAGCAACTAACCCTGAGAAATATTTTTGAGAACATAAATGACAAGAAGGCAACCTGGAGCTGTTGAGTGTATAAAGAGGAAGGAAGTCATGTTTGACCAACCTTATAACCTTATGTAATGATGTGACTAAAAGAGTAGTGAATGTTGTTTCTCTTGGCTTTAATTGCTTTTAATACTTTCTCTCACAATCTCTTGATAGCTAAATTGATAAATTATAGATCAGAAAAGTGGGAAGTGACATGAAGTGAAAACTGATTGAACAAGTGGGCCCAGAGAATTTTGATCAACAAAACAAAATCCCCTTGAGGACAGATCACGAGTGGGCTAACTCTGCTTAGTGATCCTTCCCCTCTGCTCAGCAGTGGTGAGACACATTTGGAGTGCTGGGCTCTGTTCTTCTTGTAGAAACTGATATAGCGTAATGAACTTTTCTGCTTGAAAAATAAATCACAGTTTCACAGGATTTCACCATCACCAGATACCTTACAACCTTTATCCTACCTTTTTTTAAGTGTTTTATTTATTTCAGTTCTTATCACTTTACTCCACTAAGCTATAAAATCCCATTTGCCCTTGAAATTCATACTCTTCAGCTAAGTATAGATTTTCAGTACATTAAATTTCTGTAGTTATTGAGTGAAGCTACAAAATATTTTTTAATGGCCTCTATTTTCTACTAGCAAATTGTTCCTTCACTAGAAGTGTTTAAATATATAAGTACTTGAGTATGCCCATAGATCAGGTGCGTACTGAGCTAAATGCTTCAACTGTTTAATAAAATAAATTACAGGTAAAAATTCTACTTGCAGAGTTATGGACAGATGTATCAAAAGTCCACTAAGCTGTTGAATTTTATCCTATGCATATGAAAATATCAGTAAAGTATCCTTAAAAATTTTATTTTGTATATGGTCAAGAGATAAGTAACAGATGGTGAAAAAACTTGCACATTTGTTTTCCTGTTTTGGCATTTAAAGTATGTCAAATGTGGATAAAACATATAATACCTTGACTGAACTATTTTCAGTGAAGGTCTCAGAAGTGCAGTCTTCTAATTTTTATTTATTTTTTAAAGTTAAGCTCTATTTGTTATTTCTCTCACTTTTTCTGTGTTTGCAAATAATCATGTCTACTTTGGACTATGCTGGTGTAAATGTAAAGCAAGGTTAAAAGACAGCTATAATCATGAGCTGTTGCTTTGAGAGGCAGCTACTAAAGAGGGACAGTGGGAAATGAACTGCACGTGTTACAGTTAAACTTCAAAAAGTGAACATTGGAGAAGTTGCTGGACTTACACCCAGCTTTAAACATCTGTTACTCAGTGTAGTTTGATATCTAAACCCTTTTGGAGTCAAGTTTTTGATTGATTAAGTCAAAATCCTGATTAACATCTTGACATTCAGGGCCTGAAGTAGAGTGGGCCACTCCCTTCTGCTCACCACGAGATATCTTTGAAGGTTGCGCTTGAGATACCTTTGAAGGTTACACTCTGCAGCAGAAGTCTGAGTAATAACTTGGAAAAAAATCCGGAAGGATTTAAACCTTAATATATGGCAAAAGTATATGTTGGGATTCTTCCCCAAGAAGGGACTGCCCACTCAATGCACCATATAGTCTTTGTTCTTCCTGAACTCACAGAGCCCTGAATCCTGACTCAAAATGCTTAACTTTTCAAAACTGACAATTATTTTTGTCCGTATGATTTTTTGCAAACAAGGAATGAAACCTCTGAAGTAGTTCTAGTAGTAGTAGTGTAGTTGTTCTATACTTCTTTCACCTTAGGGGATCATGCTTGTGTCAAGGACACTTGCCAAGATGTAAACCACCAGGCACTCTGAATAGGCATGATTTTCTGAATGTGTGTGTCTCTGAAGTCAACAATGAGAGTTCCGAGTGGAGGAAGGAGTTTATGAGGACACAGGTCCTCAAATGGAGTAACATAGGAATAGGGAACTTAGGACTGCCTCGTTTTCCAGGGCTCCCTCCCTTTTTTTTCCTCCTCTCAGCACAAGGTGAGATGTGAGTTCACAGGAGAAGGGTGAGCACTAGAGACATCCCTTTCTCAGGTATATCCCTGTGACTACAATCCAGCACTTGTTTCCCTGTTGCTTTCCCAGAATAATGAATTTTGCATTCCTGGCTACATAGCAGTTCTGTCTCTGGAGAAGGAACAGTAAGTGCCTCACTCTGATTATTCGTGGCACAGTGGTTAGGTCACTCTCCTGGGTGACAGGCGAGATGGATTCAGTCCCCTGTAAGACAATCAGGGCTGGGAATGCAAACCTCTCATTTGCTTAGAGAACACTCAAACCACTAGACTATTAAGCATAAGACAGTGTCACCTTTGTCAGATATCTTTCTCAGAAGAGGACTAAAACACTCTGGGTCCTGAGTGGATGGAAGCACCTAATGTTTTCTATTAATTTTCTGCATTCTCAGTGGAAAGATAGACACTTAAAATAGGAGTGGATTTCCCTCTGCTTATCTTCAGAGGCACACTCTCTCCTTTGTGGTAGGCAAACTCCAGCCTCCTTCTGGGCCCAAACTGGATTTTGTGCATAATGTCTAAATTAAGCACCTAAATGTAGTGCACCAGATTATATGCAGGAAAATTAAATCTCTTCAGACATGCCTGCTATGTAAGAAGAGTGACATTTGAACTTTTTTTGTGAGAAAAATCTCTGGGGAGTCCTGAACTGAGACATGTGAGTACAGCAGCATCACTTTTGACCCTGACCAATACTGAGTTGTTCAAACCACTTTGCTTGGGTCTTGCTAGCTCAGGCATTCCCTATGCCATACTCCTTTGTGTGAGGAGCCTGAGGATAATGTTCGATATCAGGAATTAAGCATCTAAATCCACCACTTATGTATGCAAGAAGTAATGAGTTATTCAGAGGCAAAGGGCAAGCAGAGCCCCTGTCAACTTAATGAATATTTGGGGTACAAATGACCTCTGAAAATCAGGCCATTTATTTGAGCACCTAAAAATAGATTCAGATGTTTAATTTTACATATTCAGGTTGAAAAAATTTTGGCTAGAGAGTAAATTAATTGCCTAAGGTCACACAGCAAGTCAATGTATAATGAGAAAGTAATAATGAGTGAAGAAAAAAAGGTATTTTTAATCTCTATGGATTTATTGAATCCCCAAACTCTTTTATTAAAAGTGTTCTTGAATATATCTGTATTTTTTAATTGTGGTTTAACATTATTATTTAAAATGCATTTTTTTAAAATGAAAACATTCTTTTTCTCCATGTTTAACCCTGATTGGTGGTATCTTCTTATTGCTATGAAAACAAAAGGTTCAGTCAGATCTTCAACAGAAGATATTTTGTTGCATAGGTAGTTAATGAATGAGATATTTGATTACAAAGGGATAAGTAACCTCTCCGTAGCCTGCAATTAACATTTAACTTGATATGGTCAATAAGCCAAATGAAGGGAGAGTAAACTGAATAAAGAGGATTTTTCTCTCATTAGGGGTTCATCACACACACATATACTAGTGAAGCATACTGTTGTGATTGGTGATTTTGTTTGCACATTCTTATAAAGCTAAGCTTTCATCTGGTCAAAAAGAAATAAAAGAATCCACTCACTCTCTGGAGAAAAACAATATTTTAATCCATTCAGATTTCAAGTGTGTGAAGATAATTTATAACAGTCAAGTGCATTATTAGGCAACAATGATAACTCAGGAAGTTAGTCTCTCAGTTCATTCTAAAATCCTGTGAGACTGGAGTGCCTAATTCCCTCACAGGCTTTCTAGTTTTAATGAGTTCTTGCTTACACACAGACACAGCAAATGATATCTGTTATATCCTTTTCGTGCAAATATAAATGAAACATTTAGTGAAATACTCTGATTCAAAATATATATAAAATATCTATTTTAAGCAGTTATACAGTTCAAAGTCAGCTGCACTATGCCTTTTTCTTGGTGCACAGAATATCTCAATGCTGTTTATCATAAACATAGAAATAAAGTGAGAATGGTCCCTACATTAAGGTTTGAGGCTTGGGAAATACATGCTGAATTTCTCTTAAAGCTGCCAGCTTCCTGCAGTACCTTGGTCATATCATTTATATCACAGTATTAAAGAGCAAACGCTTTCCTCATCTGAAAGAAAAATTTGAATTTGCAAGATTAGATTTTTCTTGGTTTTGACGCTGATTATTCCTGCTGTGAGCACAATGCTAAGAGAAAATTAAAACAGACAAAAGCCCAAACTCCTAATTACATGAAACTCTAGATGACAGTATCAGGCAAATGAATAAAAATATGTCATTTTCCTTCTATCAAGAATTCTGTAAATATACCTTTTCCTGGTTCATCTCCTGGTTCCTTTCTCCATATTTGTTTTCACTTTCTTTTTAACTCTTTCCAAAATTTCATTTTCTTTGTTGCAGGGGTCCCCAGGATGTGTTTGGAATCACACCATCAAAAGGGATCTCTTTTTCCAATGGACCTTCCATACAAGAGATATAAAAATAGTCTATGGCAGTGATTGTCTAAACATTCAAGCATGATATGTATTGAAGGGAAAGTACAAGAACTGCCATTTTTTATTATTTCGGAAATTCACCATAACTGGACTTTTCACTGAGGCTACAATTCTGCAGACAGGTTGCAACACTTGGCCAAGACTCACAATCAGTGAATGATCACAAAATTTTTGACCACTGGCACTTTTAATTGTTGTGTGAGCCGCACGTGACATTGTGTTATCTTTCTTTAGAAAAGATCTCAGCAAATCGGAAGAAAATGAGTATTCCTTTATTCCTACAGTGATGGCTGCTTTGTAAGCTGAATTTTCTCATTGCAACTGTATGTTCAATACTGTTTTTACTGTGCTTTTGTCTGCAAAACACATCTTGTCTCAGAGCTTCTGAAAATGAACATGTGCCCAAATTACATGT
The DNA here is from genome assembly GCA_035048155.1 of Cinnycerthia olivascens. Lineage (NCBI taxonomy): Eukaryota > Metazoa > Chordata > Aves > Passeriformes > Certhiidae > Cinnycerthia > Cinnycerthia olivascens. The sequence continues at coordinate 74,546,395 of JAWWMU010000153.1, read as the reverse complement.
CACCTCTCTGCTGCTCTCTGTTATGAGCCATACTTTTCCTGGATACCACTCCAAGACAAAAGTGTTTGCTTAAGCCACATCAGCCCATTTGCTTAAATGAAGCCAAGAGTAAAGTTTTGCTGAAATGGATTTCTCCTATAGACAGTGGACGTGGCCTAGAACGGAAATCTGCAACCTCATAGTAAAGAAGTAAAGGAGAGGGGTGATAGAGCTCAGTTTGTGGGGTTGGTTTCTTCAGATCTGTTGAAGGTATCCTGTGGTTTCTGAATCCAATAAATATTTGACTTCTAATGATTCACCCAGAGTGAGTTGGAGGTCTAAACAACTACCTTTATTGTTATGAGCATTATTGCTAATTCACAGCTTTAAATGTGGCTTTATCTGCTGAAAGGGACACAGAAATGCTCTGCTTTTCTCTATTCCCATCTTCTTTTTCCTTTTATGCTTAAGTATTAAAATAATTTTAAATCTCCTCTTTTGAGACCCTTCTTTAACTTTGTCTTGTGTCTGTCAGGAGGACTAAGCATAAGGTTACATACAAATTTTTTAAGAGAAAAGTATGTCCAGTTGTGGAACTTGCTGCTAATACTGTCTTCACTTCCTCTATTTGAAAAAGAGATATCTAACAGATGACAGAAGGGCAGGCTGCTCTGGCTTGATGGGGAGCTGTGTTGAGTTGGTCTATGTTTAATTGTGTTTGCAGCACAAATTGTTGTGTACTATAGGGAGAGACATACATGAAAATGGATTCATATTACATAAAAGTTAGAGAGGAAATTTCTTTAGGATGGATTTTCTTATGTTCTTAAAACTGATATAGGACAAGAAGGAAAGAGATTTATTATTTATGGTATTAGTTAATGTTAAGAGAATATGTAATTGCAATTTATTACACATTTTAATAATATATTTTGGTACTTTGATTGCAATAAAATATAAACACGTATCTACAGGAAACTATCAAAATGCAATCCATTTTTTTTGCTTATTTTCAGTAAGATATTCTTTTATTGCACTTGGATTATTTTAATTTAAAATTTGTGCTGCATAGTAAAGAAAGGAATAAAAAGTTTGGATTTTTTCCTACTTGTCAACACCGCAAACTAAATCTGGAATATGAAAGTGAAGATAAAAAGCTTTTTTTTTTTGTTCATACTTGATCCTTAACAATAAATATTCTGAAGGGCAAAAGCAGTCTTAGATTACAGTATTGGCTTTCCTTTGCATTATGAAATCTACTTTGGCCTTCTAGTGTAAGTCTGTGCCTTCAATGGGGCTACACAGGTGTATGTATCTATGAGCATAATTTGTACACTCAAGCTGAAGAGTGAACCTGGCACAGGAATTTAATGCTGTGGATTGATGAGCAAAAAATAAAAGACCCTTTTGTAGAGCTCTCCCCTTCTGTAAGATTGTCACCAGTAAAAAGTAAAAACTAGTCCATGTCTGTAAAAGGATATTATACTGAATACACGCAGGAAAAGCCAGCATGCTGAATGTAATGGGGACATTTTTAGCTGGAAATGTTAGAGTTGCAGTTTAGGCTTACAATTCTATGTGGGTCAATAGCAGTAATTAATTCTATTCCATTACATTCTTATACTGGTTTTCTCACAACAATATCTGAGTGCATATTTGCATATAATATTTGTGTTGCATGGTGGAATTGTGCTGGTGTGTTTTAGTTGATAGCTTAAGATTACTGCATGCAGGCAACAGTGCATTTTTACCCTTTTTTTTAAAACCATATTACTGTTAAAGGAATGTGAAGACGCTTTGAGCCAAGGTACAATTTCAATTAGACAATATAAGGTGACGAAGCAACTTTATACTCAGTGAGGACATAAGGGAGACTTCTAATTTCCCTCAGTTTCTGTGAGGGTTCACAGTTTCAAGGCAGCTTTCAAAAAAGCTTTCCTTCCCCTTAGTTGAATTTTACCCTCTGTGGGTCTGTGCAGGAAAGACACGGTTCTCAGGTATTGTCTGCACACCAGAGTTTAGCCAATCTTCTAGCCAGGCTGGTTCCAGGTCATTGAATGGCTGAGAGAGATAGGGTCTGTGACACTGGCCATGATTGAAACCAGAGGCAGCTTTAAACAGCAAGGCAATCGGGGCAAACACAAGCAAATGGAGTTTGCCCACATTCATTGTCAGCAATACAGACTTTATCCACGTCTTGCTGCTTTGCCTGAAAGATGAAACAAACCCATGAGATTACCTCATTTCACCACAGTTTTTTAGTCTAATTCTACTGGGCAAAAGCCAGAGGCTTCAGCAGAAAAGAAATGATGGCTTTACTTATAAAATTACAAATGAGAAAATTACCCCTTTCTACACCCTACAGCTCCTTTTTCCTCTTCTGTATCTTCTCTCTTCCTCTCCAATCAACAACAGCACCAAAGGCTAGTAACACAGTGTGGTTTGCAAAGATTGTTGCAAACTGGCTGCCTCTCCAGCAAAGCAAAGTATGCTGCAGGCAAGCCTGGATGGCTGATACGTGCTCCAGAATTTGCCCAGTTCACATCATGGAACAGAAAAGGTTCTTCTGTGGCCGAGGTGAAGAGAGAACTGAAGAGAGTCAGTTAATTTACAAAATGAACATTTCAAAAAACTGAAATTGAAAGAAACATTTCAATTTACATAAGCCTTTTACTACTGGGTCTTGAAAACATATCAAAAATCTTAAATGCCATGTGATTTTGAGATTAATTAAAAGCTTTTAGTTTACACAGGATGTCAATATCCCAAAATATATAATGTTTGCTTTTCATTTAAGGCATTATCAGTTTTCCCATTACTACAAGGTGCACAATAATTTCTTTAAATATTTCATTTCTTAGTGGCATGCAAGGGCAATTACTTGCTCTGATTTAATGTTTGAAACCTGTACAAAAGAACTGAGTTGCCCATAAATATTTTAAAACACACAAGTAAAAATACAAGAACTAGTAAGCATTATATAAGTAAAGAACAAGTCAGAAGGAACAAAATATAAAGAATGTGTAAGAGAGAAAGAATGGCTGAAATGAAATGGAATTCAGTCCAATTTATAACAGTCATCATACCTTTGATGACTGCAAATTATGAAATGGAAGGAGTTGATCACTATTAGAGATTGCTATAAAGAGAAATATGTCATTCCCTTGCTTTGTAATCTTACTTTGTGGTCTCATCTACTTTATTACATATAAAATTATAGAAAATTATGAATTATATATATGCTGTGTTACTGCAACAAATATATATAAACTTAACACTAAGAGGCTTAAAAAAACCCAAAACTCAAACTCAAATCCCATATAAAAGAAAAATATAAAATTTAGTGCAGAGTTCAAATGGCTTCTGTTTTATCTGAGTATATTTTTTCTTTTGTTCTTAATTTCCATAACCCCAAACTCATATTTTGAGTCCCATTATGCTAAAGTGAGGAGCAGGCAAGAAGGTTTTGTTAGAGAATCCAGAGCTTTAGTCCATAAAATTTAGGTTTGGCTTTTCAGGACACTCAGATCCATCTACATGTGTTCAGGTCCTCTGGCTCCTCGAGGATCTCTGCTATCGACTCATCGAAACCAGGATGGTTCAGGTACTGCTGTGCAGGCACTGTTAGCAGCTGACTGAGAGCTCTGTGAGTCTCCAAGGGTCTTTGATTCAAATATTTGTCCAGCTGGACGTCATGAGCTATGTGACCCCAGATCCTCCCGTGTGTGTGCTCATACTTTCTGGTTCAACCAACTTGGAAAACAAATACAGAAACAGCTCTTGGAACTGCTATCCCTTGGCTTCTCTGAAGATATTTAGCTCTTGTCTTCATGTCCTCCTGGAACCAATGCAAAAACTTAGCACTGTTTAAATATTGTTAGAAATTCACATTTCTGAGAAGATACATGCTTATCTTTTCTTTGCTGCCCTGCATTAGTGAAGCATGTTGCTCTAATGGAATCCTAAAAGGTGTTTGACAAGCTGCACATCAGTGAAGCCCATCATTTTAAACATTCTTTATAGCCACTTTTAATGTCATATCTTTTTGTTGGTAAAGGTTAAATATACTTTAATATTAGTTTTTGTATCACATGAGCAAAAAAGTAAAAACAATGAATCAGATACAGAGAAACACACTAAAGGCAGTATAGTAGGTACTGTGTGATATTATTTAATATTTATACTATTTGATAACAGCTATTTCCTCCACAGGAAATGAGGATAAGGAGACCAATGATAACATTCACTGCACTACAGGGGAAGGCTTTTGGTATGGTTTATAAATCATATTGTGCTGTTTGGGAAGCCCTAAAGGTACTATATTGAAAGCTTACAATGCATTAGAAGCCTTTCAGTTTTATGTATTTAGTGTTTCTTCGTGGTCTGCTCTGATGTGGAAAATAGGAAGCACAAACTTACTCATTTTGAGTGTTTTTGGACTGTGATTCTATTGCTAAAGGTACAATGTTATTGTTTTATTTGCAATATAGAACAAATGTGTTCAATGAGAGTGAAGTAACAAACAGCCATTCAAACTCAGTGCTCAAGAAATATGGCTCTATCTTGTTAGTTATGGATGTCACGTTGCTTGTTTCCTGGATCTTTGCATGCTTTACCCCAGCAAAAGATATGAAAACAAAAGATAGAAATTAAAAAAAGCAAATCAGTGAATCAGAATGGGGAAAAATAATACAGAAAACTGGAACTAACAAACGAAGTTTGCTTCATAATGAATTTGTGCCATTTTAAGTTTCAGTTTTTTAACCCATAGTATTGGTCTCTTCAAAGGAGCAAAATACTTTATCTTCTTGACAGAACAAATTGAGTGGAAAATTACATAAACCCCTCAGCAGATGTTCTTTCCTACATTGTTTGGGAATTTATCCCTGTTACACAGTTCTTCTAAGGCCCATGCCAAGCTGAATGGGGACGTTAGCAAACTTGAAGATATGTTTAGGTGAGCATTATGCAAATATTCTCTTACCATCTCCTCATTATTTTTTGGTGTCAGTCAACTTCACCATGGTATTTTATTTTTCTGTCAAGAATATCTCTGTATAGGTGCTAGACATATTATATCTTCATTGTAAATCCAATAAATGAGAACCTGTTTTTTTTCACTGAAGCAAAAGCCAAAGTCCAGACCTCTATAAATTCAGTTTGCTATAATGAATGGGTCTTGGAGTCAAAGTTGTCAGGCAACAAACAACAGGAAAAAATAACCCAATTCCAGTTCCTACTCCCTGCAACATATCTATAGCTGCATAGCATACTAATTTCTGCAAATCAGATGGTATCTTCAAAATTATAATGCACACCAGCGAGTTAAGCATCTGTATAACAATAAGATTTGTCATCCATCATTCAGTGAACAGCATAAGGCAACTTACCATCATCTAGTTCCAAATTACATCCATCTAGACTGTCTGCCTGTCCATCTGACTCTAAAGTTTGCTACAATCTTTAATCCAATCCTTTTTTGAAATTATTTTTCTTATTTTTTTGATGTTCTAGTATAGCATGCACAAAGTTTGTGAATGAAAACAATGATGTTATAACTAATGCACAAGGAAAATATCTTCAATAAGTATCCATTATCACTGTTTATTCTTTAGCAAACATAGTGTCTTTCACCAGTGAAAGTCCCAGTAGAATAGAAAGAGAGATTTACAGCCCAAGCTGAGGAAGATACATCTGCAGCTGAGAAGTGCATGAAGAGATGCATAGGAATCTGGGGATAAATCAACAATTTCATGCTCTGGGGTGCATTCACAAAGAAATTAAAGACTGCCTGCAGAGAAAAACGTCTCTGCTGTTTTCCCTGTATTTCCTCGCTCCTAAAAATACATGGAGAATTGGGACAATGGAAAAAAGAGATTGAAGAATAGCAACAAGAGATGAACAGTAGTGGAAGTTTTCTCCACTGGGATTAATTAATTAGTCTTCCTTGGCCTAGGAAGAATGGCATAAAGCAGATTCATTGGATCTGAGAATTGGATAAAGCCTGGTGTTTTTAAATAGAAGCAGCAATTTACACAGGAGAATACTCAGGAGAAACGTGAATTCCTTTTGTAACAGATAAATGCTGTTTGTGATGTTTCCAGTAATGTACCTAAAGCAGATGATTTTGGAAATGAAACATTACTGCAGTGACTGGTGATTACTCTTGAATTATTCCTGGAACACTATCCTGGTGAGGTGAGTTTGCCAGCAGCCCTGGTGCAAAACCCAGTAACACCACTACATGAAAAGAATATTTTCAATTGTATCAGATGAATCTAGGAAGCAAGAAATAAATTTCTATTTAATTAACTGTAAGTAAGAATAGTTATCATCATCTTAAACTGATATTATTAGAGAGGAAAATCAGAAGACAAATACAATGCTTAAAGGGATAGCAAAAGCTAATATATAAATCATTATATTCAGAGATCTCAAATTTCACTAGTAGTTTTTGCTCTAAGTTCTTCCAGCATAACTGTATGGATGGTTATTCTCTCGTAGAGCCTAACTATAGGGAGCTGTGTTAATACACTTTTATTTTTCACATAGTGATTGCAAAGTGTTAATCCATAAGTGATGAATCCGATGCAAGAGTTTTCCATTTTCCCATCGGTCTTCCTCCATCATCAGCCCATGCAGACCACAGGCCCCTCTGCTGCTGTGTCTCAGCCAGGAGGTCCTGAAGAAATACTTCTGGAGGCTGATAATACAACACCTGAATAGTCACAGATCTGGTTAAAATGCTTCATGTGAATGTAGCCAAACAATTTTTAGAAGTCATAAACTCAAAGGAACACTGATTGCTGATCTGGAGGTCCTTCTACCTTAAGACCAAGAGAGTCAAAAATAATAAGAAGGAAATTGTAAGATTATGCCACAATTTTCCCTGTCCAAAGTGCTGAAGAAGACAAAAAATTAATTTGAAAAACTGTGGTAGAGTTTTGCTAACATCTCACATGCAACTTAATTAACAGAATGCAACAAGTTGAAGGATAAAATTAGATGATGCAGCTCTCTTTTTATTAGCAGAAGTTAATTGGTAAGTCTTCTATTTATGGCCCTTGTACTGGGACAAATAAAAGCTCCAAATTTTCAAAAAAGTCCTAAGTTCAAAAGTCACCCACGGTCAGATATGTAAAAGGATTTATGATACTTCACTTCCTGGAAAAGTGAAAAACAATCTAGGTAACTTGGTTGCTAAATCCTTTCCTATTTGCACACTTAATTTGGATCCACAATAGCACTTGTGCTGAGTACTGCTTTTTTAGCTTTCCTAATACAGCTTTTTGTCTTCTTCACTCCAAGTTGAAGAGCCAATCGAGTTTGACACCAGAGCAAACATAAAACATATGGAAAGGCTTAGCCTCTTGGGAGACAATGGAGAGCGTGCCAAGAGATATCTGCAATAATGGATAGAAGATGCCACAGGAACAGCATGTCATCCATCCTGGTCTGCTAAAGCTGTAGGAGGTAGCTCAATTGTTTAACCAGCTTTCATTATTCTAAGCTATTTCTGTAAAATTCCCAATGACTGTTGAATACTGAAGAACATATGGTCATTGATGATTTCCTGATTCTTAGACCTGTGATCTAGGCTAGACAGTAGACTATATGGCATGCTCATGTAGCCTTTGTCTGGCACACTGAGATAACCCACTGAAATGGATGGCTTCTCCAATGGCAATTTAAAGATACCATTTTTGCAGTCTAAGTGGATTTCAATACTAAAATAATTTTATGGACTTAACTAAGAGCATTTTACTGCATTGCTTGACATCCAAGACCAAAGGTCTGTAAGGGGAATTTATATGTTTCTATCCTATGTTATTGTGTTTTAAAGTCTGGATACGGAAAGAGCAAGATAAACTCCAAGAATGCTATGACAAAAAGTAATATTGTACTTTGGCCTTGAGCCTTCATCCTTGTTGTAACACAAAATTTCTGTCAGAAAAGCATACAAAAAAAAAAAAATCTGAGCCCAGATTTCACTAAATAAAACGTGTATAGGTGAATTTTAACTAATCATACAGTTTCTGAAGTAAAAGCAGTAAAAACAATAAGTACCTATATTCTAGATACTGGATACTCAAATGGTACAACTGAACTCTATGGCTTCCAAAGAGATGTCAATTTTCATGACCTTCCTTCCTTCCTTCCTTCCTTCCTTCCTTCCTTCCTTCCTTCCTTCCTTCCTTCCTTCCTTCCTTCCTTC
>JAWWMU010000153.1:74509113-74533397 GCA_035048155.1 Cinnycerthia olivascens | reverse complement strand
CCATTTATTTTATCTATCAAAAAAACCAACCAAACAAACAAACAAAAAAAAAAACCAAAAAAGTTGGCTTGGAGGGTGGAAGGAAAAGAAATTGTGAAATAAATAGACAATATAGTTTGAATCTCTCATGAGCAAAAAGTTTCCATATAGGCGAAATGCAGACAAATTCCACCTACTAAACTACACTAAGAAACAGTCATGTCATGTTTGGTGAGGGAGCTTGGAGTGTATCCCTATGGGCCTTCACAAAGTGATGTGCTCACACTGCTGCACTCAGAGTCAGCACCATGCCCCTCACTGTGGCTGCAGAGCTTGTGGTAGGAAGTACAAGGCTTATCAGGATTGTGACAATGTTATTTTTGGACCCTGAGCACAAGCAAACTGCACTTGTTAAGTGTGTTATTTCAATATATTCAGCTTTCTTAAAAAATATTTAAAGCTAACCCAAGAGAAAACAGTGTTTTCTCTAGATTTTTGTGACAGTGGACTGTGGGAATTATTGAATTATAATCCTCAGGAGCCTAGTATAATCTCTAGTGCCTACAGCCTTAAATTTGTGATAAAAAGGTTGCACTTTACTCAAGAGGTTACAGTCTTCAAACGAGTCCATTGCTAAAGTGAGCACAGTAACTTTAACTCTACTTTCCCTAAGCCCTTACACAAATAGGTCATTAATTAGAAATTGAACATTCTGAAGAAGTTGGAAGTTGAATAGGAAACTAGTTAATGTAATGAAAAACTGAATTTAGATTTTCACAAGATGAGAGTTTTTTTTATTTTGCCTAATCCTTTCAGAAATTTTGGCATTACAGAACTTATCATCAAAAAACCTTCTCAGAGAAAATTTTTAATCAATATTTTCCTGTTATATTTAATTTTATAGAGTCTGTATATTTTGTATTGCTTTAGGCTTCACTAAAATGATTCAACTTCCATAAAACTCTTCTGAGGAAAAGAATTAAATTTAAAAAAAAAAATAAAAATTCCAGCAGACTCAAAACCCAGGACTATGAAAACAGTGATAATCCTAGCAGTGAGTATTACTTTGTCAGTGTACTTCTCTAAGTCCATGATGCAGATCTCTGACAGTACAGCCGTGTACCGCAGTCAGGGCAGAACCAAGGGCTGATATAGATGTGGTGGCAGAAATCTCTAATGCCCCTAGAGCACCTACACTTACACCAGCAGCACAGCTTGTGGATGCTTTTTTAGTATTCGTAAAGGGCTTATTTGGCTGATACAGATATGTCCACACAGAAGCTCTTTGCTGATGTACTACTGAGGTAAAATATTGTTACTGTGGACATAAACTCAGACTATAAAAAATCCCGTTCAAATGAAAAAAAATCTTGGAGAGCAAAGACTGTGCTACTAAATCCCTGAGAACCTTGACAGTGGTGATCATGGAGCCTTGCAGGACTCAGGATTTTCTGTACAAAAGACTAGGATCCAGAGAGAGCAAAGGAAAAGGCTTCCCCCCCTACACTGAGGCAAGCAGAGGCTGTGTCCTAAAGAGGTGGAGCTGAAGCGGTGAGTGAAACCTGATAAACTCTTCTTTTGTAGATGATTTGTGACCTCATTGTGGTTTTGATAGCTATTTTAGTAAAATGGAGCTAGCAGCTTGAAACTTAACCCTGCAGGGAAACCCAGGTTGTTTTGGAAAGCTCTGTTTCAATGTTTGCTGGGTCACAGTTGCTTTCCTATTGTGTCAAGGGCTGTTCCAGTGCAGGACCAAAAAATAAAATCTTCTGTCCTGAATTACCTTCACTCTGAATGATCCTACTTTGCAGCAGGGCCAGTGAGGTAGAAGTTGAATTGCAGTGAGGCACAGGTTTATGATATTATCTGAAAAAATATTTCTAGCTCTTGTAAGTAGTCCTGTATATATTTCTGGGAACTTCAGACAATTCAAGCTAGTGGAAAGAGAGTCTTGCACCTACTCTCATGTATACTATGCATTTAGTCACGTATGTAAAGCTACCTGATGCCAGTTAGAAATCTTTTGATAATTTTCCTTTTGGGGCTGTGAGAGCCATAATATCCCAACCTCTGTCAAGGGAAGCAGCTGTAACCAGGTGTGTCTACCCCTCTTCTCTGCAGGAAGTGGAGCTTCATCTACTCTTTAGCTGACTGACAACAAATGCCTTAAAACTACCCCTATTTCTCTGCCATATATTTTCTGGGTGTTTGCTGTGTCATCCAGACATGGAGCTACTCATATTTCAAAAGGGTGCTGGAAGGCACACATCTTTCACAAGGCTTGCTGAGAAATAATAACAATAGAATTGTTGCCATTGCATGTAGCTGCTATATCTGTAAAACAGCTGGACCTTCTGGTTCCCATTTTCTGGACAGACAGATAAGATACTGGAAGGTAAGGGAAACTTTCAGATGTTTGGAAGCAAGACTATACAGTAGCAACTAAGCTGTAGGTCCCGTGCCTTTCATTCAGTAGCACAGAATAAGCAAAGTGAAGTTCTGTTGGGGGGGGGGGGGATGGTGACTTCTGTGAATTTTGCAGGCAACAAAAGTATTTGTCAAGAATATGTTTTCTCATGCAGAAGTTGAAAAAGTATACCTTGATTTCTAACCTTCCTGATTATGACTCATTGGTAGCGGTCAGATGTTAACTTCCTTGTTTTCCTATACCAGGACTGATTAGGGGGAGAAGTACTCATTTGTTTTCTCTCACTGCCACTGTTTCACTCAGGAGCAATATAAACACCTAAGTGAGAATGTCATGACTGAAGGAGAATTAAGCATACTAATCTGCTCTCCATGCCAGCCATTAATATACTATATATCCTGTCTCCACTTCACTTTCATATTCATTACTTCTTTAATGAAAAAAAAAAGATATTTTAATGGTCAAAAAATTCTAAATGATTAATGGTACATCAGTTAATGACATTTTAAAAGTATTTCAGACTGGAAATGTGACACTACAATCATTAAAAATCAGATTCAATTTCCAAAGGTCCTAATCTTAAACTTTATACTGCTGGCAGAAACATAAAATGATATCCCGTAAGCGCGGGTGCTTCTGAATGATGGAAAAGCTCAGGAGTTTTGTGAGTGCTGCCAGAAAATAATGTGTTCTCGGAAATTCTGGAAGTTGAGCAGGAAGATAACTGATGAGGATATGACAAGGCAAATGAACAAATTGTTCGGTATAGAGGAATGCTTAATACAGAGAGATCTTTTTCTCTGAGACATTGTTTGGGGTCCAAGAGTAGTATAATGGCTCCAAATGGATAAAAACAACAGTAAATCCCATTCTCATGCATTATGCATAAGCTCTCGCTATTGGAGTTTACACCACCATCTGGTGTTTAATTATTCCCGCTTTACACCACACGGTGGTGTGAATCTAATGAAATGAATATGTACATTATAACAATTTGGTGCATAGATTCTGGTTTGCTAATTATTAGGTGCCAGGCGTTCCTTTCTAAAACTGAAAGTTTAAATTCATTCTAAAAAATAACTGTTTCTGTAGGCTTTCATTGGCAAATACGACAATTACTTGTTCCATTCTCTAAAGAGCCATTATTTCTATATGGCTGGTTGAGTTTCTCTAACATCTGTACAACATAAATTAATTATACAGTAGTGTCAGAATTCACATTATCATACACTGTTAGTATTGTTAGAAAGGACATTGTCTGTAGTTTTAAAAAGAAATGTATATACATACATATATATATATATACACATTGGTATTGAGGGCCTCTCTTCCAGTCTTCTGTGCTGACACAGTGGCTGTCTCTATCTACACAAAGTTTTGCTACATATCCAAGTTATTTTTTTCCACATTATCACCTGTGACCATTAGATTTCAATCTGTCATCAGTGTATCTGAAACCAATATCTTGTGTTATTAGTTAGGATGATTGTTTCTACCTGGCAAAAAGCCCTGCTGTGAAGAGCTAGACTCCTCAACAAGAGCAATGTTCCCACTGCTCCCAGAAAGGATGTTGAAAAATGACTGGATCCCCCACTAACAAAAAATTATGTCCGCATATTTTTCCGTTAACAAATGTTTGCATAAACTGAGATACGGTGTAAGGAGAACCAGCAGGATTTTCTGCAATAATCACTAAGAAATCTTGGAAGGCTTTAGCAGTATGATCAGTGGTGTCACTTCCTACCAGATGATGGTTATCTGGTACAATAATGCTGTTAAGGGACATTCAAATAACCAATGCATCCAACAATGTTACAACTTACAAATTTAATTTAATCTTTTATGTTTTGATGTTCTTTTTAGCTCAGTGATTTGTGAACTTGTGAATAAATTCACAAGGTTATATGATATATTTAGTGCTACATGATATATAGCACTAAAAACATGCCTAAAAGCTGCAAGCGTATAGTAGCAGAGATATTTGAGAAAATAAAACATAGTGGAATGATAAGAGACTCTGAGAGCCTGGAAAAAAAGTATTTTGATGTGTTGGCTTGGTGTTTTTTTCCACCTTTGAAAATTTTCTTATTATTTTACCGATGCTTGTCCTTGATCTGTATTTCAATAATCTTAAAAAAAAAGATAAAAAAAAATAATTAAAAACCATAATACTCAGATAATTTCAATGAAGACTAAAACCTCAGTTTCATATTATCTTGACAATCCAAATCATCCCATCTTTCTTTCCCTTCCTCCTGTTCATGAAAACTTTGATAACAGGTATTAACTTGCAATCAATGCTTGTTAGAAATGAAGAAAACATCACAGTTCAGAAAATATTTTTCACTCTTCTACAAGAAACCAAAACCAGCCTTGTTAAACTTTTCATTCATTATTATGTGTGTTTTAATCACCAGTCTTTTGAAATTAATATGTAGATTTCAATGGCATGGAGAAAAATAGAATTTATAGCAGACACTGCAGAAAGTGTATGTATTATAATAGCAAAAATATTCCATTGAAATTAATGTACTTATCCATAACATGAAAGGAATTCTTTCACTCTACCAACTTTCAAATTTTATAAATGCAATTTAAATAGAACTAAATTCAGTAATATCACCAGATCTGAATGCTTACAAAATATATTATTTGCAGTATCAACAGCTAAGCAAATACTCAGTCATTTTCATTTTGTTGTAAAAAAAGGAAAACCATTACATTTAACTTTTTTCAAATATACATATTTGAATATTATAAAAGCTAAACAAATTGAGATACAGGACATTTCTCTATAGTTCCAGTGGGTATAAAATGTGATATTCATAAAAATAATTCATAAAATATTTTCTGATACACGCTCTCATTTTTGTGTGTATGTAAAACGATGATAGAAAGAATTTGAATGGAATAATGATTGTCTTGGAAACAAGTCTCATTTTTTTTAAGAGAAAACTAACTAAGAAGCTATCAAAAAGTCTAACAACATCCAGCAGTTGCTTTTGACACAGAGTATGTTGTTTCCCAACTACTTTTATCTCCAAGAACTATTCTGTATTCAATGGTCCTGGAGAAAGTGGGAACATTGTGACATCTGTATCAGCTCAGTGGGCTACCAGGGAATCTCAAAAAGTTCAGGTCATATTTCTAGTTTTTGAAGAAATTAGGGAAGGGAGTCCATGGGGTTAAACTTAGTATTATCTCATCAGCATTATCTCATCAGCATTCAGTACCACTGCTATGCTATGAAGGAGAAAAAATAACAGAGAAACATGAGAAGAGGAATAGATAAAAGGCTAGCACTGAGAGGAAAAACATGTTGTTTCTTAATTGAGCTGGAGGAGGGGAAAATGTTGCTTGCAGCTCTATTTTGATGAGAAACTTTCTAGTGCTGTGACTATGTAGGTTAAAGTATAGTGCTGTCTCTAATACACAGTCACATTACAATTCTTATGTGGCAAATCAGTAGTGAAAATTCAGGAAGAAAACAAGAGGAAGAAGTGAGGAAAAGTACAATTCAGCAATGTGAATATTCTTAGGAAGTATAAGGTTAATCGTAACCCCTTTGAAGCTGTGCATATTTACATCAGCTGAGATTTTCTCTCTCTTCTTCTTTCTCCCAATGTCTCACTCCCACAGCATCCCAAAGTGTCTCTGATGGTGTCTGTAGTTCCATAATGCAGTTTATATTGTACACAAAATGGCAAGCGGGGAAGACCCCACAAACCTGTAAGAGTATTAGATTCAGTGTTAAGTAATTTTTTCCTAGCCACCTAAACTCCACACATTATTGATGTTACAATTCTTTTTCTTCCTCTTCAGTTTTCAGACAACAGCATCCCTACCTATTATCTCGGCTGGACTAGAATTAAACTCACCAAAGTGAATTCTGAAATGGAATTTTCTATGTATTCTATTTGGAGACTCAGAATAAACATGGCAAGAACTGCCACTGTAATGGTATTTTGGCACTTTGGCTCACACATGGCAGGGGAAGGTACAGAAATGGAAAAAATAAACAAAACCACCCCCTACAAACAAACCAGTAAACAAAATAACCTTGGGCTTGGGATAAAGGTTGGGTGTGGGGAAGAGGCTTGATCCTGCTCTTATTGTAACTAATACTAATGCAATGTTTTCTAATTATAGAATAAACACTCCCTCTCGGATGGAGCTGCCTGTCAGCCCACTCTACGGGAGAAGTCGCCATATGGACAGCTCTGCAGACGGCTGGCCAGTGGCATGTGTACAGCTGTGCAGGACGAGCACCCAGGTGTTTCAGCCTGCCTGTGATAGGCAGCCAGCAGGCAGATCTGCAAGGGTGGGAAGGAAACTCAGCCAGGGTGAAAGAAACCAGCAAGATGGGATTTGACAAGAAATAGCAATAATAATAAATAACATTAATGGATAAAAATAAAGTGCTTTTTTTTTTTTTTTTTTTTCTTGCTTTCTGGGTCAGATCAGGATTTTCCATAAGGAACAAATTCTGATCTTGTTTAAGATTTGCTGAAACTGTAAATAACAAATGTGAATATAACACAAGTGTAGGCATCCATGAGGTTGCTCAAAATCATGCTAAAAATAGCAAAAAGGATGGAGGTGCTTTGCTGCCACATGAACTACATGAGCATACCTGAAACAGACAGATAGCATTAATTTCTATCCCCAAATTTTCTCAGCTCCAATTCCTGGATCCTCTGCTACCTGATTCCAGCGGCTTCAGTCCTATGCTAAATATACTACTTAGACCATAGGGAATGCAAAGTCACCTCACTGATTGCATCCAAGTCTCTTTTGACTTGTGCTGGTGAAGCTGCTATAGAGATCTGAGCTTCTTTCTGTCACAGCTGAATCTGGAAAAGATACATTTTATGCTACCGTCAGCTGAATCCTGCACACAGCTGCATCCAGATTCAGATATAACCATATACACAAATAACAGTGCTATGAAGTTGTGAGCACAAAGGAAATACAGATTGAAAAGGCTATTACAAAGTGCCAGAGAGTGTTTTGTGTTATAGAAAAATACTTAGTAATAAGTATTTACACTGGTTACAAAGCTTTATAAATGCTTTAAAGGATGCTTTTAACCAATGCATGAATACGATGAGGAGCACCTGTAAATATTTCTGATTACCAGTTGGTATATGTAGGCTGTTATTTTACTTTGGGCTGAAAAATTTGGAAGAATGCTTTGAGAAAAATACATTTTAAAAACACAGTAAAAATTAGCATTATATCTGACACATATTAAGTTTTCTTAGATGTAACATAATACATTAATGAAAACCTTTTTCAACTTTTTTTTTTACTTTTAAATGTTGTATTACAGCATATACACTATTGACCATTTTACATACTGGAAAAAAAAATGAGAAAATTAAGAAAGCCAGCCTAAGCATCTCTGAACTTTGAAAAAGTGTGGATTCCTCACTTCCTACATACTTGAGTTTTGGTCAGTAGTTTTTAAAACCTTAAAAAACATTCATCCTCTTAATCTTGATTAGAATTGAGTGTTATAGAAAGTCAGATGCAGGACTTATCTAAAAGTGATCAAATATAAATTAGACTTCTCTTTGAAATTCTCCTTCCCTACCATGGAGACTTAGAAATGAGAAAAGTTGGCTTCTAGATATGCCTCTCACTCTTCAATGATTACAAAAGGAGACCTGACAGATTTCTTAGACTAGACTAGCTCTTACATAGCTCTGCTAAGGGGGATGAATCCCATCTGTGGGGTGAGATTTTCAAAAGTGCTTACATGACTTCTGTGTTTACTTTTCACAGGCTCTCTGGAAATCTGTGTTTCTCAATTACTTATACTTGGAGTTTACTTGAATGCCAATAAAATAAATAGACAAATATTTTGCCTTTCCAAAATCCAAGTACACTGATTATGTCCTTAAATTATCAGTGCATTTTTTTAAGCATAACTTACAATTTCCTTGCCTGTTTCTTTGTTAGCTCATACTTGGGAAAGCAATGCAGAAGATATATGCATTCACATGGGGATACTGATTTCAAAAGTATAACAGAAGAAAAAACATAGTAGAACCTTCAATAAAACTGCTCAGGGAAAGAGAAAGTAACCACAATGATTTTGCATTGCCACACACAAAAATTATTTCCTCTGTAACTACAGGTCATTTTATAGTCTGAATGATTAAAGCAGTTCTTGTATGCACAATAGATAAAGAAAATTGCTTGCTGAAATCAGTCATACCTGTCATCTCTATTCGATCATTAAATATAATTTGCCTAAAAATAGGATGCAATATTGTGTTCTATTAATTATATTCATGAGACAAGAGGTTACTCTCCAGATGAAATATTGATGCACACTACAAGGATTTCATACCTGAGTGGTAAAGCACACCTTTTTCCACAGAACTACTGGGTTTCACAACCCTCCACCTCATGACTTACTGCAGGAGCCAATATTAAAGCCCTTGAACATCTAAATTCCCATTAGTGAAGTTCTCCTAGCCACTTAATCCTGGCAAGCACAATCATTTAATTCTGTTAGCATTAAAGAGTGAGGTTCCAAGATCCTGCTTAAATCTCAGCTTGATTAATAAAACAATATTTCCAAAACAGTTTTACCTGGATAGATCCACAGTGTAGCCAGGCTGTAAGAAAAGCAAACTTGCTGTAACGTTAAAGGGGCAATTCAGTGGTTGGTGAGATGTGAAGGAGCTAAATTTTGAATTTTCTTCTGACTGAACCCAATCTGCCTGGGGGTACCACTGATAAGGTATTCCAGGATGGGAGTTTCTCAGTCTCTTCTGTCTCATTTACCAGGAAATAATTGAAAAACCGAGGAGCCAGAGGTAGAGCAGAACAATTTGCCAGCCTGCCAGTTACAGCATTCACCTGGAATGTGGGATCACCCTTGTCTCAAAAGAGTGTAAATGATCCAGAAAGAGTGAAACAGCTTCATCAGGTAGAAATGTGTTCTCCCTCTTTAGCCAGGTGGTTTCCATTTACATGGTAGATCATTGTTTATACTGCTTTAGTAAAGGGGGAAGGGAAAGGGGAAGGGAAAGCAGGGTGTGGGAATCATATATTCCTTGTATATTGTGAGTTCTTCAGGTGAGATAAAGAAGGCAGAAGAGGGAAAACTTGTATTAAAGATACCAGTCTTAATGTTAATGCTTAATCCAAGACCTGTTAATATTTCTGGAAGCTGAACAGATATCAGCAATAGTGATTCTTATGTCGTTGGAGGAGTATATCTTTTAGAAGTTTCTGATGAAATGGAGTTCTTCAAGAGTCTTGGGATATTCCAAGTCCATAGCTGGAAAATTTTGTGCTCCATTTTCTTCCCTGTGGTCAGATATTCCTATAATTTCCTTTGAAAAGCTCTGATACGTGTTGGACACTTTATTGCATGACTTCAACCCCATATATCTACAGAAAATTAGACAATAAAAGTGACTGATCAGGATCTTCATAAAGCCAATAATGGAGTAACACCAGAGTTGGGGTAAGGAGAGAACTCAAAATCCTACCAACAGTGTAGAAAAAAGCAAGGCCAACAATCAGAGTGGTTCAGGCTGCCAGAGATCTAGCCACTTCATTTTGGCTTTGATGTTCTCTTTAGGTGCCCTGATTACTTTGGACATGTGGAACATATGCATCTTCATCTACTTTCTTCTTTCATACTGCAAAGAATTTGAAGTTATTAAACTTATTAAGTAGTCATATGCCTGAAGACTAGCATGCAAATCTCTGCTACAAGCGTATCCCGATTTCCTTTTCTAAACCTTATGAAACAGAACCCAAACTGATATCAGGAAATATGTTCTCGAGGGACCATTCACCAAGATTTTTTTATGCAACTCAGTGTAAGCATCTTCATAACTGGATATAAAAAGAAGCTTCTTATTTTATTTTTTAATCATTGTACCGTACAAAATTACTACTCTATTGTGTCTGCTTTTACTTTTGTTGTTTTCAGACTGAGACTCTGACCTTGCAAACATCTGATTTTGAGCATGTGACTAGTGCCTTGGAGTTCAAGAAGGGCAACAGAAATGACCAGAGACATCTGACCCCAATTTAAACCTTAATCCCATGAAGATTTTTGAATATGAAATCAATATGACTATTCACACAGCTAAACGTAGGAATGTGAACTCTTTACAAAGTTGGGACCTATTAGAATAGGGTCTTTTAATTTCATTTAGTGAAGGAATTCCATGTTTCTGATAATTTTGTTGTTCTTGTAACCTTGCATATTATTGTTTTGATGTTTGGGGAAGATGATTATCTGAGAAGTTTCAGCAGGATCAAAGGTGTTTCGACAATATCTGTTGAAAATATCCTGCTAAGAAAACAGAATTTCCACATTTCTGCAAAGTGTAACTATCTGTTAATATTATAATGCATTCACTTGCATCATTGAACCTTCTTAGAACTCGGGCTTCTAATGGAGAATAGTCCCCTGCTGGCTTGTGTTATGAAGTATTATCTCCATATGTATCATTAATTTTCTTTTCAAGATGTTAGGCCTCATGAATCCATTCCTTGTTGCCTTGTATTTAAAAATAGAAGTTGTAAAAATGGATGGCTCTTAGCTGCGTAGTAAATAAATTATAGAGGTTATTTGGCTCTTAAACTTATGTCATAAAAGTGTATTGTTATTCACATGTATGTGTACACTTGTAAAGAAACGCAATTTTATATTTTTCTTAATAAAACAGAAAATTATGTTAAATAAAATTATATTGTTTCTATAGTAAATAAAGACTATTTACAGGACAATTAATATGCAAGACACAGGCAACTTGTCAACTTAATTTTAAAATCCATTCTTAGTGTGCACCTTTTTGCAGTTTTTTTGAAAATCCATGCCTTGGAATTCAAGATGAGATACACTCTGCCTTAAACCCTTCATAGTCCCTAAAAGAAATCCAACAGTCTTGTACTTTTTGAAATAGTCTAATTCCTAAGGCATTTAAATACAGTATTTTCATTCTTAGATTAAAGCCCCTGGGTGCTTAATTTTAATTGCCCAGATATATGAATTGCATTCACACCAGGCAGTGCAAAAAAGACACCTGAACTCTGTCAAAGCCTTGAGAAGCTTGACAAATATAAACTATGCGATTATATTTAGCATCCTCTGGCATGCTGTTTGTTGATTGAGATTTCATTTTAATTTTTCCTATAAAAGGTTACTATAGACTAGTGGTAGAATCCTCTTCTAGGTCCTAAGCTACTCAACAAGAGGGGATGGAACATTTACATGCTGATAAAGTGCCCAAACTGTCATGTCTGTGGAGTTCTGAAACACTCAGCTTGTTTACAATCAAGCAGATAAAAGTCACAGGGCAAGAGCAAATGAAGACTGGTATTTATCTAGCAAGAAAGGAACTATATAAAAATGAAATCATTGTCTTTACTCAGGGTCTGATGTCCTGTTTCATCTTTCAAGGCTGCCCTTACTGCTAACTTTCAGTATAAAGGGCCAGCGTTTTGGCAGAGGCAGCTGTGAGCAAGACAGACCCCAAATGATGAAGGCAATCCATAAATCTCTGAAATCTCAGGAAAAGAGGTGAGGAGAGCTAAATCTTAATTTCAAGATGACACGATGGAAGGAGAGGCATCTTTTCATCTGTATGTTGCCAAAATAGAATATTAGTAGCATGTGGAACATTGCCAGCAGAAGCTGTCTCACCTGCAGCAGGATCTGAAGTGATCTCCAAGCCTCCAGAGACATCACCTCACACCACTGTGGGTGCAGGGAATTCAGGGATCTCTGAAACTTCCCCCTGCAAGAACCAATTGTCTTTTTAAAGAAATCCTTCATCACCTCTATTAGGCAGCTAGATTCCTCTTCAGTTTATACTGTAGCATCAATAGAGGGGAATAGCATTTTACATTGCTCTGCTTTACTTTTTGATTCACTGTTTTGGTTTGACTCGTTTAATTTTATTCTTTAGTTAATAGAGATCCTAATTTTTTTACACAGTGAGCTTTTTTCTTTGAAATTTTTACGAAGTTCAGCTTATCTTTTTCAGTCCTCATGATCTAAGTACCTACAGACATCGGAATGTTTTGTGACACTGTCCCCATGGATTCACAAAGTCTAAAATCCAGTTTTCTTCTACTGAACAGACTCTTAAATCAGGTCTGTGAATGATAAACATATTATGAGTTTATATATGTTCTGATTTTGGAGTACTGTAATATATTAATCAAACACAATGTTTTATTCTCTCCTGCATTGTATCATTTCTTCATGGATTATTTCTGCCATTCTTGAACCCAGAGTCACTTCAAGCAATAACTACCAGAGAATTGCTTCTGTCTTTCTCCCACACTTCCTTTCAAAATGCACTCTGCCTTAAATATAAGAAAGACTGTAAGTTCAATATCTTGCAACCCTGAAGGGTTAGAAACAGAAGCTTTATCCCATTAGTAACAGATGGTTCCTACTTTCCCAAAGGGTCATATATAGCTCTAACTGAGTCCCTGGAAAGTCCTGAAACAGTATGTTGTGACAGAATCTTCACACCTGAAGTCATGCTATTTACTAACCTACCCTATAAACCCACCTTTTAGCAATTGGAAGGGGCATACAAAAGCACAATGACACTGAATGTGGATAAATAAAAGCCTTTTTAAAAAAAAAAAAAATTAAAAATTGGAAATATTCTAACATAAGAAAGACACGTGACATCTAGTTCAACAAAAAGTTGTATATACCATGTGCTGCTGATGTTGATTAGGGATTTCCTCTGGCAGAATGACTAAAGGCTCAAATATATCATTTTGGTTTATATTAGCTGGTTAAAAGTCTGTCTTAATGGTAAGTCAGCAAACCCTTAGGAACATAGGATCAGGATGAAATTAATTTTTTAAATGTGATTCAGCCCCTGATATTACAGGTATCTATAGCACATAATAATATTAATAAATTAAGCAAATTCCACTTTAAAAATAGGTCAGACTTTTTTGGGTTTGTGCTCTTTCTGTAGGTAAATCATTGTTCTTATGGCAGAAATCTTTTATACCTTTCTTGCCTATGTCTATTTATGACCTGGTTAATTATCTTTTGTTTTGTTTAAATTCTGAATCATCATTATCACTACAAGAGTTTAACTTTTTTTTTTTTTTAAAGAGTTCACACCTTGTACAGGTTTTCAGTCCTTCTTGACATTCTTTTCTGTGACTAAATTAATAAATACCCAATAATATTTTGTTCCTTTTTGTAAAAAAGTTTTCTCCTGATCTTATGCACCTTTCTCCAACCTATTTCAGTTTCAATATGTCTTTTTTTGATTGTATGTGATAAGAATTACATACATTGTTTTTCATGACATTTCACTTTTGCTTTGTACAATGTCATTGATTCCTGCCTGTTTCCTTTGAAAATATTTCAAAAAATATTTTGCAAGATGACATTTTTCTTTTTCATGGTCATACTGTCGTGATGATACATAGTTGTCTGTGACATGCAGAGATAGATCTTCTTCTTCAGTCATTTCCAAATAAGGAATTTCTGATTTACTGAAAAATAATGTTATTTTTAATTCCTAAATGCATAACCATCTATTTCTTACTATTGAATTTCATTTTGTTCTTATTTTTTCAGTACTCAGGGTCATCCAATCCTTTCTGCTTGATATCCCAATTTTCCTAAAAAGTTACATATTTCATTTAACTCAGTATCATATTTCTTTCAAAGTTATTAATGAAAAAATTAACAAAAACACTCAAGAGACCAATCACTGAGAAACTACAGTTGCAGCCTCCCTCTACCTGAGTTCATCCCTGTTCTTCACTCCTATTGTCACCCCTCCTTTAGTCCCTTCCCCACTTTATAATTCCCAGATTAATCCTTTTTTTTTTCTCCTCTTCTTAACTAACAATTCCTGTGTGGTATCAGACTGATAAGATCTGTTCTCTTTTCCCATCTAAAAAATCAATCATTCTTCAATGCATTCTATGAGGTTAGACTGGCAATATCTTATTCTTTCTTTCAAAATGTATTTCAGAAGAAGCCTTGAATATTAGTGTTTATCAGAAAAATGGGTTGTCATTCTGCCCTCCTTTTCACACCTTTTCACACCTTCTATTCTCCACTGATATGAAACAACACAGGAAATAAAAAAAAAAACAAAAAAACAAAACCAAAACAAAAATCTGGCTGTGAAGTCTGTAATTCTATATTTCATTTTGCTCCAAATTCTGGAATAAAACGACTTTGTTCCTCTGCTTTGGATACTTTAAAATCACCATATTTTAGATCTATCACAGTTGCAGCAATATTTATTATAATGGATAATAACCACTATTCACACACTCATCACCTTACTGGTGTTTTCATGTTCATGATCATCATACAATTCATGGAAAAACGAGGAAAATATTAATTCAAATAGATATCCTCTTAATTTTATTGCATATTACTACTTATCTTCCGTTTTTAATCTTTTTTATTTATGGGATTGAAACAATTTCTTATGGCTTGAATCACAAACAATGTATAGGAAGCATGGTAAACCTTTCCAGTTTCTTTTTTTTTTTTTTAATTTCGATTTGTATCTATACATTATATTCTCTGATTGTATTTGATCTGTCTTCATTCCCATATTTGTCTACACCACTTTTTTACCCAGTTACATTTGGAACACTGAAATATTTATCTTCCTGCATGTTTGAGTTCCTTAATAATTCAGATGATTTTTCTCCTTTTGTTTAAATAAAATCTAAATCCTCTTTAGATTCAAGTTCCTGGATGTTATGGACTAGTTGGTTTCACTCTCTAATTCTTGTATTTTATCAGCAGTTGACCTTTCAAAAATGCGACCCTTAACAAGAAGCAGATTCTTCATTTACCTTTATTTATAATGTGAATCAAATAAGAGACAAGAATTAGATAATCACTGAAGGTTTTTTGAACAACCAAACAGTTTCTACTATAACTACTTATGCAAAATCATTGAAACATTCAAAGCTTTATGTTGATTTTGTGGCTGGCTGGTGAAGTAGGTACTGTTGTTTTCAGAGAGACAGAGAGGAGCCCACAAATGGAACAAGGATGTTTTTTTAATAGGAAAAATATCTAATATTTGGTACAAGTGGAAGAGTACATTGACACAATCTATATTAGTAAATTTTGTAAGAGCTTAATGTAAATTCCTTTTTATTCATTTTATGAAGATATTAAGAGGAGAGTGTGTCTATATAAAAGAGTTTATATTATTTTGAAGAACATCATGACATCTCCCTGAAAATCTCTTCTCTAAATATAGAATGAACCCATCTCTAGTTAACTTGTAAGATTATCAGAATTTTAGTGGTCTGGCTGCAGATGTTGTGCAACTTCTCGAGTCAATGGCAGGAACAAAAAACTGAGAATCAATAAATCTCTACCTGAATATTGATTATACAATATCTATCTTTCTTCTTTCTGGGATTAGCTGGTAGTCTATTGTCCATCAGCAAACAGTTACTTATGCAGAAGATAAAATTACTGATGTTATAAAAAGAGCAGCAACAGAGCAAACAGATTTATATCAGCTCAATTCCAACAAAAACTCTTTCATCTTGAAACAATTTAAACTCTATCAAGGGTAAATAAACAAAAATAATACATTTTTTTTCACCTTCAACTGTCAGCAGTTGCTTTCATATTCCCTGTCTCCAGATATGAGCAAGGTTTTCATATCTTTCCCAGCACAAGATTCTTTTAAGCTGTTAACATGATTATTTTTCTTTACTTTACACATTTCTTACTGTATTTTCATGATATTAGTTGTGAAACTTTTCTAAACCAGAGTTCCTCCTACAGATATAGGACAAGAAAAGCAGCCACAGGAGAATCAAGGATCTTCTTTTTTTCTATAAATTATATTGATCATAGAGAAATATAAAAGCAACTTTAGCAACTGAGTCTGGATTTATTTCCATGCTAACAACATCAGCCTAATTCTCTGCAATATAGCTAGAGTCTTTCAATACCCTCATGCATAGAAACAAAATCATTTACATGTATAAACACCAGGGAACAGAAGATCCAAAATATTATTTTTTTTTTTAAATATGAAAACTATATGTTTCTTTCCTTTCTAGTCTAATATATCACTTTTGACAACTAAGAAAAGCCACAGGCATATTGAGGAATTATTTCACTTGTTTAAGGGAACTAAATTTGAATTCCTTTAAAAAAGGTCAAAAATTGTGGATGGCAAAAATGTTCTTCAATTTTTTTATTTTTTTTTTAAATAGCATTAGTAGTCATACTAGCTGCCCCTGCTGTTCAGAGTATAGGATTAGGCTGAACAGAGAGAAGATTAAAGTTTGTTCTTACAAGTAGAATGGCCCAAACATGTGTCTTAATGCTCACTCATCAGAGGTCCTACCCTCTCAATTGTGCAAATAAAAAGAAGGATGAGGGTGCTTCCTATTTAAACTCCTCAGCATAACTCAGATGATTTACATTTAAAACAGATTTGAAAGTGTTTATGGGAGCTAGTACATTTTCTGGGTTTTAAAACTGTACTCTCCAGCTGAGGAAAAGTAACATCTGGAATTACAGACTTCTTCAGTGTCTGTTCACAGCCCGAGAAAATACGATGAAGACAACAAATGCACTCAAATTTACAGGGATCCTCACATTGTTGTTGCACTTAAAAGTTGTTTAATTTGATTTACCTGGCTGATTCATCTGGCTCCATCTGTTTAACAACAGAGACCGGTAGTAGGGAAGCCTTATATATAAGTGCAACCTTGATAGCATCAATTCCAGTTATGCTGATCCAAAAAGAGATACTTGGCTGTCCAGGTGGATCCTTTAAGAAAAGACTTAAACTTGTATACTCAGGGAAATATTTTCAGGGCTAAGAAAAAACATGTCTTGTTTTCATAGGTTCTGTTCAGTTAAATACCTTTGAGGAAAAGTACAAAGTACAGAAATATTCTGTGGGTGCTGTAACAAATTATGGGGAGACAGATGTTCCTTTCTGCACCTTGTTTTGTGACAATTTAGTAGCTCATGCTGGTATTTTTGTTATTGCTCCTGAAGTATGTTCTTTTTCTGATGCTGTAGTTTCCCCTGTTACAAAGAAAACTGATTGGCATGCACGAAGCATATCCATCTTTGTTCCATCCTCTCAGCTTTTCACATTTAACATGTTAGGGAATTGGCAATTATCAACAGATGGTGCAAATTAGAATGTCATGATGTTACTTTAAATTTTCTCCAATGGCAAGTTATCTTTCTAATAAATCCAGGGGTTAAGAAAACACAAAGATAATATTTCCCTTCCTTTAACCCATTCACCTTTAGTCTTGAAATAAGTCCAAAAACCAAAGCTGGCTAATTCACTGATTTAATTCCTCAAGTAACTATTCCTTAATTTATCCCTTAATCCAAAAGTTTCTCCTTAGTTTGATCTCTTAATCTGGAAGTTGACAGAGATAAAAACTAATGTCTTTTATCATATAGTAAAATTATTAGAAATGAACAGCTCATCTAAAACAGAATGAGAAACAGTTAATGAATGAGGGACTGAAAAGGGTAATTTAAAATTGCATCAATGACTTCTTGCTGAAAAGCAAAGAATATTCAAGAAGAGGGAGGCCTTAAAAAATGGAAGGTTCAAAGTATTTGCCAGTCAATGATCAAAGGTAACCAAATATTAGAATTTAAAACTGGGCTAGTGTTTTTGAAACATATTGCAGAAATTATTAAATTAAATTATTAAAGATTCTGATAAAATTCTTAGTAAGTAATGATAATATTTCTGATTATTTAATTAATTTGAAATAAATCTCATTAATTTGTTATTTAATGTGTTTCCTTGTTAAGCATTTTGTTGAAAACTAAGGAACTCACAATCAGTTTCAAAATAAATAAAAGTAAAAAGCAGAAAATATGTAAAATATAAATTGCCCTCATCTCATAATTCACTGGGGAAAAAGTTGCTTTCTAGACTAAAAAAGTTCTGGACTGTCTTTCTAAGTTAAACTAGCAATCAGATTTTCTAGAGTTAAACACTTTGCAGAAAATAATTTGGGGCTCCCTGGTTGATCACACATCTGTAACAGCAGTTGGAGCAGCATGCTATTTCAGTGATCTTTTTTATCATTTACCCTCTGTTTAGGTTTATTTCCTGATCCATTTCTTTTTAACCTTGGACACTCAAATGCTTTAGGGTTAACTTACCAGGACTCCACAGATAGGGATAAAGTCACTCCAAGTTTATAAAAATCCTACTTGAAACTTCAAAACTACCTGGTTAAATGAATTTCTGAATATTAAGACAATAAAAAGATTTTGAAAATACAAATAAAGAAAAACTAGAATAAATTTCAATATCTCCACCTTTTCACTAGTTTATTAAATTGTATGAATTTTCTTGGCTTCATTTTTTGCGTGAACTGGGGATCTAACAATGTCAGATTGTGATAGTGATTAGCAATTTTGAGCCTCCATAATTTTAAGGCAAAGTTTAAATAAATAAAAATTCTTATTAAAACAGGTTTACACCGATTTATATCTCGTAAGCTTCTTTTTTTTGCACTGTTTCATTTGGTAGTAATTTATTGAACAATGTCCTTTTAAATATCGATTATGCTCTATCTGTTCTGGAAACAAATGCAATTACAGAGTTTCAATCTTCACGCACTTCTTCCGGGCTTATACTGGTATACTAACTTAATTACCTTAATGGAATTACTCTTGATTTACACTGCTTTACCTGAGCTACAAATCCAGCCTACGACCTGCAAGTATATACATGGAAGTCTGAGGCTCTTACCTACAGTATATACATATATATGCATAAAATTATTTCAATTTCTGAATTACAAAAATTCAATATTTTCCAATTGTTTCCCATGAAGTTTTGCATAAATCTTTCTTGGGCTATATAGTTTACAATACATCCTTAAGCTGTACAAACCAGTCTTGGTCAACTTCTACTTCCGCCTGTATCAAAAACACAATTCCTGTCAGCTTCATTAGGAGAATCATTTTCCTGGAGAACATCATCCTCTTTTTAAACTGATAGAGGCAATCAAAGAAGATGCTTTGAAACAAAGTCCATTCTAGTATCTTAATATTTGTTATTTTTTAGATTCCTTTTCAAATGAGTGAAAGAAACATGGGCAGCTGTATGGATGAGAAGATTCTTTTCCATCAAGGCTTGAGTACAATGTCTTTGAAAGATCCTTTTTAGAAATGCTAGCATTTGAAAAGGACAAACAGGGAAACAAACCTCAAAGGGGATGACAATAGTATATGGAGGGGAAGTGAGTGGGTTTAATGCATCTGAGAAGCAAAGCTCCTTAAAGGCATTGAGGAGATTTAAGGTTCTATTTAGCAACAAAAGAAGTTATGGAATGAGGTATAATTTTCCCACAGGATTTTTGTCTTTTGAGGTTTTTGAAACACAAATTTTACAAAAAAGGGGTATTTTGTGATTTGATAGGCTGGAAGTTTGTGTAGGAGAGTCTATCTATTTTTAAAGGGGAAGATTTGTATACCACCATTATTCTGATGTATATAAAATGAATTGAACATTCATTGGGAAAACTATTTGAAAGTTTAAAAAAAACATATTATTTGAAAGCATGGTAGTTCTCCTTCCCCATGTAGTGTATAAGAACTCTCTGTACACTAAAAAAACCTAGTCTTGACTTAGTTTGGGTCTACACCTGCTATTAGGATTGTTGTAGATCTTTATGGATCTGGAAGCAAACTGCAGCAGTGAAAAATGTCTATACCAAATCTAGGTCTCTCTACTCAGAGTTGACATTTATGGCAAAAATTAAATAGCTTGGCCTTAAGGTCCCTGCAGAGGATGTCTCCACTGCTAGACCACTTCTAGAACCTTTTAAACTGTAATTTGCCTGACAAAAACCCCATACAATTATTATTTTTGTGGGAGGCTAAGAAAGGAGTGAAGGAAAATTCCTCTTTGCTTTTAAATTAGAAGCAAAGTATTATTACTCTATGTGTCCTAAGTAGGTTGTTCATAGTGAAAACCCTTTTTTTTAGGTGAATATTCTTTAAATATTGCATCAATAGAAAAGCTGTTTCATCCTCCTGATATGTGAATTTCACTTTGTGGTTCAGGTACACAGACTCGTTTACAGCAACGTGAAGCCAATACTTACTCATCTTCTCCAAATAGCTGATATCATACCATATATTCCATTCCACCTTCAAAAACATATGAATTTATTGTAATAGCTTGCTTCCAATTATCTAGGCTACTCCTCTTGTTGCACTTTATGTCAATGCAATGGAAGGATAGGGCACATGGTCAGAAATCTTACCTTTAGAGCATTTTAAAAGGCAGATGAAATCCCATATCTCTTTATTCAATCACTTTAAAGCTTAAGAGGACTTAGACATTGATAGACCTGTGCTCAGATTTCCAGTGTGATTATTCTTATATTTTTTGCTATAGCTTCAGTGAGGAAAAATGTTCTAGCAAGATCCCAAAGCTGAAGGCTGTACCACTTCTATCCTTCCTTACATTAAGCCTACATGTGTCAGGCTCCACACTCAAAACTACAGGCACAAGACAGCTAAAAGCCTTTCCTCATATACAGGCATAATTCTACGCAGAATTTATAATTAAAATTTAGTATCAAAAGCACTCTTAAGTCCATACCTGTGATCCAGTACAGAAGAAGAGTCACTGCTCCAGACCTGAAGCTTGCCTGGTGAATGGTTGTAGGCAATGGGAAAAGTCAAAACATGCAAAAAGAGGGTGAAGTTCACTTGAAACAACAACATGTTACTTTGTTGATCTGTTGGAAACACTTTTTAAAGAAAAACATTTAATTGTAATGGTGTGTCAAGAGAAAGAGAGAGGACAAAATAAGTACAAAAAAAGAATGAGAAAAAATTATTAAAGTATCAGGATTAGGAAAGCTGATGAAAAGACTGTGTGACAAGTAGTGGAAGTTGGAGACAGTACTGGTCACAACATTCAGAAAAAAGTGCAACTCATTCCAGAGGAAATATTGTCAGGATGTGCTGATACCACTGCTCAGGCTTCTCTGCCAATTCCACTCTTTGGGGGACTTGATTAAAAAAAAAAAAAAAAAAAAAAAGGAAGAGGAAAACTCCAACTGTCCTCCTGAGTTGTAAAGTTTATATTAAAACCTTAAATTGTATGACTTCACTCCTAGGATGTCTTTTACTGACAAAATATCATCTGAGTTAGTACTTCACAACAGAGCCTTTAACCTACCTGTTTCTTGTGATAATCAAATCAGTACAGAGGGAACAGAAACTTAAGTGTCAAGCAGTCACATGGCTGAACCTCCTTTACACCAGTGGAAGGAAGCCCACACCCTCTTGGATTGACATAGTGAAAAAAAGGGACGTATATGGGAATTTGCCCTGCAGGTGCTAATGCCTTCTGTGTTGCTATTACTCCATCAGACTTGCCCTCATTATCAGCTAGAGGCTAGTTCAGCCTCCCCAGAATTTTTAGGAAGTCCTGCAGACTGAAAGCGTGCCAGACTTTTTGCCAGTGCTTCTGATTTTGCGTCAGTACAATCACATTAGAAGAAAAACACATGGGAGAATCAAATCCCATAAATGAAATAGAAAATCCCTTTGGATGATTATTTCAGACCAATGTTAAAAGAATATTTTGTGTGCATGTCAGGTTCTTTGCCAGTCACAAAGTAGTCATTTGGATTCACTTCATTATAGGCACTGCAGTACCTTAGGAGAGAAAGAGAGAAATAGAGCATGAGACAGAGTAATAATAACCCTTGAACAATGAAGTCTTTCTCCTAGCAGAACTTCAAATATCTCAGACAACTATCTTTTAATCAAATATACAAGCAGCAGTGTAACAATTCAGCATAGCTAGCATCCATGAGGATAAAAAAAAGCACAGAGGAACTTAAAGGAGGAGATTCTAGATGAAATGAAGGGAGCACTATGTCATGGACTTAGACTTACATAAAAGCATGAATACCAACCCGACAGCAAAATAAACACACACTCTAAAGATGGTCTGATCTTTTCCTTTCATTGTCAACAGGACTATTCCCACTGACTATGGTGGGAGAGAAGAAAAAATGTTACTCTCTAGTCTGCTTCTTTCTGCCAGTCTGATTCCTGTTCCCTACTTTTCCACTTTGATTTTCTGGCATTTATTCTCCACCTTCATCCTGGGGGGTTCTGCTGCTTCATCTTCTCTATTTTAAATTTTCCTCTCCAGGGTGTGCTTTTTCATTTGCTCTTTTTCTGACAAGGATATTTTAAATAACCAAAATAAACATTGCATATTAGGAGCAGGTAAATCTTAATGATGATCAAAGGACAAAGCTGGTTTATGAAAAGTAGTAGGAAAAAATTAAAGCATAGTTTAAACTCTTCACATACTTGTATGAATTCCCATTTGTCTGTCCTATGCTGAATGGGTGAAATAATTATTAATTGGCTTTACCACTGGGCTTTTTCCAGCTATAAATTCCTATATAGAACTTTAGGTTCTAATCCCAATTCAGTAGAATTATTTGCTAGTGCTGAGTTTCAAGAGTATAAATAGTAAAGTTGACCCAAGTGTCTCATATGTCTCCATTAAAGTGTTGCTTAAGTAGCAAAATAAAATATCCTGTGAAAGCATAGATTTCTTTCAGACATATTGTCTATAATTAATTTCACTTCAAAATTTAATCAGTATTTCTAGAAATCAGAGGAATATCTTTTTTCAAATGATTAATATTTTTTTAATAGGATAAACTTAAATATTTTAATAACTTCTTATAGAACCATTGGTTAACATCTCATGAAGGTTTTTAGGGAAATGAAAATAACCCCAAATTGAAATTTGTTAAAAGAAAACAAATTGAAACTTGCTGTAAATATTTAGTTTTCCTTTCCAATGTCTTTAATGAACAATTTAATTGATTTTGGTAAAGCTGTTCCCATTTTTGAACCTAGACATGTACTTACATATCTTATGTAACAAGTGTGGAGTAGGTAGTTGCTTCATATTCATTTGTTTGTGTTTGTTTCTGTTTTATTTGGTTTTGTTTTGCTTGGGTTTTTTCTTTGGTTTTTTTTTTAAAAACTTGTATCCTTATCTCAGCAGTCAGATTCATCTGCCATTAGCCATCTCAAAGTTACTTGTCTAGTCCAAATTAGTAATCCAGTCTTCTTCTGTGGTCAATGGGGAAAGAGATCTCCTTCCAAAGATAAGGTGTTTATGGCTGCCGAGATTCATTGTTCTCAGAAGGTGCAGTGTTTTCCCAGACTGTAAAGGAAAAAGACATAGCTGTATGGCTAGAATCTTACAGGATGGACAGGAGCACATTGGAGTGATGAGACCACTGTAAGATACTAATGATTGCTTCATTTCTGCTACTGCTTTCAATTTTAATGGCTATGCCTTCTGAAATCAAGGAAGTATCTCACAGCAAGAAATCAAAAGAGTAGATATTGAGCTGTATATAACAGATTATTACTTTTAATTCTTTTGCCATTGATCATCCTTCCAGAGGACTTTTACTTCTTCTTTCACCCTTCTTTTCAACACCTATTCTGGTTCTATATTAGCCTAATTCAATTGAACTAATGAATGAACTTAATTTTGAACTCTATTTTATTATTTAAATGCTTCATGAAGCAGGAGAAGATACATGTTTCTGCTAAGCACTGACTAAGAACTTATTTTCCTTTATTAAAATATATAAAATTCTTGCTTTAAAAAAAAACAAAAACAAAACGAAAGCACATCATTGTGAACAAATTTATTTCCTCCCTTGGTACTCAAGAGGTCATATTTTCCACCTTCCATCCTACATGTGTGTCCTAGTTTAGGGCAAATTTGGGAGAGGGAAAGAAGGGAAAAAAAACCAAACCTCTAGATGGACCACCCCTCCC
>JAWWMU010000153.1:74493055-74509013 GCA_035048155.1 Cinnycerthia olivascens | reverse complement strand
GTTCCTTTTTTTTTTTTTTTTTTTTTTTTTCTAATGAAAAGAACGGTGGCAAGAGATTTGTCTTTTTATCAGTACAGTAGAGCACCAAAAGAAAATAAGATCTTACAGGGCCTGGAGAGAAGCAAAATAGCATTCAGGCATGGCCTGCAGCTCTTTCTTGCAACTATTTGATCTTTGAGATGTAAAGGTAGTGTTGCCTAATGAACTTGTAGTTCTTTTTTTATACTACATATCCCTACTTACTGAAGAAATTTAAGTGGAATGGGGACTTGGGCTGTATTTCCTACTGGCATAAAACCAGCAAAGCTTGAATGGCTGAAACAGAATTTCTCTGCCTATTGATTGAGCATTAGATTTATTAAGTAATACTGTCTACTGTGGTATCATGTAGCATGTCTTGACAATATGTAAATTCATTTCTTTTCCGGCAAATTTACTGCAGAGCTCTGTAACTTTTTTTCCAACTAAAAGTTTTTTAATTAACTTCATAAACCTATGAATATTTATAAAAATATTAATGGGACATTGGTGACATGTGGCATCTTTGGAGAAGATATCCAAACACTTCTTTGCAACACATGCAGTAAAGAGAAGTGAAGATTGGAATGACTAGGTAAGGTTCTTTAGATTACTAAACTTCCTAAAGAACACCTAAACCTAGCCAAAACATTCCTGTAAATGGGAATCCAATTTTTGCATTCACAACCATTTCATAGCCGTTGTATAATAGGTCCAATATGTATGTAAATATTTTGTTTAGTATGCAATAAACACTTTTTTCTATTTTGCAGAAGTTGAATTTTCAGTTCTCTCTGGGCTTGGGCTATGAGACGCACCTCACGTTTTGGTTGTCTTTTCTTAAAAATTGTTGTAAGAATACATATTCTCATACTATCCTCATGGCATCATGTTTACTTTTTTACTCAGTGATCTTCCTTTAGATATATAATGACACTGAAGTGCACACATCAAAGTAAGTATATGGTCATTTTCTTAAATAAAGATTTCTTCCTACATCTGTGTCTTCTCTGTGGTTAACTACTTGTTACGTTTGCTTAGTCAGATAATGAGAATGCTGTATTTAAAGTATACATAATACATTATCATAAGATTTCTCCAGTCCGCTTTGTTAGGCTATTTGTAGAGAAAATTACCAATAATGAGCAGGAATCGAAGCTTTTACAGACATTTGAATAGGTAAATGACATTCAGGGGTTCTGGGAAAACACAGTTCCATCCACAGTTCTTTCCAACCAGCATTCACACTATGACCAAGGAGCTCAGGTATGTGGGGTTCAGCTGGGATACCAGGTGGTATAAACCACATTAGCAGGTCCAGAACCACACATCATAGAACTTAAAGGGACCTGAGAACCATCTCCATTCAGAAGCAGGTAGACTTCACATTTGCAGCAAGGAAAGAGGAGAAAAGAAAAGGAACTTCCGATTTCATCCAGCCACAGTTTTACTAAATTGTGAAGGGATAGCTGTGCAGCTACCCTTTGTTCAGTCCACTAGCACATCTTTTCCTGCAGACAATTTCCTATAGCCCTTTCTAGCTCTTTAGCTTTTTAAACAGGTCTTTTTGCCAAATAGAGAACTGATCCCCTTTCAGTCTTTTAGCAAAGTAAATCACTCATATCAAGTCATGTCATGTACATATGCATTATCAATAAAAATTGGGAAAAAACATTATTTAGAAAAAGATAAGACGTCTCACACACACATACCCTATTTTTATATATTTTTGCTCCCTTACCTTGGAACGATAAGCATTTAAGTAGCTGTAAACATGCAAACATAAACATACATTTTTAAGTTTAAAAAAATCTTTTAACTTTAACTTGTGAAATGTACAGTTTTACCTCAAGCCAAACATAAAAAGTGATTAAGACTGAAAGCAATTCATAATTCTGAACTCAAAACCAGGAACTGAATCGAAACTGGTACCCAAGTATCTGGAGAAATTCTCTGTGAATATAAAAATCAAAATGCAATAGCTCAATAGTTCAATGGCTTCATCTTCCACTTGAAGTCCTGGGAGTGGGTGGGGGAAAGCTTGAGAGAGATAACACCTTTCATGACCAAGCTCAAGATGAATTAGTGCAATATACCCAGTGTCATGTCTTATTGCTTAATTGACTACCCCTAGGTATTATATAGCTGGATTTATCACAGAAAAATCATTCTGATTTATTTGATGCATTGTATATCATAAAGAAGCATGCATGAGGTTATTAATGTCTTGCATAGCTGTGACATTTTCCAAGGGCACAGATAATGTGTTTCATGATATGCAGTACTATTCAGTTATGATTAGTATGCTGAAATTCTTTATTTTTATGGATTTTATTTTTTATTGTATTTTTTCCTCACATTGCCTGTGTGGCATGTAAGAGTAGCAGCATGAATAGTTCTTATGGTTTAAAGGGATCTACTGTAAATGTTACAGAACTTTAGTTGGAACAGAGCAGTTAGAAATATTGGCTATAATATAAAGGCAGATTATAACAATTCAATTTATTGCTAATTTATTATGGCAATTGGCTAGTTAATTGTTCACTTTGGCTCATAAATGTCAAGGTCTATCTATAAGAGTTCAAGTGGCTGGACCACAGTCTCTAGATAAATGTAGCTCTGTCACATAAAAAATAAAGATGTTGAGTGAATATCATCTTTTCCCCCATCTTCTCCTAAATATTCTGGAGTTCCTAGAGAAATAAGGTGGATTGTTTAGAAGGACAAATTTTAAAATATAGTAAAGTGGTCTTGACAATAAAGAAGTTTGTCTTAAAATTCAGATGAGTGCAAGACATCTTGAAAGAGCAATTAAAAGTTGTGTTTGACTTTTCCAATAAAGGGTTAGCAACTTAATTTAAACAGTCTAAATATTTTATAGAAACCATTCTGTGATTCTATGATTCTACTACATGTTCTTCACTGTTTATCTATTCCAGTGCTGTCAGTTATATTTCATATAAGTGTGAAAGACAGAACTGCCTTAAAATCAAGCAAGCCCAACACAGTTTATACATGACAACAATTCTTTCACTATACTTTTTTCCTCTTGCTTCAGTGCCTCAATCTCATATGTTTTGAGCATGACACCACTGCCTACTGCCTTTCTCCCACCTGAAGGTGCACTTCAATTGTTCTGGCTGGTGGAAACACACAAAGCTCAGCCCATGAAATTGTGGGTGTTGAAGTAGCTCTTGAAGATATGTTAAAGTCTGAGAAATGTTTCCATCTGAAGATGCTTTTCATGCTAACCACCTACTATCTGACATGTCAGATTACCTCAGACAAAGGACATGCTATGTCGAAAATTTGATATGCTCATGTCATGATAATAGAATCATCCCCTTGTCTTCCTAATAGCACAACAGTTATGTATGTAACTTCTGTTTTCCACATAAGTATTTTGGTCATTTTTGAGGTCTACTTAGGAGAAGAGATGCCTGCAGCTAATTCAAATATACTGAGAGCGTTATTGTACAGAATGGCTTTACATTTACCAGGAGACTGCCACTTTACAGTCTGTTGAAATATCAGCAATAATCTTTGAATAAGAGTAAAGGATGGATTGAAACAACTGGTAAAAAAGTTTTTGGGACTAAACTTTCAGATTTCTTCTGGAAAATCTGCTTTCATTTTGTTTTTGAGCTTGTCTGCCAATACTTGAGACATTGAAATTTCTCCAAATTATTTCAGACAGACTCTTGGAGGACAATGAAAGAATTCTAGGGTTTAGATACTTTCCTTACTATGGAATTAAAAAAAAAAAAGATAATAAAAAAATCCAGTTTGCTTGGCACTAAGCTTTATTTTTAGTCATTTTCTTTAAAGCAATGTCATCAAACTTATGGAGAAAAGAGGATAAGGGTCTTTGAATGCCCAAAATTCTAAGGGTAGTGTCTAGAATAACAACAGATCTAAATCTATAGAACTAAATTTCAACAACAAACATGCAGATAGATGAGTCACCTGGTACACTGAAGTGGACTTGAGGATACTTTTCCATTTCAAGGGAGATTGTAAAGAAAGCTATGAAGTAGCCTTGGTGAAAATGGTTCTCCCTTGATCTACCACATTAGGAATGCTGCCAGTGCTGGCAACCCCTCTGGTTTATGCTGAGCTGGGCATGAATATTCATAGAGCTGCCAGGCCTTTGAGAGTAAGAGTCTGGGGTTTTAGTTTTCTTTTGTTCTTTCTCTTTCTCTCTTTCTCTGCCCAGCAATTGTCTGTGCATGCCAACAAGGTGTTTATCAGGAAAAAATCAGGTAGACTAGGTTCAAATGTTTATTGCTTATCTGTTCTTCTTCCAAGAAGATTACACCTACAAATAATTGCTAAAGTATAAATCTGTTCCTTCTTGTTCCCACCAAGATGTCTGCAACTAGAACCATTTGAAAAAATATTCAGCTGCCAGAAAAATTGGAGAAAATTGTTCTGTCAGAGTTTTGAGAACTGGAAATTATTTTTGAAAATACTGAAAGCACATTATCTTTCATCTATTCCCTAAGGCAAGTGTATTAAATACATCTAATTTATCAGACTAAGTAAGCCCCAGTTAGCACCAAGTTATTTGTCACGTACAATGTGCTACACTGCCAGAGAGCTGGGATGATTCAGATGCATGTGGAGAATTTACACAAGAGTCTCTGTATCTTAATAGCCCATGTTAGCTCTCAGATGAATTTATTTTGAGAACCGTGGAAGGGAATAAGGCAACCCCAAACAAAAAGATAAATTGATATTATATGCTATTAACACATAAAACAGGGAAGATAGATTACCAAATCTTTTTTTCTTTTTCTTTTAACTTTCTCATTTTATACTTCCCTTGTAATTTCTGCATGGAAATTACTTTTTTTGTTTCCATCATGTGAGTGGACTCAAGACACTTTATCAGTGCCTACAGGTACTAGCATTATAATAGCAACTATTCTAGTACAGATTCCATTAGCCTGAAATCTTCGGTCAAAGAAGTGACAGGCAGTTCAGAAGTCTTGCAACCTTGTACCTTTCCCACTGTTTGTGGCAATAAATTCTGTTACTTTGAACCCCTGGAACCTCCCAAAAAATCATGCTATTCAAATTTTGTACAGGGAGGGAAAGAGAAGGGAGAAGAAAATGCCTTTGGCTCAGATCAGCTGGATTTTTCTTCATTTTAAAATATTTCAGTGTCTTTTATCTGTTATCATAATAGTCTGCTAATCTTCATAAAAGAAAACACTTATGTCAATGGGATTTAGACCCTTAAGATGTTCATCCAGCTGGCTGCTTTTGAGACTTAGTCCCTTGTCCAGACCAGCAGGTGACATTTTTAAGCCAAAGCCAACAAAATCAGGGTGAATGAAATAGCTATAACCTTAAGCTTTTGTTCTATTTTTCCCATATTTTATTCCAAACTTCAAGTAGAAATAAGAATAACTAAAAGATATGTACATTAAGACTATAATTTCTGTGTATCAATAATCACAAAATGAAAACTAATACTTTGATGAATTTCTAATTGCAGGTAGAAAAAAAATTGAGGTCTAAATAATGACACATTGATTTTATATCAGTACAAGACTTTCTGCAAAGAATGCACTGTGAGCAAAACTTTACTTGGTGGTGCCCTATGGAAAAAACTTAGGTATTATTGCAGGTGGAAGAATGGATGCATGGCCTGGATACAGTTTTCAGTTTTGATTCCATCGTTACAGGAATTCTGAAAACTTTCTATATATGAAAGGTCTAGAACACAGTGACCAGGTGATGGTGAGTGAGTAGGTTCTATATTCTCTGTAATTAGAGATTAGGAATTTAGGAGAATTCAGACCAGAAAACAGAAAACAAAAATAAAGAGAGAGATAATAAAACTATCTCTACCCAGTATCCATACTAGGTATTCTAGCATTATTTCTATGAAATAGGTGATAGATGTTAGTCTGACAGTTAAAAACAATATTTGTAAAATGGCCGTAGTTATTTTTGTAAGAGTTAATTAACCCGAAGAACTCACACATAGTATGTACCAGAGTTTCCAATGCAAGCATAAGATCAGATCATGCTTTTGTAAGATTTAAAATTGCACAAAAATAAAAGCAAACCATCTTTATGTTCCAGGACATCATCTGGTGCCTAGCTGGTGTCAGGACAAAAGTTCTCAATTGTCAAGGGCAAGGAATAAGTGCTTTAATTTACCTAAATGATCTGTTACCCTGTGAAAACTGAGTATGACAGTAGAATAGTGTTTCTTTGTTCAGTATTTCCTAATGACACCCAGATCATTTTTGTGTTACTCACACTTTATAACCTTCAATCTCTATTAGCTCACCTGAGATCTGAACACCAAACTGCAATGATAAGCAATTCAGCATGTTCACTGGATAATGAAGTTTCTAACCAAATGGAATGTATCAAAAGGAAGAGCTGACTTACACTGCTAGGCTAAGTGCAGCTCATGAGCTTGCATGCAGAGGCATAAACCAGCAGGTTAGGAGCAAGGTTGGAGAGCATTTGCTCCATCCTGAGAATCACTGAGATTCAACTGCAGGCCTGACATTATGCAATGATGAGATAAAAAGCCATTGCTAATTTCCTGTACAAATTACTATTTGAGCTCCCCCTTTCTTTTACTTTATGGAAGTGTAATTTAAGTGTTTAGTGGCCATAGGATTTGCATGTGTTGCCCCCAGGACAGGTTCACAAACCGTGGTCATTATCTATTCAAAGAGTAAGTTGCAAGTGACAATTACAATTCAGAACATTTTCTCAAAGATGGATTGATTGCCGTAAAAAAAAAAAAAAAGG
The DNA here is from genome assembly GCA_035048155.1 of Cinnycerthia olivascens. Classification (NCBI taxonomy): domain Eukaryota; kingdom Metazoa; phylum Chordata; class Aves; order Passeriformes; family Certhiidae; genus Cinnycerthia; species Cinnycerthia olivascens. Next base: position 74,502,212 of record JAWWMU010000153.1, on the reverse strand, counting down.
AAAGAAATGAGTTTTATTATTCTCTCTGATTTGAAGGAAAGACAAGATCACAATAGACTTTATTTCAGTCAGTGTGATGGGTGGGAAGAGAGTTACCTACCATTGTTCCTTATGTCTTGAAGTTTAAGGAGACAGAAAAATGGATTGTTGTAAAGATCTGAAAATGAATGTCCACTGTATCTCTCTTCAAGGAATATCAGGGTACACTGAACTGGTGGCCTACTTTTAGAGGTTGACTTGTAAGCGTTTGAAATTTTCTATCATTATTAATATTATTGTTATAAAAATAATCATTATTCTAATTATCACAATTATTAATAATGGGTTAATGCTTGTTACATTAAAATTAGAGCTATCAGTATTTAGTGTTCAGAGGTAATGTAAAAGATAGAGATTTTATTATTTAGCTCTTTCAAATATTTGCACGTCTTGTTCTAGTGAAAAGCATAATTACAGAACTGTGTTTCCAGATCTGAAGAATAAAAGTGAAATGAAGCATAGATCTTAGGACTCACCTTTTAACAGACATTGAAAAACACATTTTGTTCTTGAGGGTCCCTGGGAAAGCACTACTGTTTCAAGTTGCTGGACTATATACCTTTCTAACTGCAGTGAACTGATGTACATGTCGGTTGATGCTCAACGTCAGTTGAGCAGGGAAGTCAGGCACTGAATTAATATTTTATCTATTCCTGTGTTCTGGGAAAGTACAAAGGTTTTTTCTGCCCTAGAGAAAACAGTCGAATTCAACCATGAATAAAAAGCAAAGATAAAAATGGTTATTAGAATTAAGATTTCTTCATACTCAGTCAGATATCAAGCATAAGGCAGGTCACAACGAGATGGCTATACAGAAATTCTTGCATGAAGCATGAAACTTTTGCATCATTTCCTCTGTCATATGATTCAACTACATTGCAGATTACAGCTTAGGACAGCAACACCTATCATACTTCTAGTGTTATACATAGATGTTTGTTCAGTTACATCAGCAAATAACAATCCACAAAGAAGAGAAACACAAGAAAGCCCTCGACTATATAAGATTTATGTGCCATTTCAGTTGTTATGACTAACCTAAAACACAGGATATAATTGACCTATTATTGCTAGATCACCTTCTCTCCAGAATCCCGAACTGTTTAAAAACTATATGATTTCTGCTATAGAAAACTTGTTTCATTAGGAAAGTTAATGATTCTGTTCTCAATTATCTCTTCTCTGATTCAGGTGTTTTATTCCACACCACATCACTAATGGGAAAAACTGTCACAATTGGAGGGGAATTTGCAGAATCTAAGCTGAGTAGGTTGGTAATGCTCTCCATTTCACCTTCTTTCCCCCAAAGTCTTAACATTTTAAAGGTACAACACAACAGTTAATCAGTCAAAATTTTGCTCAAAATCTATTTAACAATCTCAGAATTTATTTTGTCTGTTGTCTCTCACCTGCTTTGAGAAGAGATTGGCAGCTTGCAGTTGCAAGGAATGGACAAGAAATCACATCCTTAAGAGAGACAGAGCTAGAGGAGGACAAATAGCCATCAGGATTTTTGTTCAGTTACTCATCTACAATGGACATCAAGAGCGTGCTGTTGAAGTGTATTTGGTTGTCTATATAATTTCAAGCATTTCTTCAGAAGAAAGAAAGTGTAGAAGAGGAAATCAACAATTCCATATTCGTAAACTTCATGGATACTGCACTTTTCCACAGGTATCATATTCAATCAATGACAGGAAATATTAGAAAATTAATTGAGTTCAGATGAAACAGAGACAACGTTTCACATGTGTTTTTTGGCAGCACTTGATTTGTAATAACCACTGATGGATTCTTCCTTCTAAGCAGATGTTGATGGCATGGTCTCTAAAGTGAAGCCACCACTCTTGTTCAGCTGTGACACAGACAACAATCTTCTTTCTTCCTCAGTGGGAGAAATTTTAATTGCAGTCCTCTTGAAATCAAGGTTCTTATATTTTCTAGATTATCCATGTAGGAACAGCACCTCATGGCATTACTCATTCCTTGGCTGCTTAAGATGATCTCCAGTTCCTCAGACTGCATTGTTATGATTAATACACAGGTGAAGATCTTACATCATTACTGTTGATGCATATGTAGAGAACACAGAACCACAACCCTGTGATTACTTTTTGCACCATAGTAATTTAGTTTGAGGGGGTTTTGCTTTTTTAAGGGATAATTTAATTAAAATCCTTGTTAGTCTTCAGAGAATAAGTATTCTTATTTTTTGACTTTTGGTAATAAGAGCAAGCTTTCTCTGTTGGAACATGCATTTCTAGCACTGGAAAATCCTGATTATTCATGCTGGTGAGCTAACAAATATTAAGGCAATTACAGAAACATGTCTTCAAACCTAGAAAGATTCAAATTGAGATCAAGTCTCTAGACCACCAACAATATTAGGTAGCTAAGAAAAAGTATTGCCTAATGATTTTTGTTGTACTGCTATGAAAATATTTTAAAAACAGATAATGGTTTTACATACCCATAAAAAGGGTATCAATTTTCACTGAAATGCAGCCTCAGATAAACTAGGTATAAAAGCTATAGTAAGAGATGTGTAATGCATAAAATGTACATTTAACTTCAATTTAAAGTACTGTTTAATTTGTTTTCCCTAATGATTTAACCATGCAACAGATTAATGCCAGTGGCATTTTAGACAATTAGTAGAATAGCTACAGATATAAGGTGTGGTTACTGCATTACCCTACTTAGCTAAGCAGTAAATTGGAAGCCTGGTTACACAGAAATCTTGGTTTGCTACATTCTTATAGCCATTTTCTTATTATTTAAAATTTGGCTGATAACATTGAACTGTATTCAGCTGTCTGAGATTCAAAGAAACATTCCTCTGTTACATGCTGGGAGCTTGCTTTTCAAACATTTTGTTTCCATCCATTTTGGAACTGGATTTAATGCAGAATTTTTTTTTTTTTTTTTAACTTTAACTCTTAGGAAAGTTTAGCAATGAAGTCATTGATGTCTCACGCTGCTAGTGGATCTGTTCAACATTTCAAGGATCTCTTTGGATCTCAAAATGACACCACAATGCCTCTAATTACAAAGCTACCAAAAGTCACGTGGTCAAATATTGAAGAAGCTTACATTTATTTTCCTTGACAGCTGTCCCAAAGAAACTTTTCAATCAATATTCAAGACTCGTCATTTGCTTGTCCTGTTTTGTTTGTTTATTTTCAACCAAGTTATTTTAAAGCAGCAGATGTTGAATAAAGATACATTATACAATAGACCATTTAATAAGGCAGTTATTTTAAGAATGGTAATCCATCTCCCTTTTCCATATGAATAAATTCAAATCCATATCTCTGTTCTTACTAGAAAGTGGTATAAGGAGAGTGGAATGGAAGCTAGTGCAGGAAATGCAGATAGTTCTTAGGTTTAACTGCTGTATGAAAGAGAATTTAATAATTTTTTAGACCAAAATGCAGAGAATAGAAAAAACCTGCAGAAATGGCAATCAGACAATGAAGACAAATGTTCACCATCTGAAAAGATTTGTGTTTCCTCCCTCCATTCTCTCATCATAGAATACACTTCTGTCAGTTATAGTTTTAACAGGAAGAATTACAAATAACCCTTTCTGAGTACCTCCTTTTTAGTGTTTAGAAAACTTCTTATCCTCTTGATCAGCAGGAGGATTTTCTCTAGGCTAGATTGTCTATAGACTGGACATACTACTCTGGTTTTGTTTTTTTGGGTTTGTTTTTTTTTTTTAAATTTTTTTTAAAAAGTATTGTTCATCACTAGGTTCTGTTTCAAGATTAATCACTTTAGTGAGCATTCAAAGCATCAAGCCTCTTGGATAGCGATAAGAGAAGACTATCTGGGTATCTGCATTCAGGGAGATGGTCCATTGCTCAGCTCTGTCATAACTTAGAACTACGAATGAGAAACCCTGTCACTTACTAAGATTTACATTAGTGAAAACTAGATGATTGCTCTTCTGGTGTGCTTAGGACTGTGACCTACAACTCAAGAATCTAAATTTTATTTATGTACTATTTAAGAAACTGATATTCCATTTTTCATTGCAAAAGGAGTTTTACTCATAATTTTAAGCACCTATCAGAGCCAATAGGAACTTGATAGGAGCTTACTCTGCCATTGCCAAGGTCAAGTCATCAGCTATGTGTTGTTCAAATGTCCTCTGAACTCAGTTTTTATTTTTATTATACTTTCTCTGATTTTTATTATTACCGTGATTTGTCTGGTTCCCATGACAAAATTCTTGGCATCTAAGATTAAGTCTGTGCAGCATTACAAACCCAAATGTAGCTTGTGTCTGCCTTTTTAATGTGCAATACATAATAACATGTCTAGGGCAATACAAGGCTTAGTGACAGTTTCACCACCGACTACCTTCCAGATGAAATAAAAAACAACTTGACTAAATCAGGAAGCTTTTTATTATTGAGGCAGCTTCTTTATTGTCTGTATGGAGATTGCCATCTCAAGAATCCTAACACCCATTGGTACTTTCTGATTAATAGTTTTTGGGAGGTTATGGTAGTGAGCTGATAACTCATAAAAAACAACTGTCTTCCCTCTAAACTCTAATACTTTAAACTGTGGTTTTTGGCTTTGGCTTGAGATTTATGTTTTGTTTGTTTTGGCTTTTTGTTTGCTTTTTTAATTAAAAACTCATTAGAGTTACAAGCTTCATTTCAGATTTCTCATTAGCAGCCACAAAGGGCACAGCAGCCTGCACACTTTGCAACAATAGAAGAAATGTCTTTAGAGTCTTCAAAGGAAGCACCTTTTCAGGAACTCTAACCCTGCACCTCTGCCCTACAAGATTCTGAAACTGAAGAAGAGCAGTTACGATTCATAAGAAGATATCTGGGGATGTACATAAGGTATCATCTGGAAAGCATACTCGTTCAACCCTTTACCTTAATGCTAGGGTACTTCTGCAAAAATATTTCAGGCATACTTTTGCTCAGACCCAGGCCAGCACTGGCTCTGAGGCTGGTCAGAGGAGCAGTGATATGAAGCCCTGATTGTTCTTCAACCTCGTGTGGATTTGCTTCATATTCTATCAATTGGATCATGCAGGGACTAAAAAGTGTAAATCTTCAGAAGACATTATTACTCAGTTAAGGTCGCTCAGGCAACCCATCAGCTTTGGTACTATGTATTTTCTGTAGATGCTCACTTTCTTTAATATTTTTTGCTTCGTTTCTCTCAGCAAAAATTCTCTAAACCAAGAAATATTTGCTTGAGGGGATGCCTCTTTAAAGGTACAAGCAGCTAAATGTTCTCTCTTACTCATATTCCCTGTTAGGCATTCCTCTGTTCATCTTTTCTAACTAAAGAATGTCATATATATAATGAAAAGTTCAATGATTACAATATTTCCTAGGAAGGCACAGGAGATGTGCTGAGGTCCAGTCTCTTCTCTCCCTAATGGACATAAGAAGTCACATTTCCTTTCTCTCTTTTTTTTTTTTTTTTTCCTTTCCCGAGAAGAATGTTCCAAATAAAGTATATTACAATGTGGTAATTTATTGTATCTGTCTACACTGTCTCACTTTTCTGAATACTCATTAGGCAAAAAGCAGCATATGGCAAGTTGGTAGAACACTCATATGGACTGGGTGAAACCTGACTTTCTATTATGGTTTCTTCCCCATGTTCTGTTATTATGATGCACCTATTTAGACAACAGTTTAGCCATTTTCTTTTCATTTAAGAATTGAAATATTTATATTAACAAATTAAGCAAATAATCTTTCTATTCATTCATAAAACCAGTGTGCAACCACAACTGAATTTCTTTGGCAACTTGATGCATTTTCTACCTTTTTTTTCTGCTTGCTTTGCTGGTTATAGCCAGCTCCTTGTACATATATATATGTATGTGTGTGTGTGTATATATATATCTATATATCTATATATCTCGAAGGAATATAAGAAAATATTATGAACAATTACTCTTAATCTCTCTTGCAAAATATGAAGTATACTACCAGATTGATAATGGCATTAACTGTTTAATTAAATAAAATGGTGTGGGTTTGCACGTAAGGCTTCAATTATGTGATTATTTTTGTATATAGTACATAAATACAAATAATAAACATAAATTGGAATTAAACTGCTGTCAAAAAAAGCTCATCTGTTTGAGAGAATTTCTGTAAATTATGACTTTTGCATTAATTTTACGACTCAAATCATGTGATGAGGAAAACAGTTTTCTTTGAATTCCCTCTGCCGGACTGCAGATCTTCCAATGCACTGGCCTAAGTTTGAATAAAAGAATAAAACAAATAACAGTTGATATGCACAGTGCTGTACTATAATAATCCAATTACTTCCCACAGTGAAGAAATAGCATGCAATTTCCACACCTATGAATCCCAAGAGATGTTATTTGCACAGTTTGGATCTGAATGCCTAGTCAAATTTTGCTATGGTGCCTCGGGTCAGATTTATGTTAAATTTCTCTCCTTATAAACTCCACGGTCACATATCATTTTCTGGTGTGCTGGTTACATACACTGCTCTCTTGCTTGGCAGGAAATCTGTCTAGATGATCAACTTCTGCATCCTTGTTATAGTAGCCATGCCATAAAGACAACTCCTGTAGTGAGATGTGCCAGCTCCACAGTGGGGAGAATGAGAAAGGTGGGGACTCTGTTTTCCCCATGGCATTTCATCTGTCTTTCAAAACGTAGCTGTGGTAGTAGTCTTGGGTAAGAGACCCTTCAGTTCCACAACAAGGGAACCAATGGGCATTGTCTGACAAGTGAGATTTTATATCTTTGTCATCAATGTTAATACACTTGCAACATATAAGAAATATATATATCAGGAATCATGGTCTTACTAACCAGAGTTATTTTTTCAAGTGAAAAAATATCAATGCGTCTGATGCTCAGGGTCACACAAGCACTGACAAATTGATTGTGGCATAAAGGATTTCTAAGGCCTTCCAAAAGTCAGACTGATTTTTTGTTGTTTTTTATTGGATTTTACATGAGTTGATTAATTTTTTCATGTTTTACATTTGTATCTACAACTATGTCAAACTTCCTGTCTAAATGCAACACCACATTGACTTCAGCTGTACAAAGCTGTAACCTTCCTATTTGTGTATTTCCATACACAATATTGCCCCAAACTTGTGCACAAATTTGTAGACTATATGCAGAGCCATCTCCAGATACTTGTAATCTATTTAATGCTTCTAATGCTCACTCTACTCCACTGACTCATTTATGGAGTATATTCTGCCAAAAATATCCTGCCAAAAGCCAAAATTGACAAAAGGTATAACATTTGAAATCAACCACCAACCAGTGTTTTAAGTGCATGAAACGTTTCTGCTGCAAAAACAGAGACTCTATTTCATTGAAGAGATAACAGGAGGAATTCATTGTCAATTACTTGGAAAACTATAAAACTCTTCCTGTCTATGACTCCTAGGCTGGAGATATAAGCATTATTTCAAGTGTTTTTGTGTTTGGTTTTGCTGTTCTTTCCTCTCCTCACTATTCCTAAAAGTCTCCATTTGTTATAATTTGCTTTCTGGCAGTATGCTTCTATATCAAGTCACTGCAAGTTTGAAAACATACTTTGGGGTATATAATTTATTCATTCTATTTTATCTAAATGTTTTAAAGTGTTGTCTAGGTCTTCCTAGTGTTCTTATCTGTTAAAAAAAATCTTAATATGACAAGTGAAGCAGTAGGATTTAATACAATCCATCAACAGTGAGTCCCACAATTTGAAAATTCAAGTTTCCCTTCCCCCTTGTTAACCTAATTTTAAATGCATTTGGGAAAATGATATGTGCAATACATCCTCAGTGTCTATAGATTTGGCCTAGTTCAGTACAGGTGGGGATTGCTTCTAAAAGGTGTCACACAAAAAAAAAGAATGTCATCAGCTTCCTCTCACTTTTACTAAAACTCATTTCAACTGTGTCAGTACTGCAAAGAACGAGAGCTTGTTTTACTAGGCAGAGTTGAACCTTTTGGGCACATTCATCTTAATCATCAGACTATACTACTTTCTAGCTGTTATTTCCCACCTAGTAAAGCAAACATCTAGCAAATAAACAAGAATTGGTTTTCTATGTTCCTAATTTGGACACATTATCAGCAATGAAACTGCTATCGTAATAAGCACAACTACACCACACTGCTGTATTTAATACTGACTAACATTCTTCCTGTTGTAAAGACAAGAATTGAATATACTTGAGCTCCCAGGCAGTGTAAGCAATAAGTCTACATGGGTTCCTACAGAAACTCAGGTCTGGTTTAGAAAGAGCATAGAATCATAGAATAATTTGGTTTGGAAGGGAACCTTAAAGATCATCACTCTGCCACGGGAAGGGTTATCTTTCACTAGACTGGGCACATCACTAAGTAATATTCAGGGTTGCCCTCAAGTAAAGAAAACATTATATTGTACTGGCACACTATAACTACCAAGGGAGCAAAATGGAAAAATAAAAAAATTTAAAATATTTTATAATTTTATCACCATACAAGGTGATAAGGTTGGGTTAATGTGGCTAAGAGACAAGATTAAGATGGGTAACCCAATTACATTTTCAGCCAGTGTGGCACTGATCTATGTTCATATATCATGTTGGGCCAATATGGTTTAGAGCTCTTCACTTTGAGTTAGTGTTAGCTGAAGGTGAATACAAGCCTCTACATCAGGCATCCTTGGGTTTGACCAGCGTAAATATGTGTCCATACAATTTATTGAACTAAAATAGAAATTTCCTAAAACAGATGAAAAGCAAGAATGCAATTATGCAAGGAGTCACTTTTTGTCTGCAGAGAAAAAACCCTTAGTGATCCATTAACTACTTTTAAGGAATGAAAGATGGCGAGGAAAAGCAAGTTCATATGAACTGCACATGTTTCGCCAAGGTGGCAGGTTTTGGTGGTGGTGGTGGTCTGTCTGAATGGCCTCTGCAAGGAGGTTGGGCTGCCCTGTGCTGGACACAGCTGGTTCTGCAATTAATCCACTGCTGGCCGCAACTGAGCCCATCAGTAAAATGAGTGACAGCCCCAGCAAAACATATTTAATGAAAGGAAAAAATGCCAGAAAGGCAAAAATGGAGGGGAAAAAATGTCTCAAAAGCAAC
>JAWWMU010000153.1:74465636-74492955 GCA_035048155.1 Cinnycerthia olivascens | reverse complement strand
CCAGCAAAACATATTTAATGAAAGGAAAAAATGCCAGAAAGGCAAAAATGGAGGGGAAAAAATGTCTCAAAAGCAACAAAACAGAAAAAAAAAGCAACCTCTAAACTCCCAGAATTAAAACAAACAAAAAACAATCAACAAAAAAAAACCAGAGAGGCAAACATCTGGGAATACCTAAGTCAGAGATGAAGCAGAAAGAGGAGATTTTCCATGGTTCCATAGTGGAAAAACTATTTCCTGCAGAGTATGAAGGATCTATGCTGGAGCAGGGGAAAAGATCAAGAAGGAGGGAACAGCAAAGAGGAAGTGCTCTGTACTGGCCATACAGCACTGCCTTGCATTACTTGGAGGAGCAGGTAGAGCTGTCTGCAGAGAAGGAGTGAAGTTAAGCATGGAGAAGGGAGATGACAGATGTTTTGATGTTTGTTTTTCTGTTCCGAATCATAGAGATCTCTTTCAATTTACAACAAATTATTTTCCTCTCATCAAGTCTGTTACATCTAAACCAGTCATTGATAAGCAATATCCCTGACTCTGAGCACATCAGATTTTTCATCTTCTTATATCCTCCTGTTCTACTGCAGAGGAGGAATCAGTGAATGGTTGTGTAGGCATTTAACTGATAACAGATTCTTATGTACAATGCACACCTACCTGATACACATATATCTAACTCTCAACTGGAAAACTTCTAGAAAGGTATTAGCTCACTCTGGAAACATTTTAGGTACCTTCAAGTTGAAAAAGGCCCTTCCATATCATTTAAATAGTAATGAGAAATGATTCAAGCTTATTTTTTCAAAACTTAGTAATCTTTTGTCCTTAGAAAATTTAGAACTCCACAAGCCTTGCTTGTTTTGTCTATTGTAGTAAATTTTCTGTCAGAGGCAATTAGTTAATATCCTGCTGGAAAGATAGTTTGCTCTGGAAATAATATTCCAGCGTTTGCTGCAGGGAAGCTTTAATTCCTCTTACACTGCATGAGGTTCCTTAACTTCTGCTGTGGCACTTCTGTTTGGCTTTTGGCATGGGCAGTAGCAATTTTCAGGTGTTCTGTTTAGTTTCTCTCCTGACATGGCTTTTTTTCTCATCCGCACTCATACTCAACCAATATCTTTTTCTGTCATCCCCTTCACAGAAAAACAACATTAAAAAAAATTCCAAATTTGTATTTAAAACTTAGTTTTAGTTCAGCTAATAATAATACAATAAAATTCTATTTATATCATTAATGAATGATCTCTTTGTGTCTTATAGTTTATTCTAAACTCTGAATTACACATAATTTATAGATGCTTCCTTCTTCTTAACCAAAGTATTTTGATAGTTAAACTCAGTTAAGCACACACATACATAATACTGTATACATTTTTATTTTAAAAGGTCTTGCTATCTATAAAATGGAAAAATCCCAAACCGCATCATATGTCAAAAAACATTTCTCACCTCTATCTTTAAGTCAATCAAAGGTGATTCTTACAATCCCATTTACTGGTAACTTATTTTGGATTATTAGTGAGCATTTGATAAATTCAACACACCCACCCACACCCACTCACACATATATATTTATATGTATATACAGATAATATAAATATACACTTCAGACAGTTTTTATAAACCATCCATAATATGTTCACAGCTGTAATTCTTATAAGTGAAAATTGAGATAGTAAGATATTAGGAAATCAAAACACCCCCCAACGAGCTGCTGTTGAGAATATAACTCAATGACTCATCAAAGAGGTATTTTTCTCTTATGAACAAGAACTAGCTGCATGCCTCAAGCTTATACCTGAGATCATTACTCCTGAATCCATAACTTCTTTTAGCTGATGATGAAACATTAATACACATTTATATGACCTAGAACATAACTATCCCTGAAAATAATTAGGTTATATCTTTTTTAAATGCTTAAAGCATGCTCCTAATATCCCAATCCAGTTCTTATAAGATAAGTAAAAGTTGGGCCTCTAGAAACACTGATGCAATTAGATGTTTCTAAAAATATCATAAGACATCTTGGGTAGATGTCACTGTCTGTATATTCTATTAATTTCCATTAAACAAACAAAGTTGATATTCATGTGGTAATCAAAACAAATTTTGGGAATATAGTCTTTTTAAATCCTTGATTTTCATCAGAAAATGACATTCTTATGTTTTCTGGCCTAAACAATTTCTGCTGTATGATAAGTTACACACTGGGAGTGCCTGTGTCTTTCCACCACCTCAAAAGAGAGTGGGAAGATTTGGAGCTATGAAGTTTATCTTCCTAAATCAAGATTACTCATGATGGAACCTAGCTTTCCTGGACAAGCTGAATGGCGCACATCCATAGGAAGTAGTGAATTAATTCCTTGTTTTGCTTTTCTTGAGTATTTAGCTTTTGCTTTACCTGTTAACCTGTCTTTATCTCAGGCCATGGGTTTTCTGACTCTTCCTGGTTCTGTGGTGGAGGGGTGAGTGAGCAGCTGTGTGGTACTTGGTTGCTGGTTGGGGTTAAACCACAATAGCTACAAAGGTATTTAATCTCTAAACTAGATTCACCGGAGACATTAGGGAATTTCTATCCTTAGACTTTTTCCAAGAATATGGTCCTTAGCAACCTATTCATCTCTTTGTGTTGAGGGTTGAACTAGATGACCATAAAAAGGCCTTTTCAAATCAAGCCTAAATTAGCCTATGAAAATTTCAGTGTCTGTGTATCTACCTATGTTATTAAAATTATCCATAAACTATTGGAAAATTTTGCAAAATATAGGCAAACACCTGCTGAAATAGGATGTTGCATGCATGCTATAATGAAAAATACTCTTAGCCTTTGTATTCTAGGACCAAAGCTTTGTAGACAGCAGCTGTGCTATATAGACTGCAGTTTATAGAGGTAAGCAGTGAACTCTTTAGAAATCAACACAGAGCTAGCAAGATATGCAAAGAAACTTGAGTTGTTGTTGTGGTTGGGAGGTTTCTACGCCTAGCAACATTTCGCAAAGGGTATCTGTATCCTCTGAGAGCACTAGAAATGAGTTATTATTTATTGGTTTTAAAGATGTTAATTTTAGTTTGAACACGAATTCAGTTTTCCAGCTATATCTTGTTGATATGAATAGTGTCCAAGTTGGTATCTAATTGAGGCCTTGGGAGTTGGACTGCTCTTGTGCTAATTAAAATCTAATCATCATCATGAGAACAAATACCTACTGAGACTTTTAAACTGTAACTCCTAAAGAACCTCTCTTAAAGTTGGCATGCATGCGCTTTCTTTGTCATGTGTGAAGGCTGCTTAATATGCTGAATATACTATACTTGTAATACCACAATTTCTTACTGGTTTATGCACAGCAATGATCTCACTCTCAGTTCTACGCATAAAGCTGTGCAACCTTCTTATTTTTCTCATGGGCAAAGGATATTTTTTCCCCTTCCATCTCCTCAACCAATGCTATATAGACATGATTCAGGCAGTGTTAAAAATGCTTTAATTATTAACCCTATCTTCAAGAAAAGCTTTTTTTACACCTGGATATATTATCAACCCAAGAAACATGATATGTTTTTGTCTTTTTGCAAGAAAATCATCTAGGAACCAAGTATGGATGTATTCATACATATATGGATATTGTAGCACAAGCTTGATTTGTATATTGAAGTAAAGATGTGACTTCTTTTTTAGAAATTGAAAATATGCTTTAAGAAAAATGCTTTTAGATACACTGAGACTGTAAACACTCTTTCTGGAATTGAATCAACTGGAATATACCATTAATTCTGTCCATTTCCTCATGTATGATTTGGAACATTCAGGTCTTCCAGGCAATTTAAAAAAAAGAAATAAAATCAGATCATGAAAAATTACAAGGGAGCAATAAGCAAACAGTGATAAGGAATTTAATTTTTGATAAATTTTAGGAAAAGAGACAAGAAAATTTAAACATTGGACATTTCAAACTAAGGATAATGATGAAAATTACTGTAGGTCTTTGAATAGTAAAACTCTCAAGGTCTACTTCTCATTGCAATCCTTCTGAACAGTCATCTTAAAAAACACTCACAATACTAATTTTCAGGCTGTATTTGTTATCTTTTTGTTGTACATTAGCTGCATATGTTAACAGTAGCTGTGAGTACGTAATGATGGACATTGGACTGGTGATAATTATAAACATTAAGTTTCCAGTGCCCTTCTGCCATAACCTTCTGGTACTAAAAGTGTATAAACCCCATCAAAAGTTAAAACTGGTAACAATTTCTGCCCCTTTTTTCACAAATTCAGGGACGTTTTCATGAAGCGGATATGATGAGAAATAGTTCCTCAGTGGAAATTATGTGTGAAAGAAAACTTCCTGCAGTGTTAAGATGCTACATTTTGGTGCTGGATTATTTAGGACAGTCATTTAAAAATTCAATTTTATAATTTTGATCCAGATTTCTTTTGAGGAGGTATTTGAGTCATGGTATCAGATAAATCAAACTAGTTTTAACTGGAATATAAAGGCAGGTCAATGATATGAGACCAACTTTTATCAAACCGGTAAAAGAGAGGAAGAGTGTCCCTTAGAGAAAACAATTATTTTTGGGTTGAATTGCAGTATTGAGTTTTGGTACTGTTGTTTACAATACCTGACAATATGAAAGAAGGCAATATACGACTTGAGTTTTGCTCTATTTTGTTGAGGAAGAGGGCATGATAGCCTGTTTATCAATAGGAAAAGAAAAAACTGTGGGTAGATTGGGCATCCATGGGAGACATTTCTATCTTAACAAAAAGGCAATTCGACAAGCCAAATTTAGTTCAGCTAGTCAGTTCCCTTGGAGTGGTTCTACCAACATGGAAGATTTTTTAGTCTTTTCTGTACAAGAACTTACATTTAACATATGAAAAGCAGAACTGGAAGAAGATAATATCAAAGGGGAGAAATTCTAAGTCACTTGAGCCAGTGAAAGTTTTGGGCTGTGGAGAGAACCACTTAAGCACAGAGGGATTCAGTCAGAATAGTGTGGTTACAAGAAGGAAAAGTGAAATTATCATAGATCTCATGAGAATATTAACTCATAATAAGGTGTTTAAAGGGTATTTTGGAGGTATGCAAAACTTCTTAAAGGTATTAGGAATTTTTTTTCACATGTGCAATAAAAGAGAGCAAAAGCTGGACTGTGAAGAAGTGAGTGCAAGAAAATGGGGAGGAAGGAGGACAAAATGTGTCCGTTATGTGTAAGCTGTTTTTCAGTGCAATTCTCTGGTCAAGACCTGCATCTAATTGTTGCATTCTGTCCTATCTTCTTGCTAAACTCCATTTCATCTATGATGTAGTCTCTGTGTGTTTGGTGATCTGGTAATGCAGTTTACACTTGGCTAGCTGTTGAGTTGGAAAAGAAGGAAATCAAATCTACAAAAGGCTCAAGACACTGGATAAAAAAGGCTGGGAGTCTGGATACGAATTGTGGATTTGTGCCTTAAGGGCTGGTCTGGGATCTGAGGGACTCATGCCTGTAAATCGTTAGAGTGAGTTTGTATAAATGTACCAACCTACAAACTTCAGACTTGATCAATCAGACCCGTGGAAGAGCATAGGCCCATTTGTGCTCTTCACATTTATGTGAGTATTGCTAGCCTGATGTGGCTCTCAGTAAAGGCCTTGTTCTCCTACCTGTGATGATCTCTGTGTTGGCCTGACATGTTTCTCTTGTGTACATGTGTGTTTGTATCTTCTGAATACAGGCTCAGATGGACATGGGGAATAGTAGCAAAAACATCCAGCAAAGCTGTGAGGAAAAGTCTCCTGGGTTCATCTTCCTTTCACTGTTGAGATTTTTATTGTCACAGTTGTTCAGCTGTACTCAGAACTGCCAGGATTCTTTTTCCTTGCTGCCTGTACCTCTGTACCTGACATCAGTCATACTGAAGCAGGTCTGTGAGCATTTCTGTTGGATTTTGCGGCAATGCCTTTCAAATTTCCTGGTGCTTTAAGCATTTCTTTTTTAATCTTGCTTCAAAGCACATGGCATATCTCTGAAGCCCTGGAATCATTCAAATCTGAAACACTCTGGGGTTTCTGAGTCACACTGTAATTTGAAACATTTGAATCACCTGGGAAGATCTGGGATGTATTTATTAATTATCTTCTTATTGTGCCAAAAATATATAGAGAAATGTACAACCAAAATTAAAGGCATAAACCTTTCCCTCCACACTGCCCAGAAACTAGGTGACTAATGTGGCAATAAGTGTCAGTGAACATCCAAGTGTTCTCAAACTCTCTGGACAGAGAGTTTGAGAACACTCGGGTGTTTTAACAGCAGGCAGAACATTTTCCTGCAAGGGAATTTTGAACTCTCAGATTAAATTCATGCCTGAATTTTGAATGATTAGGTGAATCAGACTTCTGAATCTTTTAAATTCAGGCACCCTTATTGCTTAAGGGATATGAAGTCTTTAATCAGCTTTCACAGGAAAAAGAATCCTTTATCATTCTTTGTCAGCAGCATGTGTCTGTATACCCTTCCTCTTCCTCATTACTATTAGAATTTTATATTGGAAAATAATTTACTGAGGGATCCACAGCAAAGCTTTAGCCTATGTTTATGGGAGGTAGTGTCTAGTTCTACAATCTGAGGTGTTTCATACTGTTTGTTTCCATATGAAAAGGACTTCTCACTCCAGCTCCTTCCTCCTTAATTTGCTTTTCTGTTTCTGACTAATGCTTAGATATTGTCTATTATCATTGCTGGAAGTGAAGGAGTAAGCTTTTCCTACTACCTGCATATTCATGTAGAAAAAATAATTAATGAAATTGAAACTCATCTCCAGACTTCCCTCAATTTTCATGGATCAGTTTCTCTTCCTTATCTACCTGGCTAGATATGAACTGATGTCCTATTTTTATATAATTTCTCTCATTTCAGGCTCTGCTTTTGAAATCTTCTATCCAATAAAATGGATAGAAATTATAAATTTGATAAGACACTTGCAAGTTTTCTATCTTCTTTATTACTATTGGTTACTTCAAGGTAGTTAAATGTATGTAGTAGTAGATTTGAATGAAACGAAAATATATTTGAATGAAACTAAAATATATTCCCCGCTTTTCTCAAAAACTACTTCTTGTAGTTAAATGACAGTAGGACACCACCCAAGATTAGGCAGATAAAGGAAATGGGTGCATGAAATTGTAAGAAAAATACAACTACAGAAAACATTTCGCCATATTTTCCTTCCTCTGTAACGTTCTCAGTTCATGCTAATTGTTGTATTCAATACCAAAGAGTGCAAGGTTTGATGGACTATCTTGACATAAGCTTGTAATAAAAATAAAAAGGTCAATAGTTTGTTCAGTGCTCTATATTCTACAATAATATATATGTATTGTTTAACAGACAGCTTAACACTGTTAAAATTATTTAGTTCCTTTTTTAACTGTAAATTCTCGTAAGCTAGAAAACACTGGAATAATATGTGCTGAATTAGTATCAGTGGGATTAAAAAACTAAGCTGTTGTGGGGTTTTTTTTTCAGTTGGAAAATCAGCATTTCCAGGGATTATTTCCCTGGAAATTAAAACACAGTGCCACATAGAAGGTGTCATTTGGATTTTGATAGGTCAAATATTAACTTTTGCTTTATGTGATAAGAAGTGCCTCTTTTTATGACTGGTAATATTTTAGTAGCATACTAAAGCCTGGGCTGTAACCTGGCTTATCTTGTTCTGATAACTAATTGCAGGACCACCATGTAATCAATACACAATTCATTACCAGTGCCAAACAGTGCCATAAAGCTCAGGAAACTGGCACTGAAAATACTGCTTGAAGGGTTTGGTTCCTTCTGCTTTTCAAAAATCCTATTAATCTGAACATGAACAGATTTTGGTCCTAACTACTGGATCTTGTGCCTGTGATAGAGGCTCCTTTAATGTAAATTGACATGTCTTAGTCTGACAAATTCTTTTCATTATGGGAACTAGGATTGCTTCATGGCCCAAAGCATTCATGACTATAAACTGTTCTTGGCATTTTAAAAAATAATTTTTTTAAGCCTATTCTGTCTCTTAATACATTTTTGGTACTTCAGTAAAATGCCTGAAAACATGAACTAGTATAGCATAGGGTAAGGGAGGTGCACAGAAGTTGAGTAATAGAGTGCAGCAATTTTTTGTTGATGCCTATGTGCAGCATCTGCAGTTGGAACATCAAAGGATAAATTCAGGACTCTGTTTAGGTTATAGTACTCCCACCAGTTTTGGTGTAAGGATGTAACATAAAGCAGAATTAATTTTGAAAAAATAAAGTAAATACTAGGCACAGATGTTTTTCTTTCTCTACCTTTTAATTAAAAATGTTGTTGCTTTGTTGGTTTTTTTTTTAACCATGAGCTGCTTTCAATTCACTAAAAAAGATAGGATACTATCAGTCAGAGCATCCTCCACAACTTTGTTGCTCTTTACCAGGTTATTGTACAGCTTATGATTACAGCCTGTTTTTTTACAGGATATGACCTTCTACAGTGTTCATGATATTCAGAAATGCATTCATGCTATGGCATAGATAGTATTTGTGCAATCAATCCTCTCAGCTGCACTGTATAAAGCTGCCAATTCAGAAAATATGGCACCTCAGACTAAAGGAATGTATGAAAATTCCTTGACCTCCACTCCAGATGGCAAATGTAATAACGCTTAAGGGTAGAGAAAATGGAAAAAGAAGGAGAACAAGAGCTGGATTTTCCAGTTACAAACTTATTAAAAGAGAAAAAAGAAATAGAGGGGAAAAAACAAGGACCAGACTACCTGCATTAGCATACATTAACAAGAAAAAATCATTTAGTCAATTCAAAAAATAAATGCTGGGTCTTCTAATGAACATGTAATGTATCTTAAAGGAATAGCGAAGGGAAGAAACGGCTGGTATTTTTCCCTATTTTGAATAAATTTTATTTTGGATGTATATAAAGATATTTTGATATTATTCAGGTGGACTGTCCGAGGGAGGAGTTAATTATCAATTTCTGTGTTAATTGTATTAGTGACAACTATATAATTTTTCACCAAAATTGGATTCTACCCTAACAGTGAACCTAGCTAGGTGGTATCACCTGAATAATCTTATTCTTCATACTGTAGCAGCAGAAAAATCAATTATGGATTCTCCTCCCTCTCGTGTCTGTTAGTCATATTTGAAGTTTTGACACTGCGCATTCCGTTTATTTGCTGCTGGCCTAATAATCCCCTGCATGCTGGGAAAAGCTTTGTTCTCTGACAGAAGTAATAAAGCCGTCTGCACGATTCCCTCTTGTGAGACATGGAGTGCTCCCATTTTATTTAATCTGGTGGTGTATAGCCTTTTCAAAGTAAGCACTTCACAGAGACTGAATGGGAAATGACATCCCAGTGACTGGCTTGTGTGGCAAAAAATAATAATAATAATAATAAAAAAAAATTATCATTCACCTTTCAAGGTAAAAAACCAATGACTCTTAGTTTTAGATTTCCCCTCTCCTTAAGAAAGCTGTGTGTGAAACTTGGGTCAAATGGGTTTTAGCTCTCATTTCTGCTGGAGCATGTGTCTTCCTGTGGAAGTGCTTCAGCTTTTGCCGCTCTTCATTCACTCATTCCCACTGAATGGCAGCATACAGAAAATGAAGAGATCTAAATGCCAGCAGGAGGCTGGCCGCTTTCTTCTAGGCATGTCCTGAGCCCAGTCACCCAGAACAACTTGTGATCCCTGGACAAAGACACTCACAGCAGGTGGTCATATCAAGAAATTTTCCTCCTGGAATTAGATATTATTCCAGGAATCACTACTGAGTCAAACATAATGCCC
Organism: Cinnycerthia olivascens; assembly: GCA_035048155.1. Classification (NCBI taxonomy): domain Eukaryota; kingdom Metazoa; phylum Chordata; class Aves; order Passeriformes; family Certhiidae; genus Cinnycerthia; species Cinnycerthia olivascens. Next base: position 74,483,134 of record JAWWMU010000153.1, on the reverse strand, counting down.
CATCCTGCTGGGTCAAGTAGGATTTCATTTCAATTTCTTTACACAACGATGCGTTTCATCTTGTCTGCATACAATGACAGTGCTCAGGCATGAAATAAATTGAAGTGCTTGAAAGGCAGAATTATCCCTTGAACCTGCAGCATTCCCGACCCCCAAAACATACATTGTCAAGTGAGTTCCAGATAAGCAGGATCTTCACCGAGTGTTTGTTCTGCTTGGCTTCCTTTAATCATACTCCCTTTTGTAAAAGGGATTTTCGAGGGGAAAGATAAATCATCGCTGAGGAAAAAGGTCATTTTCAAAAGGCTTTAAGAGCTTCATTTCATGTGGCTTTTCAAGGTGAAACAGGTAATTCAGTGCAGTGAAAACCTTTTGTATTCAACTTAATTCACAGTTCACACAACCAAGAAAACAGTAACAAAATAGGCTTGAATAAAATTCCTCATTAAAACTGTTCTCATAGGTATGTGAGCCACATTTTGTTGTTTGCTAATACATTGGCCTGAGTATTGAAAAATAAATTTATGACTAATACTGAGCTGTCTATTCTGGCTTTAAATCATCTGTGCCTCCAATATTGGACCATTTTCTTCCTGTAGCACAAAAGGCATCAATCATTTCTTCTGGGAATCACTTTTGTAACACATCTACTGAATATACTGATACTGAGACATCCAGGCACACCCAGGCACAGTGGCATCCTGCTCACAACCAGAGGGAGACTCATATTTTTAGGATGGGGGAGCAAATATTTTGCAATGTTTCATTGATAACGAGCCTGCCTTAGATATAAGGACTTTGTACTTGTTTCAGACTACCAATGTAGGCCTGACAGACCCCTGGTCACAGGTCAGATATCTATCTTTCTTTAAGATATCTGTGCTTTGTCTTTAAACCTTAAGATGTGACCTCAGTGTAAGACCAGATTAGTACACATAATTTGGGTTAGTAGACTAAGTCATGATCCTTTTAACTGTAATGAATACGCTTCTCTTTTTATTCCTCATTTTTCGTACTGAGCTGAGTGTCCTCTAAAGCACAGCTACACACATTTCACTGGGAACAACTGTGTAAAATGTTCATTAATGTTAATTGAATCATTTATAACCATAAATAATGACCCTGACTGAGAAAGTTTTCTTCCATAATGAGGACAAAATATTTTTAAAACATGCATATGCATCAAGAATAAGATACACAGAAAGGATCTTGTTTTACTTTCTTGTTTTTCCCACACATAAAAATGATGTTGATTAAAATATCTTCAGCTCTGAAAGAGAACCTGTACCTGCCCCAAACTATTCTAGAGACTGAAACTAGTCATATTTTAGTAGAAATAGATAGAAATGCAGCTAAAAATTAAACTTTTTTTGTGATATTACTTCACCCCTTTATTATTTCTTATTTCAGTGAAGTATCAACCCTAAGGAGATGCAACCAATATCACAGAATATACCTGATGAGGGATCCAATGAAGAATTCATCTTCCCAAACTCATCTTCTCATCCCTATTGCATCTCTTTGTTAAACAAAATTAACACTCCTGCCTGCAAATCCTTCTTCTTTCTGAAATATAGCTGTTTGTTAAAAAGTATCTCAAAGAGATTGTGCATAGCACAATCATGCTTATGAACTGTGGAAAAGTACATAATGTATATATGAATCTGGTTCAAATTTTTAATATATTGCATCTCTCCAAATCACAAACTAGTGCCCAGTCAGTGCTCTTTAGCAACTGGAGAAGAAATAGATATATACTATTTATACAATAATAATTGAAAGGATGACTCAATTTAGAAGAGAGAATGTCAGACTTCAAAGAATAATTAGTATATTCATCTTGTGCAAACAATAATTATAATAATGATACTATAACAATAACAACAACAATAAAGGATTTCTATTCTGCACAATCAGGTTTATGCTATCCTGGTGGCTGCAAGAAGCAAAAGAATTCTTCTTCAATATGTCCTTTAATGTGGATAAACTTCATCTAGAATATAAGAGATAATCAGGGTAGAAAAAAATAAATATGGAAGAGGTAAGATGTGAGTTCAAAAAATTATTCTTAAGAGCAAAGCAACTTAGGAAGTCATTGATGTCTTTCTGTTTACTCTAACATAAGACTATTCAAAATTTTTCTCCATCATTTACATTCCTCTAGAAAAGAAATAGATGTGGTTCTCAAGGCAATTTAATCACAAGGCAAATAACCATTTTCATATAAAACCTTTCTTTCCAAGGCCATTGGTATGATTTTAACCTAGAAAGAAACTTATATATTCTATGTCAATTAAAATTTTAGACCCAATTCTACTAATTCTAGAGTAAATTAGAGCCTCTCAGTGTACTCCAGCATCTTCAGATAAAAAAGTTACAGGAGAAATCTCAATTAATTTTCTTGAGTAGATAATTAGCCTATTGATGTGATCTGAATCAGAAATATTATGTTGTGAATTTAATTTTTCCAAATATGATAGATCAAGCAAAACTTTTATATAAAATTTAAGTTTGTGAAAAAAATAAATAAATCAGTCTTATGAGCAAAAATGTATATTTCTCACAGTTATTATTTGTTCAGGATCAGAATTTACAATCCTTTTTGCCACACACCTATTTGTTGGGTTTAATCTTAAATTTCCAATTTTTTTCTTATCGTGTGGGCATTAGATTGTTTTGTTGTTTTTGTTGTTTTTGTGTTTTTTTTCTGGGAGTTTTTTAGCTGCTTTTCCATATTTTTTTTTCTCAAAACTTCATAATGCTGAAAGCAGAAAGCAGTTTTCCACCATTCAGAAAGACTATTTTTATTTAGTAAGAAAAAGAAGGTTACATTTATAAAGAAACAAACAAAAAACCAACACCAAGAAGTTAATTCTAAATTTCACCTAGAGAATCTATGACTATCAACAAATATCAGTTTCTCTAAAATGATTTTTTTTCATTGCTTCATGTAAGTAAAGACACAGAATACTTTTTCAGTAATCTTGTCCACTGGCTATGGAAGTAAGTAAAAAAGAAGTTCAGTGAGGAGATAAAATGTTGCGGTGATGTTGTCTTAGATATAAGTCTTGCCAACACAAACATTTCTCTGTAATCAGAGCCCCAGAAAGCTAATGACCCTATTCTTTCAGAAGACAGGAAAGAAATTGAGAGGACAATTTGTTTTCATTTTTAAAGAATTGCAAGCAATCATGAAAATGATGACACAGTTAATTTTGTTGCTTATAAAAACATATGCATTGTTTTTGTCTTATTTTGTTAAGATTTCACTAAAAAAAATCAAAACAAAAGACCTTCCATGGTAATAAAGTGATTTTCCTTAAATGTTTAGCAATATTCCTTCTTCTTTTCTGATTGTTAATTCAATCCTTATTCTGAATTGCAGCCAGAATACACAAAAACCTGCATTATTTCATGATTGTGATATACCTCATAATTTTTCTACTTCATGAAAGAATTCTACCAGCCAGCATTGTTTGCTAACATATATTTCAATTTTTTAAATTGATAAGCAAAGGCTATTTTCATATATATGTATATATATATATATATCTGATGAGTTATTAAGAGAAATATAGGGAAAATCACTGAAATCTAACTAATCCACATACATTATGTTATGGAAAAGGCATTCTTATTCTGACTAAATTGATTTTATTTTCTAGGATTAGTTAATTGAAAGAAAAAAAGATACGTATCAGTCATTTTATAAAACAATTTTCTTGGGTTGCTGCATTTACATCAATAACTACGTATTTCAAGGCAGGAGTTTACAAGACCATTTATCATGTTTATATTAGTGATAAGCACAAAAACACACACACACATTGTAGTAATTTCCTTTAGATGTGTTCTTATCTGAAGACTAACTGGTAATTTTGTTGCTGACTCCGGTGTTGAAGTGGTTCTAGGAATACCAGATGAACAGTTATTATGGCTTATGATAAGCCTAGTCTTTCTTTAAATAAAAAAAAATCCAGCAAAAATAGTATCATACTTACATTTACTGAGTCCAGTTTATGAACTATTTTATTTTATGTGTCAACACATAAAATACATAAACATGTCTTTGTATTACATAATCCTTATTTTCCCACTCCCTTTGATCTTCCATAAGTGAATTGGCAAGTTGCACAAATGTGCACTTTCTTGAATGTGTGTGTGAAAGGGTTCCCCCACACCTTTTCTTCATAAACACTTTAGCTTTTCCTGTTGGGAAGTCTATTAATCTCCCAGAGGAAATTCTTCCATAGGGAATAGAGTGTTCATCCTCATCAGGAATTTACAAACCTGAATCTTTGTGTGCTCTGTTTCCCACTTGTGCAAGCACCAAGCCTGATACCATAGCATGTAAGGACAGGAAGCACAAGTTGGAGTTCTAATGCTCCCACACAGCAGCCCTTGGTGGAGGGATGGCAATCAGCTAAAATGAGCAAAGGCAACCACTGGAATTCTCTAATTAGCACTTTATATAACTTACACATTTTTCAGTGCCAACTCAGCATTAGCATGTACTTCCATGAACTCTCTCAGCTGAAACTGTCTGCTAAATAAGTTGAATTCCTTCTGCAATACAGAGCTAGGAGAAAAAAAAAAATATATTATAGGCTTTTTTCAGTAATATGGGTTTATTTTCAAATTAAGACTACAACAAACAAGAATGACTTTAATTGTTTTATATATAGGCTTTGGCTTGTATTTAGAGTTTTTCAGTTTGCTTAAGTGGAGAGAGTAAAACTCCTCAAATCACTCCAGAGTTTGCTTTTCCTTTACTCTCAGTTCTCCTGTAGAACCTTATGCTTTGGAGTCATAAGAATATTGTTCAAGTGCTTATTTATTCAGTGTCCATAAAATGAAAATTTAAGATATCTCTGCAGGTGAATTGCTGTAGATAGTGACATTATTGTATTATCTTGAGCAAATCTTTTCATTCTCCCTCCTTTTTCTATGCCTATATACGTGACTGTGGGAAAGGGAAGCAGGGTTCTCTGTGAAATTGTGTGTTCTCACTCCCTGCTGACAGTAAAGATTCCCTTTCTGTTCTTTTAAAAGGAAAATGTGCTTTGTTTAGCCATTAATTCAAGGCCATATTTTGCTATTTCTATTTTTATAGTTCACTTTTATACAACTGATTTGACTCTGACAGGCACTGTATGCATATGAAAGGAAAAACAGACCATGTCTTAAAGAATTCATGTCTTTAAGATAATAAAAACCTCAGCAGATAAAAGGAAGAAAAAAAAAAAGCAAGATTAATGATTAATGATTGCTACAATAAACAGTCATTTCTACATGTCAGTTCCAGGACCATGCTTTTAATGCTTACACAAGGATTAGCAATGACTTCCAGTATTTAGCTATGGAAAAATCTCTCTCTTACCTGGAGAAGAAGGGAAGAGAGCAATGAATAAAAGATGTAAAAGTAGATTCCAGGAACTGATGGTCAGAGAAGATCTTTTACAGTAATGCCAAGAAAAACTACCAATAAATACCACCCAGTCATCTAAATAAAAAATTGAATTGAGTAGTATACCACATAAGAGAAAATAATTTAATTTATAAAAAAAAAAACATTAAACACCACTAAAAATTCAGTCACAAATAAAAAATATTCTATTTTATTTCAAGTTGTTTTATATAAGGTTAATGATTTGTATTTAAGGAGAAAGAATATTATTATATTTGTTCTATTTACAGGAAGTTTGTTTGAAAAATATTATGATTTCTTCACTTAGAAGTTTCATCCTTAAACATGAGGGGTCATTGTGATTCAAAAGTGTTCAGCTAAGGAAAACAGGGGCCATATAACAACTAAAAGAGTCAGTGATGTAGCATATACTAAATTTAAGGATACAATCTTTCTCAATTTTAGAAATTAAGAAGTTTTTCCAAAACCATTAAAATATACATTCAAATCTGGTTCATTAATTTTTTTTGTTGTTACTGATCTACCAGTAGTACTTATAATCTGTCAGACATCTACCACCAAGTACTTTATATGTTCTGAGTGCAGTATTCAGAACCAAACATGTTCTAGGCCTGCAAGAACATATTATTAGATATTGAATTAATTGTAACAAGCATTTTTAATTATAATAACCTTTCCAAATTGATCAGTAGGTGTTATTTCACACTTACAAAATGATGACAACAGTAAAACTCATTAGATGTTCCTTTTGATTTGAGGCTTTTAAGGTAAGTCACAATTTTCAAAAAGCTCTCTCTATTGAAGAGCATCAACACCAGTATAACTTTATTTTCTGTGGTTCTTTTGCAAAAAACTCTGTATTCCCAGTAATGCCTGAGGGAGTCATGCTGGGCCTTTAAGAGGGACTTATATTGAAACTGTTTTTATTTTTTTTTTTTCAGATGGACATGATGTGAAATAGGAAATACTTAGTAAACATGCATTAAAACTCACAGTCCTGCTGATGGACTTGCTCTTCTAGGAAGATGCAAGATCAGGAGAATGAAGTAAAATCAGTGAGGAATCAGCTTGATCCTGTTTCAGTTCTAACAGTAGAATTCATGGTAATAAATGGTACCATTATTTGGCATGTAAGACATATTTTTCAAAATACAGAGCTATGTCATAGGATTTAAAACAGATGTTTTAAATGAAGTAATCAAGAAAACAAAGCCAGTGGCCACATAGTACCATTATTATTCTCTGCAAAATAAATGCCAAGGAAACTGAAGTGTGCTTTTCTGCTTGTTTAATACAAAACCTGTAAGTACAGCAAGACTCATTAGTTGTAGATGAGATAAGATGGTGATATTAAACTTTGCATGGTCACCAAAACTCTAATCAAAAAAACCAAGAATGATTATTTCTACCTGTCTACAAGATGAAAAATATTTGCTATCAGGAAGCAGATGTGTTTGATCAGCAAATTAGATGGTCTGACATATATTTTTCCATGTCTCCTACATGAAGAAATGAAGAAAGATCTGTTTTCACTAACTTTCAGAATATGTTTCTTACAAGTAGATAAAATAACACCCTGTAACATGGATTAGCTTCTGAGATGTCTTACAGGCATGGGGATGTTAACAGTGAGCAGGAGGCAACATTATCATCTAGTATCAGGCATGACTGTATAGCAGCAAAAATTACAAGAAAAAAGAACCTCATCATTGAAAACAAAAAACAAAGATCAGTTTCAGATATCTGAAATTTGCTTAGAAGATAATTATTTTGCAGAGAGCAAAACATACTGTGATGCTTCAGCTGAGTAATAAAGCATGTGTAGAAGGGCAAAAATAGCAAAGCAGTACAAAAAATTCAAGATAGATTGGATTATGGGAACAGTCCTGTCTCCATGTCTACCATTTGAACAAGTCACTTGGGAAAAATCCTTTGTACAGAGATATGCAGTTTTACATTTGGGAAGTTGATGTATGCACACATATTGTCAATAATGACAAAAATCCCTTTCCCTTGTGGTCAGCAATTTCCACAGAAGCTTCACAGAAGGGATATACTTTGCTTTCTTACAAAAGTATATGGCATGCACTGCTGGCCTCCAATGTATGTCTTTGAAATTACTCCAGTAAGAGAAGAAAAAATAGAAATGCTTATTAAAATAAACAAATAATGTCACTGAAAGTTGTTGATAATTTAGCCAATCATCTTTCAGATATAAAGTTCAGTAATATTTGCCCTATATTCTGAACTAATAGACTAGTCCTAGAGCATTTCTGTTCATTTATGCATACAGAATTTAAAAACTCTAAAATTAAGAAAAAGCTGTGGTTGCTAGAAATCAGAAGTACTTGATGGGGTGTAGTAACTATCGAATGTCAAAAGAATATAATGATTTGTATTATGCTTTCTTAAAATTTCCTTTCAAGGGTAAAGGTTCTACTTTGTGACCTAATATGATGTCAAGACACAAATAGCAACATATGTGAAAATATAGTTGTGGGAATAGAGAATAGTAGTGAATTAATGGCAAGAACAAAACCTATAGTGGTGTACTCTTGAAACTGGTTTTTCTCCACAGAACTATGAAACATTCTAATTTTTTTTTTTTATTTCATAAATTATAACATTAAACATAGTATTTTGATTTTGTGACAAGGCACATTATATCCATATAATGCAATTTCAAATATAATGAATCAGTTTTAGAAACATTTCTTTTGCATGCTTGAAGCTTGTTGCCTGGTAGTTTCATTAAATATTATCCAGCTCTTGTAGGGAAAAAACAAGATTTCCCACTCAACTTCTCCTAAAAATTAATGATTTTATAGGACTGTATGTTTATTTTTATAAGACTATGTCTATTTGTGTCCTCTTTCCCAAGGCAGTCTTTATGTAGAAAATTTCCATCACTGTAAGGATCTTTTTTTATTTTTCTGTGTATCTTTCCTAGATCTTTCAGAGGTGGATGAAGCATTTGAAAGCACAGAGTTTCTTAGAAAGGAGTATGATAACCTGAATGATTTCTTCTGTTAGATCTATTCCCAATTCCCTTTTTAACCAGTTCCACCACATGAAAGTGGGCAAGGTGAATTGGGAATATAAATCAGTAATATATATATATGAGGAGGCAAGTCACACATTGATGATATTCTACTTTTGCATAACACATGTTCATGACAATAACAAGAGTCTAAGTCACTCTCATGCTCTCACTACCACACCTCAGATCAGGCTGGAATCACATGGTTGATGCTCACATGCGGTAAGAGTGAAGAGTTTGAGTCAAAACACAGGCTCAGAATACAGATGCATCACTACTAACTTAAAAAAATTTATATGATGGCTTCCATTTGAATTACTGTCAAATATCTCAGAGTTTTCACTGAGTCATGGATGCAGTAAAGTCATAAATATATCTCTAAAATTAAGAATGGAGGGAAACATTAGCTTCAATGGCCAAGGTTGTGAGAAGGAGTTAAGGTTTATGGAGAGGAATCTTTCACTAGGCTAACTAGCAATTGGACCAGAAATGGATTTTGAGCTTGAAAGTCTGTTTTTCTTTCCCCAACTGTAAACCTAACTGGGTTTGTCAAAATACATTACTTCTCTCTGCATATCTTGCTTAACTTAGAACTTAAAGATGCCAGTAATTCTGGTGGAATCAGTAAAGATATTTACATTTCAAATGCATATATTCATGCACTGTCAGAAGTGAAATTATATCTGACTCTAAAACAGAAAGTCAACAGCAGCTCTGTAAAATGGACATCACCTCTTTTCGTTAATAATTATCTCAAAGTGAAATACCTGCATGTCAGGGCATAGTTTCCACGTTATGTTTGCAGGCAAAGCAGGTTTATAAAGCCAAAACGCAGTAGGCATGCTTCATGTAGCCCCAAATTGTCAGGCAAATGCAGTCTCCTTTTTCATGGTACAACTTTTCCTAAAGACAGAAGACACCTTGTGAATCAGAATTGTGTTTGCTTTGCAGTGATGGAGCTTGTCTCAGACACGCTGCCTTGAAGCAGGCTGGAGTTGAGCTGATGTTACTGGCTTCTCGCACTTACGAGTGCCAAGGGGAAAAATAATTTAAAAGTTGTACATTTAAAAGTAGCATGCACCATTAAGCTGAGTCTACTGTTGTGGAGATGTGTGAATTGACTGATATATTGACATGGTGCTTAGTGCAGCAGAGCAGACCTGCACGTGGCTTGGGAGTCGAATAGGGAGGGGGAGGAGAGCTATTTGCTTTGTTATGTCAAACCATTCTGCTGTCTCTGAAAGGAAACTCATTTTGGGATAATGGAAGAACAGGCATAGAAACTCAAACAATAGTTGCTGGATCTTAAAAGACACCCACATGTAATTTATTTCCTTCCTTTTTTAACAGACTGTTATGCATTAAAGTGTCCATAGTGTTATTAAACTGGTGTATTCAGAATATTATAAGAGAAAGCGAAGTATCTTCAATCTGACAGGCACCTGTACTGAGAACAGCCAGTGCTTCTTTTCCTGATCCCAAAGATGCTGTCTTATGGCTCCAATTTTTATTTTATTTTAAGGAAAGCTTCTCTTCATTGTCTGTGTTTACAAGAACCTCATTGTGTCTATATTCTCACTAGGTTTATTTTGCCATTGAAAGTACAGAGTGAAAGATATTTCATGTTTGCATTGGTGAGTTCAAGATGAGATTTTCAACATCAGTTTTATTTGACATCGTGTTATCTGGACTCCTTGATAGACTCTTCATGTGGAATCCTTTCATAGTTTTTTAGTGCTGTTGATCAGATGTGGGAACTGTGAGAAAATGAGCCTCTTTTTCCTTAACTATCGTGGCTGTTATTGAGGCAGCTAAGGCCTAAACTAGGTTAAAGTTGCTTCATGATATTGGTAATGAAATGCAACAATTTTTCTACTTTGTTGAGTGAACCAAGTGGTTCCATATTGTAGTATTTGCATTGAATGTAAATATATTGGAACCAGTCTTTCTACCCTTGGACTGTATAGAGAAATACTGTTTGAAAACCCAGTAGGCAGAAAAACACCAGAGAAATATAACAGGAAACGCAGTTTGCACTGTAAATATTATATTATCATGCCAAAAAATAATTAAACTGAAATTATCAGCTCCTTAACATAATAAAAAGAGCATTGAGTATTCTGTGGAGCAAAGAGGTATTTTTGGCATCTGGCTACAGATTCTCTACTGACCTACTATGTAAAATAAATGCCGGTTCAGGAGTGCTTGCCAAAAAACATTGTGTTAGAATAATGTAGGAAATTCATTATTGTTGCTATTGTTGTTAATAATATTATCAGCATTATTAAAAAAAAAACAAAACACATTTATTTGTAATATATCAGAAATAAAATCAGGAAGAATAAGTTGTATGATAGAAGTGGCTCCCTAAGGCTTGATTGTTACCATTCACTTATACTTTTAGACTGAGAAATTTTTTATTGTCAACGTTTGTAGGGAAATTGGAATTGTCTTATACAAATGGAAAAGTTTTTAAAGAACTAATGTGAGCTACTGATGTTGAGGACAGATTGTCCGATTTTTCTTTCTGTCCTTTCTATTTGATTTCTTGTTTTTCCCTTTTACAATAGGTGACCAAATAATATGGTGTCCATGAGGAGAATGTCAACAATTACTGGAAATAAGAGAGTCCTTACTCTTCATTGAGTGTTACAATTATTTTTAACAGAAGAATGCAGTGAATCATGCATTAAATGGCTTAGTAGGTTAGATAAAAACTGGGCAGTAACTAAAAAGAAGAATAACAACATAGGAAATGAGACTGGTGCAAATAAATAGCAGAAGAATTTAAACAGGAGCTACCACTTTGATTTGCCATTAAAAATATAATATAACATGAAATGGATGCCAACTTTCAACTTTGTTCCAGAAATTAACTGGACACTGTCTTCATTTTGGGCCAGTTGATCCAAATGTAAACCAATCTTTCTGAAAACCTAAATGCATAAAAGAGTATTTAATTCACAACTGAAATCTATACCAAGGTTTAGATGTCCTCCCTTTAATGGAAAAATGATTGCAAAAAGATATTGTGAAGCACTATTTGACACTGAGGTCATGCTGCTCACATACATTACACACAAGAAAGGACTCTTTATGATTACTTACTAGAAAAGAGTTATAGTTACTGCTTGAACTGATTAAGGTGTTGTTTCAAAAATGCACTTTTGCCTATCAAAATGGTTTCATTAAGACCAGGCTAACATAGTACCACACGGCTGTAATTCAGATTTGTTACCACTGAGGCAATAAAAAGCATGCACTTTTTTTTTGCTTTTTCTTTTTGCTTTTTTTTTTTTTTTTTTGTGCATTAAGCAGATTTACTCTTTAACAGTGAAACTTCAGTGGATGATTATGACATCAAAGTGTGACAGACAGTGATAATGTACTGCAGGGAGAATAGACAGATAAATACAGACATTTAATTCCTTTAGCTTAAGGAAACATTATTCCTGAGTTGTAGGAAAAATAAGAATTCCACCTCTATTTCCTTTATGCAGAATCAGGTATGGATTCAACCAACTTGCTTTGTCTAAAAGTTTTGCTTTTAAAAATATTAATTGTAATTGTAAGTTTGTTCGCTTTCTTTCAACATAATTTCAAAAAATATTTTCCTTTATTTTTTCTTTATTTGGAGGCTTGCAACAGGCAGCTTGTTGTTCTCTATTCCAAAGAGCTCATCCATAATTTTGCCTAGGCATGACCTTCCCCGCAACTGCAGGAAAGGCATAAGACTATGAAATCAATTTTAGAAGGCCCATACTGAATATAGTGTTCAAGGAATGTAAGTAATTTAACAATGCTTTAAGAGCTTTAGACTTCCTCTGAAATTGGGAATTACTTTTTCTTCGTAATTCTCGAAAAAGGAATACACAAAACTTGATGAAAGAAACACAAGATTTGAAACAGCTACCACTGAAATTCCCAGAAAGAGTTTTTGTTAGATTAGGATTTTTTTGCAAATATGACTCCGTCATTCCAATGTTTAACCTATAGTAACAAAATGTTTGGGTTTGATCTTGAGTTGCACAAAATAAGCAGAAAAACAAATTGCTGTCAGCCCTTAAGAGGAAACACAGACAATACCACATATTAAATTCAAAACACTCTTTCTCTTTAGTTCAGAAAAATGTACTCCAATAAAGGTAGGAAAGGAGAAAGATGAGGGCAGTGAGGGGGTTGTGGATTTAGCTACTGAGGGGGGTTGGAAAGACATCATAATAATCCTCTTGATCTAGAGCCAGTATATATCAATTAAGTGTCAGACTTCAAGCACATGTTCTTTAATGAAGAATTTTTCAAGGGATAAAAAGCAAAACAGTAAATCTAGTAGATTATTTGCTTTTTAATGTTGCTATTTCTTTAAAATCCTGCTCTTTAAAAAATATTTTCCCTGGTTTCTTTTTACACATAGTACAACAAGTACAATGGCTGATGAGGGCTTTTTTTTTTTTTTTTGACCCTGCCACTGAATGAATTTTTATGAAGAGAAAAGGGTTCATAAACAACTTTTTTCATGAGGAATAGATGAATAGATGACATGAAGACAGGAAAATAGAGGTATAAGTTAAGAGTTAAAGCTGAAATTTCTGAAACTATCTCTTGTGTGCTGAGATTTGCGCTATTGTGTTAGGAAGCAAAAAGAGAGGGGAAGTTTCCAGTAATACGTCGATGTCAAGAGCCTAGGAGAAAATCCTGCCTCCACAGAAATCAATGGCATACAGCTATTGATTGCCATGAAACCTAGTTTTCATCTAAGTTTTTGCCAGCTAGCAATGATGTGTCCAGCTCAAACACTAGACATTGAATCATTGTTCAAGATATATTCTGATTTTAGTTTAAAATTCTTTGTGGATGAAAGTCATCTCTTCTCCTTCTAGAAAACAACTATATTAAGTTTTTAACTTATCAGCAAAAAGTGTCTGTTCATGCAGTTCTTGTAAGTTTGCAATTTTTCTTCTCCTCTTCCTTCTCTTCAGCCTTTCTTATTTCATCTCTTGGCTGAAATCTTGAGGTCTGGTCCTGCAGTGACAGAAATAAGAAAAAACCCACAGCATTCCAACTGAACTGTTTCCAAACTGTAATTTTTATTATATAACACAGTGTGTCCTGAAATTAGACTATCATTCCATGCAGCTGGAAATCCTTTGACCACTGAACACTGGATTTTTTCTGGCAGTTTTATGAACATCTGTGTTATACACTTTGCAGTGCTTCAGAGTGAACATGCAGTTGGGTGAGTTAGGGGTCCTGCAGAATCATCACAGTCTAATCTAACACTCCTTGAGAAACATGCTTCAACACTGCCTGCAAAACACACCAAAACCGGTTGTTTTTTTTGGAACAAAGAGAATAGAAACTGCTAATACATAGTCTGCTTTTATACCTTACCTGGAACAGAGAGCCTCCAAAGAACCAATTCAGAAGCACATAATAAAGCCCTGCATTGCCTGTGATCTTCATTGGGGTGATTGCACAAATTTCCTACACAAATCAAACTATCATGTGGGAATCTGAATTAAGAATTTGAATCCCTATATATAGATGCCTGGAAGGCATTTATAGAAAACTGTCATAACATGCATCTGATCTCTTCCCTAATACACTTTTGCCATCATTATATATTTAGGAAAGATTTTATAGCTAATGATTTTAGACATGTAAACATGTCAGTATCTTTTTCTAAAAGATCAGGACAGGAATAATAAATCAAAAAGCATTCGGTCTACAGGAGAGGAGATGCTATGAATTAGTGCAACGAGCAATGAATGATATGCATGCATTAGGAAGACACCTCAGAAAGATTAGAGCATATAGCTCTGACTCATTTTATTGTAGGTCTTTATATTTAAAAAATAGGGTTTCAGAGGAGAGAAAGTAAACACTGTTGCTTGTGTAATGTATTAAACCTGTAACATTTTTCATTCTTGCTTTGCTGTGCCTTTTATTTTTTTTATAGTCTAGCTTCTAAAAATGTTAAGAAATTTGGCAGACCTCATGGAATTCTGATTTTAAGAACACAAAACAGGAAGCTACTTTGAATGCTCCCTCTTGATCCATCTTTGTGCTGGCAGCACAATGCCTGTAAAATCCACCTGCTGGAAGTCGGGTGGTTTATGCAAAGGGATGTCATGGTAATTTGGAAACTGCTGAATACAGAGAGAAGCCTTTTCCTGCCCCCAAACCTGCCACACCAGTTTTTCTAGCTCATTACATGCCAAAACTTTTGATTGATGTGCTCACTTCAGTCATGGGTAATTTTAACTCCTATATTAAGTAGCTGCTGCTTCCACTCCATTATATTACCTCGTATGGGGCAAATCAGAGCTCAAGCTTGGCCTGGATTGGCTTGACCTAAAAGGCAGAGTAAGTCTTTGTTCAGTTTTGTGTAGGCAGCAAGCCAATATTTCAAAACAACTTAGACAATCACTGAGCCTTTTCTTAATTGTCAAATTCCCTTGAAGATGGAGCTTTTAAGGACTACTACATAGCATTTTTTCGGAAGCCCTGAAGAGATAAGAAAGTTGCTGGAGGCTTTCTAGACACAAACACATATGCAAATTTATTTCACTAAATTTAAGCAGAATATTAAGCTCAGTGAAGAATAACTTGTGACTGCCTTGCACTATTGTCAGTGGGATGGAATTCCTATTTTGCAAGGCCTTGTTGCACAATTCCCTGGATAAGTTTGGGACTGAAAAGAGGCTGAACAGAAACGTTGGGTGTTTTCTCAGAAAAGAGCCTCCGCCTACAGTCCTTTAGAAGTCAGGTTACATGGAAAGAGGGAAATGTAATGACGACCTAAAATAAGATTAAGCTATCCCAGGCTCTTTAAAATGAACCCTTTTGGAAAATACTGCTTAGGTTCCCTATCTTGCAAAGAGAAATATATCAGTCCCTCAAGTTCATCTTATTAAATTAGTGTATAAAATGGGAGATATTTAAATGGTGATTAAAGGCTGTGAACTGATATATATATAATGTTTCTTAAATCTGATCTCCACCCTCAGGTTTAGGGCTATATCCCATCCAGTCACTTAAAGATTCGAGAATGATATAGAATATAAGATTTTAGACTGCAAGCAGATTCTCCTTTGTTTAATTTTGTTTCAGATTCCACTGCTGGGAGGAAAGCTGTTGGTTTGAGGTGCAGCCTGGTTTTAACTTTAGGGTAGCTGAGAGGAAATAGTCCCCCTAAATAGTTTTTGGACTTCAATTTCTGTGTTAGGTATGTGATTTAAAGATCCATGTAAAGCTATTTGGTGGAACATTCAACATTCAAGCTCCTACCATCGCTTCACTGATTAAGTTCAAATGCACATTTCAAATATAACTGTGTAGATATTGTTGATTGCTGACAAAGAACATTTATTCAGCTGGGCTGATGATAAGTATTAAAGACACCAATTATAAATGTGCACAGTCATACCAGGGCCTATTTTACTTTTATTTGTACAGCACAGACCTAGACACTTAGCATTATCAAAATTATCTTTTGGCCAGATTGCTTAGGCATTGTACAAACACCTAAAATTGAAAACCACAATATAATACAACAGAAAGAGTTGGATTCATTTAACTAAACAGACAAAAACTTCACAGATATTGATATATGAATCCTTGAGCTAATTATGAAGATATACTCATCTTTGAGCTAATTTTTTAATGCTCAGAAATAAACAGGTTCTTTCTGAGACAAGTGAATCTCATTCTAAAATAGTCAACTAATACACACCATGATAAGTACTTTCTACAATGACTGCTTGTCTCTGTTTGGAAGAAAGGAAGACCATTGTGTACAGTATGGAGTATTTTTCCTTACTGCTGATGCCGGAGTTAAATATGATGAATCCTTTCCAAGATCCTTTAAACCTAGTGTTGAACTGGTAATTTAAGCGTTTAGGTTTTTGACTTCAGTGTTGTATAAAATTGGAATCTGTCTGTTGAAGTTACTTCCCAGGATTCATTCTACTGCTTTCCTAAAGTTTATTGTGTTTGCAGTGGTGCAGTTGGCCTAAAATGTTATATTAAGCTGGCTTTGATTTCAGTTCATAGAACTGCATCTGATAATTTAAAAGAGGTCATAGAGGTTCTCCTTGAAGAAAAGGGACTATTAAGAAGTAATTAAAGGACTTCTTTTTGTCTTATATGTCTGAAGAACTGTGGAATTCACCATCTTAGGAAACTGCAGAGGTCACAGACTGTAACATATTAAAACATGGAGCACACTTTAACATGGATGCCTACCACCCACTAAACGTGAAGGCTGACACAGGCTTCAACACCATATGTGCTTCTATATTTTAGCACAGAACAAGAATACCTTCAGACATCCACAGGATTTAAATAAATTCTCAAGGACACATTCTCTTCTTCTCTTATTTTTCAGGGCTCTGTGACATAGCCTCAAGTTTTACTAAGATAGCAATTTTCAAGAATCTAAATCACATCTCACCTACTTTTTCAGCTATGACATGAAAATAGGTAAGAGAAACATTTTCAGTGTGCTGTACTCCACTCCTGATGCTTTTTAAAATTTTCAACCCTTGTGTTGACATGGGCCATTTCCACCTGAAATGTTTTTTTTCACTCATGTCAAATAGGTAGACCACAATAATTTCATACCCAAAGACAAAAAAAACCATGAAAGTGATGTTTTTATTTTAGAATTCTGGAAGGTAAGAGTGGGCACATAATTTCATTGAAATTAGAATAATTTTTTTTAATATCGATATATATAAGCTATAAATTTTTAATATGATGTGCAAAATAAAACACAGGAAAGTTCACTCCAGAAAATACACAAGGAAACTTTAAAAGGCCTTACAGACTTTTAATTCTGGAAAAGTCACAGTGTAGAAATAACCATTGCTTTCATATAAGAATTTAAGTTTGAAGACAATGCTAATTTTCTTTTGACTTAGAGATGTTGAATAAGTTCTTGAAACACCACTACCAGTAACAGAGTAGAAAGAGATATTATTTTAAACCCTTTTATTTAAAGGGTTTTTCTTTTTTTTTTTTTTTTTT
>JAWWMU010000153.1:74449653-74465536 GCA_035048155.1 Cinnycerthia olivascens | reverse complement strand
TACCAGTAACAGAGTAGAAAGAGATATTATTTTAAACCCTTTTATTTAAAGGGTTTTTCTTTTTTTTTTTTTTTTTTTTCTGAGAGCTTTAAACTCTCAAATCATCAATGTGCCCCTTGAGGATTTTTTTTTGTCTCCTTCTTCCACATCTTAACTTTTACATGTTCCATTTTGTTGCCTGATTAAATAATTCTGAAAATCCTGTTTAAAGTGCCTTTCTTCATAGAGATTCAAAGCTTGAGGTAAATGCATCATACCCGTAAAAAGAGAAGGAAGCTAATACAGTTATGCATACACTCTGGGGCAGTTTATCTGAACTTCAGGCATGATCTCTGATTTTTGACAGGTATGTATATGGTCTTCTCTGCTCTTTAGCTCCAAAGTGCCATCATAAAATGTTTTTTTTTTTGGAAAATAGTGTATATTGGGATTAACAAATTCCTTTTATTTCACTATTGCACAGGGGTTTTTATATGTGGAAACTTGTGGTGATACCCTTATTCTGAGTTTAAATCAGGTTTGATTCAATTTAATACACATCTATACTAGAAATACTCTACCATTATAGAAATACCAATAGAGTAAATCAGCAAACTGCTCCTAATGGAGTCATTATCAAACTGAACCTTTGTATCAATGTAATAAATGCATTGTCTTGAAGCAAATCAAGCTAAAGAATGTTTGGGGTTTTTTTTTGCTGGTAAAACACAATCTGTACTAGGGGCTTAGATTACCTCAGATGTGTGAGTTTAAGTTCACTTTCCACAGCTTGGTTCTTCAAACTGTGACAAAGCCTTTAAGGTAGACATAGTCTAAGTTAATTGGGAACCAGCTTGGAGGAAATGGTTTAAATTAAACTTCAATAAACCAATGTGACATTGTAGTGGATTAAAAAGTTGTTCGAATTTTGTGTAAATGTAATGAAAATGTCTTGTTTGCATATGCAATCTTTGCACAGTCTGCTGTCTCCTTACTAATTGTCCCAGTTCTATCTTGAAATGTATTTTATTCAAGCTCAGATATCAGCTTTTCTTCAAGTATAGCCTCCACATATAAGCAAATGTGTGTCAAGCAATTTAGGAATATGCCTGAAAGAAATATGATTTTCCCTTCTGAATCAATCAATCCTCTCTTCTTCCTATACTACCTATACAATTCTTATAAATGATACCTTCACAATTCTACTGGGAGGTTAAGTAAGTGAAATGTTAATGCAGTTCTCGTATGAGAGAAAATACATGTAGATTCCCAGTGCTCTGCAATCATAACGCCTCAAGATCATATTCATAGCCTTGAAATGCTGGCTGCGTATTACAGAGTATATTTCTTTTAAAAGATTAAAAACAAATAAAAAAGGAAAGAAGCAGGTAGAATCAATGCTGTTGCCTGAGAACCAATGTAATTAATTCACTACAATTGGAACCTTGCAAAAGATTTACAAACAAAGGGGTGGGATTGCAATTAACATGTTCTCTTGTCCCTGAGCAAGCCTCCCCTTTGATCTTTTCAGATGACAGAAGATGTGTCTTAGGAATTAGAATGTAATGCAGGCATCAGCCGTGATTGATGGAGGGGTATCAGGGCTGAGCAAGAGGAAACTCTTCAGGCAAGCAGGCATGTGCCACTGTATTTCTTGCACTGCCCCTCCTCCCAGTTCTTTTCTGAAAGGAACCTTTTCACCTAGGTTTAGCTTGTCATTAGCAAGGGCACTACAGAGGGGTGTTTTTGTTTTTTAGCTATAGTCTCTGGAAGCTGTGTTCTGTCAGGCGCTCCTTTCTTTTGACCTACTTAAGATTGCAGCCTTGCCTTTAATAAGAGCACAGTGCCCTTTTCACAGGTTGATAGTCATGAGTATAGATACACCCTGAGATAAAAAAAAATACAATGTAGATATAAAATATCAAGTATTTATGTTCCTACCTCTAACCTGAAACCAAGGCAGAACAGAAATATTTTCTTTAGTTATATAAGTGCCGGAAATTTTTAGCTAGGCTTTGCATATGCTCATTTAGCCTGTTTTTTGTTTATTAATATAGTACTAGTTCATACAGTATTTAATTACAAAAAGAATTATTGCTAAAAATTCAGTCAAAAGAAATGTCCTCATCAACCAGCTTTCTCAGTGCTCGAGCATATAAAATGAAACAAGCCTCTAGAAGCATTGCAGGTGCTTGCATCAGGGCCATTACTTAGTCTTTTTTATTTCCCCAAAGTGATTTTCTAATAATTTAAGTTATGTTTAAAAGGCAATAAAGGTAATGTGTTCATGGCAATGGCTGTTGCTTTGTGATTGACCACCTGACAGTCATTTGCCTTCCAAAGTTATAGTCAGATTAATGGCATTGTACCACAAAGACATCATGACCTGAACAAAAAGAGGCCTTTTAGTGTATGTTCATCTGTGATTCTTCCGCTATCAGCCCATGCATGAAGCTGACTGATATAGAAAACACGGTCCAATAGAAGGGAATAGGGAATAGGAGCATTCTGGAAGGAAGATGAAATGTTTGTTTTGCACATCAAATCCTTATTTTAGAGTTTTATGTCATAAGAAACTTGCTTATGATATTTGTGTAGGCTAGTTTAGTCATTCTCACAATCGGTGAGTCAACAGAAAACAAGCAAATTACTAATTTTCATTAGAACTGTAACTCAATTCTCATTCAAATAATCTTATACTTTATTACATATTATACTTTATAGAATATTATAAAAACATGATCTTTCCTTAAGTAATTTAAGTGATTTGTCATTTGGGATGTAAGAGAAAAATGAAATTAATTCTCTTCATTTGAGAGGGGAAGGAAAACCCTACTGTTTTGCACGAAGTTGTCTGAGCAGTTTATGTAAGATCTGTAAAACTTCTACAGATCTAAAATCGCATTTCTTAAGCCACAGTGGCTGAACAGGAAATGTAGCAATAAGCAGGAATCTATCAAACCAATTAGAGCTTTTAAGAGTGGCACGTGTCTGTACTGAAAAGAGAGAATTCCCATGTAACAAAAGCGACTTTGTGGCATTAGTTCTTTCTGGGATTTTGCCTTCACTAACTAGTTTTTTATTAACTCTACCAAACTTCAAGGAGGTATATCTCGGGTGGCATATTACAAGAGCATACAGCAGCCTTTTGTAGACTAAATATAATTAGGGTTAGCTGATTGCTAAGAGAATTAGAGGAAAAGCATAATGAAAAAAATAAGGGAAAAAAGTGCCCCTGTATTTTAAAAGCTGTATTCAAAGCTGCATGTGCAAGTATACATAAAAGTTTTAATAAGTAATCACTAAGGATAGCAGATATATACCATACTGGTTAATTAAGCTGTCATGGAAAGAATGCTACAGTAAGCAGTCATTAGTGGCTCTCAACAGATTCACTTCTCCTTTTCTCTCAGTTGATTCCACTAGACTTTTTATTACAGCTGAGAAAAAGCAGAAAAAATAATCTGTCAAATCTAGGGAATGATGGTTGTGTCTGAGTGCAGCATATGTCAGGACTGATTTAATTCCTTAAAAAAAAAAAAATTACTTAATTGGTGAGAAGGCAACAACACAAAAATTCTAATTTTTCTGTGGCCTGTCAGAGTTTTGTTCAGGATTTCTCTTTTTCTGGCTATTTAAAGTGGTTGAAGGGCAAAAATATTTCTCATTTCTATTGTGGCTGATCCAAATATTTTCTGTTGTGGAATAAATACCCATATTCCTCCCACTGCATGTGTGTTATGTGATCATGGTTTGTAGATCAATGAGATTATTCATGGAAATTAGAACGGTACATCTGACTTCATTTGATGCCACATAAGATTTAGATGTCAAAACAAGGTCTTTTTAAGGAAAATGAAGATACAGGATGTGGGCAGTAGAGTGTGCATAAGCTTGACAAGGAGCAAGTTCAAGCTTGACTAATATAGAGGAATAAATTTGCCCTTCTGTGAGAGTTTTGAACATCTGTGCTCCTAAAGTAAGTCCTGCTCAACGTTTAATTTTTAAGGTTGAATGGGGAAGCTGAAAAGCTGCAGATTTTTAGGAAAAAAAGAAACTTATCACACACATTCCTTGGTCCTCCAAACCCAGGATGCACAGTAGTGTTCTCTCTTATCATCTGAGATCAGAGTACTTTGATTAAGATTTCAGACCTGTGGGGGATGTATCATACAAGGAGAATTTCAGAATTGAAATAAATTTTCACTAATGCCATTTGTTCTTAGAAAACAAGTGCTCATTTTACTGAACACAGAGGAAGTTAAAAAATCAACCAACCAACCAGAAAAACCAAATAAAAGCAGAGTGTTTCCCTACTCGTGTCTTCAAACATTTATCCAGCATGTGGTTTTCCAGTCAGCATGTCATTTTTCATTATTGATTTCTTGAGTGTCTCACTTCCAATGGCAAGAACTGATGATCTCTCTTCCTGTCTCACTCCCCTTCTTCTCTCCACCACTCACCCCACCTCCTCCTTTAACTTTGCATGTTCTGTTTGTGTCTGTATGGAGAAGCTATTTCTATTCTCCCAGCTGTCCAAACCTGGAGAGCTATGGTTGTGCACCATGGTTTATTTCTCATTCCTAATCTCAAATGTCCTTCCAAGAAGAATGGAGAAATAAGAGAGTTGTGTAGTTCTGGGTCTTCTGACATGCACACGTGGTAGTAGTGGCAAGGCTGAAGTCTTGATGTAATAAATTACACCTGTTCTGCCTGGACACAGTTGTATTTTCTAGACTAGCAGACTTCTGGATTAATGAAGAAGAAATCTTCATCTACCGATATTAGAATCCTTTCTTCTCAAATCCTTTTTTCCCCAGAAACAAATTCCACTTAGTTCTTCTTGATTTCAGTGAATCAATACACAGGTTTTTATTATTTCTTTTGCA
The DNA here is from genome assembly GCA_035048155.1 of Cinnycerthia olivascens. Lineage (NCBI taxonomy): Eukaryota > Metazoa > Chordata > Aves > Passeriformes > Certhiidae > Cinnycerthia > Cinnycerthia olivascens. The sequence continues at coordinate 74,460,668 of JAWWMU010000153.1, read as the reverse complement.
GATACAATGCCACTTATAAAACATTAATAAAAGTCCTATACTCAGAAATTAACCAGGCCTAAGGACTGGTGTGTTTGTGTATATTATTGTAAAAGTCTGAATGTTTTTTCCTTGGGTGAGTCATTCTCTATTTTATGCCCAGAATGCACAATAGATAGCATGACTGGGTCAACTCCTACCCAGAAGTTTGGACACCACTGCCCTAATTCAGGTGATAAAACAGTTTAATTTGATAATTAAACATCATACCAGGACAGGTGCTGTCAGAGACAGAAATAAATATAATTTGAATCTTCTTACTTGGTACTTCACAGGCAGTCATAGTGTTAACTGTTGAACCTTAGTACGTGCAAACCACCTACAGTGAAAAGAAAAGCTTTAGAGGTTTTGGAGAGAACCATTGTATTAGTATCAAGAAGAGACCATTAGCTTTTGTCTTGGGTGGAGACCATCATTGTTTCAAGAACTGATTAGATTTCCTATTGATTTCTTCAAGAAAAGTCAGCCAAGAACCCCATCAGTTATACATTCTTGAGTGCCATCTACTGGCACCTTCTCTAATACAAGCTCATATAGATATTTGCATGCATGTTTACATATTTATATGTGCACATAGGCAGACACACATATCTGTATATGCATCTATACGTGTAAATGGGTCTATAAGTCAGGATTGCAATAACCAATTTGCAATGCACATTCACCCATTTAAGGGATCTCACCTCATTGTTACTGCGCTTAGGAGTTAAAATAAAGTTAAATTAGCAGAATTAATGAAGCCAGTATTCCTATGAGACTGTATCCTGTATTCCTAACCAATTCTTTTCCCCCTCCCATATGCACAGAATTCACAGATCTGAGCTCCCAGTCTTCCCAACGTCATCCTGGGCTCTCTGAATTGACCGAGACATAATTGTTCTTTCCTCAGAGGGAACAATAAATTCTGTTCTTTACTCTGTCTCCAGAGTTTGCAAAAGTTTCAGAACAGGCTCATCTTTGAGCTACCTTTCCTAATTCCTTCTTATCAGACCTCACTGGAACTGAGCACCAAGGACGTAAAAGGTAGACCAGTATAAACGCAGAGGCTGTAATCCCATTTCTTGTTTCATTTTAATTGCATTCATTTTCATGTAGCTCATTTTAATTAATTGGTTGCCCTAATAATCTTTAAACAAGGAATGACAGTCAAATAAATATATTACTATTTCTTGAGGGAGATCTAAAGTCTTTTTGGTTTTATTTGGAGCTTGGAGGTGAATCTTCAGGCGCTGAGAAATATATCAATGTCATTTGCATTCATATAAAAATGAACAGATGAGAATCAGTCCTGATTTTGCTTTCAGGAGTTCAGACATGTCCCTTGTTACTTTGGCATTACAAGTGGCATTCTCAGAGATTAAGCAGTGTTAAGTTCTGGCCAGCAACCAGCTCTTTACAAAACAATGCTTAAGGGATGGTAATTTTCTCAAATCTATATTCATGGTTAATCTTTCTCATTTATTTCTCTCCCATGGAAAAATATTTGTCCTACTTCTACCAGACAATGACAAATAAAAGACATCCACTCTACAGATCAGGCAGCTACATATCTGTGCTCTGTCCAGATGATGCAGTGTAGCTTTATACATTTACCACACATAAATGACAAACAATCAAGCCAACAACCGAGCAACAATCGTTTGTGCCTTTTCAATGTGGTCGCTGTCCTACTCTGTGTGTTTCATTCTACTATCAATAGAGACCTGGAAAAAGAAAACATTCATCGTTTCATCTTTCAGAAGTAAATTTTAGTGATGAGCCCAGTATTCAGGTAGTTACTAAATAGCTGTTGATATAAAGTTCAAAAATTAAAAAAAAATACAAACAAACCCTTGCCATTTATAACAATTTGCTAAACTGGAAAGCAACAACCTTGGTATAGAATCAAAATCTATTGCAATGTACTGAGATCCAGACTCAAAAGGTTTTCATCCCTTTCTTTTTATTAAAAAAAAAAAAAAAAATGCTTGTTACATGAAAAGAATAAATTTTGATCTGGAATTTTCAGAAAAATAATAAGGGAGCAATCATTTGCAACTAAACTATTAGCCTTTTGAAAAATGAGTTTAACCTCACGAATATGAGCAGTTCTAGGAAACTTCTATGTAAAAAAAAAAAAAAAACACTAAAAAGGGCTAGAGTTGTCATCTCATTTTAAGCTAACATAAAACAAGGAAATATAACAAACAGTGGAAATAAAAATCAAAATATATCAGCCTATGCATATTTTCGCCTTTTCCCTTTCTCTTACAGTTTTATTTCTGTTTTAAACCTCTATCTACTTCGAATTTTATGAAATCCTTGCTTTTCTACTTTTAAATTCATTGAGCGCTTTAACTTTTGGCTACTTCTAATATCACACTTAGGAGTTCTATTTTCCTACAAGACATCTGTCTCGTCTTTTGAAATATATTACACTCCATATTTTCATTTAATTTTAAATTAGATCAAAGTAGAGTAGAAATATAAAGTAAAACCACTATGTATTTTCCTGTTAAAAACTTTCTTTCCATTATTTTTTTTTCCCTATAGTTCAGGTGCTCTTCTTGCCCTATTTAAATATATAAGCAAGCAGTTAGAAAACAGGTACAAGTGGTTCTCTGTAAAGCTGAATTTGTGTAAGATATATCCACTCCACTAACCCTCCAAAACAGCTAGTATTAATGATACTAAAGTCAGTGGAAGCACAACTATTGATTTTGATGAGCTTTGGATTAAGATGAAAAGAAACTGAAAGTTTTAATGGGTCATTTCTCGTGGGAGGTGGAATAAGATATTCACCCACTGCTGAATCATAAATAAGGAACAATATAGTGATTTATTGTTTAACTCTATCCTGACTTGAAAACATATGAGTTTTTGTTGGAAGTGGGTTTTGCAGCATAATACATTAAAAAAATCCCAATGGTACAAAGCCAATTCCATACATTATGCTTTTGAAAAGATAAAAACAATAAAGAATTTTTCACTTGGTAAATAAATGCTCGTTAGTTTATCTCACAGTGTATTTTAACAATTTACCTTTATAGCTGACTAAAGAGAGCAAAGATTATTTCGCCTTGTTATAACAGGAGATTACCAACCCATACAGTTAAATGAATCATATTTTCCTTTACAGTTGATTATATTTTCTCATAGTTTTCCGAAACTTACAGTTTTTCAGATAGAAATTTTGCAGGTTTGTTGTCTCTAAGTATGACGTCTATTGGTACTGTCACTATTCTTCTTACTGGATATTATTTTCTGTGTGAAGATCAGTTAGAAGAAAGGAAGATAATGTTTTCTTTAATGTAAATGTTCCTATTTTAAAGATTATTTAACAGCTTTAATGCTTCAAATAAGGATAATAAAATTTAAATTTTCCACTGCATTGTGGAAGTCTTCTTGAATGTTCCCAGAAAAAAATGAGGTAAAAATCTGAGAACAAATAACATAATATTAGACTATGCTAAATATTATCTGAACCTGTAAATAAAGACTGAAACAATGAATACATGCAGAGATAAAGTTGTGTGCTACAGAGCAGACTGAAGACTTAGCACAACTATTTAGGAAACAGCACTGTACAAAAAGAATGCTTCATTTGACCTGCAATAGAACTAATCCAAGGAAAATAAGAAGTGTGCTATAATTTCAGCAAAAGGAGCCCAAGGTATCAGTAGAATGTATTTTCCACCTAATAATAAGGTGGAAAATGCATTCTACCACAAAGAATGTGTGATGTAACACTTAATACTGTAACCTGATTAATTTCTTTACATCAGTTCTATAAAATAGAATAAGAATTTGGGGGATAGTTTGTATTTCTGGTCATGCTTAACACCTTCTCACTAGCATGTTATCAAGAAATATCTTTTTAAATATTCCCAAATGAATTTTTTTAACATTCTTTTCTTTCTTCTTCCCTTTTCTCCTTCTTCTTTTTTTCCCCCCTCAATTCAATTTGCACTTTGTCTTTGAAGTTTACTCTCTGCCTTTAATTACCTTTGATGGACTGGTAAGACTATTTCCGTGGAACAGTTGGACTTAGGCTAATATATCATAAATGAGAAATCTTCTGCTTGAAGCACCATTTTAAAGCACCATTTAAAACTGGAAGGACACATCACATTGACATACACTCAATAATAACATTTCACAGCTTTTAACTAAGCTAGTAGGCATGCTTTTTTTCCCCCCTTTTTAAATTTTTTTTTTCTCCTCTCAAAGACAGCTGCCTATTCCTGCTCATGCACGGTTTCTGCCAGTACTCTGATGTCTTTATTTAGGGAATTATAAAGAATTGCTTGGAGTCTTCTTCAGTTTGAAAAAACTTGCCATTGAAGGGGAGGAGGATAAAACTTATTCAGAAGACAGATGACAGCTTTTCATCTGGGGATCATACAGAAGGATGCTTCCTTCTATAAAAATAGATCCTGAAATGTTGTTTTCTCTTCACATTTTGAATGACCAATCATTCTTAAAAAAAAAGAATACCCTTAAAACTGTGAAGTCAGCTGAATCCTAAAATTCTCATTCAGCCAAACTGGTATTTTTTACAATTATTACTATTTTACACAGTAAGGCATGCAGAATTGGCTCCTAAAAGAAGCAGATTGTTCTCACAGCTACCCCTCCCATCCTTCAAGAAACAATACCAGCCTGAGTCAAATCAGCTTGCAGTAATTTTGTTTCATAAAGACACCATTTGAATTGTATTTGTTGACAGTATCTTTTTTTGTCTGTATCAGAAAACCAACAGAAGAGAGGAACATTGTCATCATTATTAAATAAACTGTCATCCTATTTAACGGAATGGAGTGATTTAAATGTCACTATAATGAGCTGTTTGGAGTTTATTTTTTAGATTATAATCTGTTAATTAACGATTAATGTGTGCTTTTAAGACATAGCCCACTGCAGGAGGTACTGGTGAGGCATTTTGCCTCAGCAGGAGTGCTAGGCAGTAGTTAACACAAAAGAAGCAACCAGGACAGATCCTCAGCTGGTTAGAATTTAACTTTGTATTTTCTAGAGTACAAAAGAAACCAGACTTTCATATGGAAATAGGTCACGGAAGTGTCTTTCAGTAAGTGGGGAAAGGGTAGGGCTGTAACTTGTAAGGGTACCAGGCAATTGTATTCCCTGGGGATGGAAAAGAAATGGTGATGTTGGAGTTTCATTAGCAATATAGACAAGCGGGGATGAACCATTTAGCTGACCTGCTGCTACCAATTATACCAAGTACTGAAGGATCACTGATCATGTCGTTTGCCAGAACAAGGTTTCAAACATAAATACAGAACAAAACAAGCAACACTTGTACTTACAGGTTGGCACTAGGGGAGTTATAAAGATTATCACTCTTATTTATTTCTAGGTCTTTATGAAAGGTTGATGGCCTGGCTGAAGTATTTCTGTCACTGAAACATTCAGCTTCAATTGAGCTAGCTTGTTATGCAGAAATGTGAAACAAATATGCTGATATTTACTGAATTAACATAAAGGTATTATTTTAGTCTAGTTATTACTGACCATGCTCTAGTGTGGATGCCATTGGTCTCTATAACACCAAAAGCTTTTCGATCCTCTACAGATAGAAATCAGAAATTTTAATTTTAAATATGCAAACACCTCACTCCAGTCTTCGTGGTCATGAAAGATGGTTGTGCAGTTTTAGTAATTTCATTCAAATTCTGAAAGCCAGAATATGATTGAGAAAGGTTTTCTGAATATTTTGTTTTGTTTTTGTTATTTAGTGATTAAAATCAGTGACCACAGGTTCATCAGTTGAAGTCAGATCTTTGGAATTACAGAGTTGGCCTTTTTTTTATCTCATCCAGGTTGCACTTCAAATGTATTGATGTTGCTTGCTTGTTCTGAAGAGTTAGAAGACAGCAAATATGTCCATTTAATGAATGAAGAGCTAGCAGACATTAGAACTAAAATCAAATTACCCCAATTACAAATATATGTAACTGTATGTAGAGGGACTGTTTTACACCATAGATACGTCTTTTTATACTGGTATGTTCATCAGCTCATTTTTCTTGCCCTTTTCTTTTTACACTAGTCCTTAGAGAAATATCAAGCTCAACTTAGTAAAAATAAATGGTATATCTGCTCCACAAAATCTCAGTACAGATTTTCAGCTGTACCTGGCACTTGTAAAAATATTTCCTCTATGCTGTGCTCAAGTTTCCAGACACCTGAATGCTTTCCACATCCTGCCTACTTCTACATGGAGTTATGTACCACCATGGACTCAGAATGGATAATTTACATTTTCACCCGGTATTTTTTATGCTTCTTGACTTGTATACAAACTCTTTCTTTGGTGAATTTGAGTTTCCTGATATTAAGGACCTGTCTAAAGTCCTCATCATATTCTAAGTTGGTTTTTTTCTGTTTCCTTGTCTAAAATATATTTTTGAAATACAGCTGTAAGCAAATCAGTATAAGCAAAATCAAGATGTAAAGAAGAAATTAATTATAGAGAAACAGAGAATTTGTTAAAAGGAAAAAAAAACAAACTTATCTGGGCTTAAAGGAAAAATAATGCAGAAAGAGAACTAGACAAAGCAGGAGGAAAATATAATTTTGAGGTTATTTGGAATCATCATGGCTTTAATTTGTACAGAGCCATTATCTATGCTAGGTGACACAGGACAGCTTGTGTTTATGACACCAGAATTTCTGCCTAATTAATGAGAACTGCTAGCCCACTGACCTGTCTCCAGGAAGGCTGGAAGAGATGGATGTTTTGGCTGGATGGCTTCAGCCAAAACTGCTCAAGAACTGGGGCTAGTAGTGGGAGAGTACAAGTGAAGGAGTGTTTCTGAGGATAACTACCTGTGATTCGAGTTCCTCTGTGGAGCTGCAGGTGTAGCTCTGCATTCTCTCTAACAAGTCCCTCTTTCACCTGTGCTGTTTTTGGGGCTGGAATTAGACCACCTCAGGTGTTTTCTGGTTGAGCTTCAAACCACTGCACTGGTACCATCCTTAGTATCTTTGCTAGTAAATGGGACATAAACACAGTGCCAAACAATACCAGTGGGATATCTTATGTATTCTCTATTCCCTCATGTAAAATTTGACTTTTTTCTTGAGAAAGAAAAAAACCAAATTGTTATCAGCAAGAGCAATTACAATTATTGATTCTGAAAAATACTCATGTATTTTATTATTATTATATGAAATTATTGGGTTTTTTCTTTTCCTTACCAGAAAGTTTGATGCTACACTGAACACATGATTATTTCCAGCACTGCTTATCACAATGCAGTTTTCAGAAAAATAAAATAATAATTTATCCTCCATTCACTACAAAGGGTAAATTCAGAGATAACAGTGGCCTGGGGATTTAGAAATTGTGCTAAATTCATATGGTAATGAACATCTGTGATGTTTTGATGACTCACTTGCTCAAAAGGATGCAATCCTCAGGTTTCACTATTGTCTGAAAACTTGCAGGAAGTCCCACACGGAACACTGATGACAGACAACATGGGATGGTTTTAGGCAGACTTCCAGTAAGACAGAGGGCAATGCTGGGCTGTATCCCAGTGTGATACAATGGCTAATGTCTAAACATGGAAAATATCTCAATATTTTAATGTTTTAATGACATCATAAAACATTAATGAAAATATAACTTAATAAATGACCCTGAGTGCTGCTGCAATTTTTTGCCTGCTTGTTTTTCTCCATTTGTTGAAGCTGCACAAATCAATGCACCTGCTAGGAAATTCTCCTCTGAATGGCTTAATTCCTCTCTTTTACCTCTCCTGCCACTCCTCCCTTTACAGAAAAGACTTTTTTCAAGCCTGTTCTGAAAATTTCAGGGTACGTTTTCTTAATCAACTCTGTTAAGACACTCAGCCAATTAACTGGACAATTTTCTTTTTAGAAATAGGAATACTCCCTCCTCAAGTTATTTTGTCACTGGGCTTGCACCAATGCCATTTAATTATATCAAGGAGAGAAAAACACCAAAAAGCAGTTTTGAAAGGGAAGTCACAAAAAAACTGCCTTTCAGAGAGTTGTGGAAAATCCAGAAAAGGGTAAGATGATGCGAAAATTGCAAATGTAAGCTACTGCTCAGAGTAGAATAGGAAAGATATTGAGACATGAAAAGTATGTTGCAGGTGAAATCAGAAAAACTCTTGTTCTCTGAAGGATTATCTCTGCCAAAAATGTCTACATCTTTGGCAGGAAGGGAAAACTACCAAAGGCAACACATGCTGCATTCAGACCATGGAAGCCTGTACTCACAGGAGTGTGAATGGGAAACAGGGAGCTGGACAGCAGCACCCATGGACCAGTGCTTTGTTTAATCATCTTCACCTTTTGACCACCATTAATCTTACTGAGCAATCTGCAGTAAGATTTTTTGCATTAAAGCTCCTTCTTTTTTATAGGGTTAACTGTCTCTCTTAAGCCGTAATAGTAGGAAATAAAAAAAAAAAAAAAGTCATTCCTGAAAGGAACATGAGTTCATTGCATGCTGCTTTGGAATTCATCTTTTTCCCTCTTCAACTATTTTACCTAGATGATTATTTGCAAGCATTTTTGCAGTAATTTACAGATTAATGAATTTATTATAGAGTTAAAATACATGGCAGTACTCTATTGAACAGATGAGATGCTTGTTTTTTGTAAACCTAAGGATAATTTACCTTATGATCTTTCTAAAGTGACATTTGGGTAATAGGAAAAAAGAAGATTTAGAGACACTGCATTTTTGCACACATTTTTCATGACCATTGATTTTATCATGCATTTAAATTTTTATTTTGAGCCTGGGTATTCTGCTCCTACCAGAGTCTGTTTTTCTGAAAACATAATCAAAAATAAATGAACTTATGGATTTATAACAAGAGTACTTGGGATTTTTATAGTTAACAAATTTATTGCAGGGATCCTTACATTAAGGCTTCAGGGCTTATGTTTTCTGTGATATCAAAGATCAGGAAGAAACAAATGCAGATTTTTTTATGCACTCTTACTCCATGCTCTTAGATCCTCTTTCTGGTGTCTTTGAACTGGCTACAATAAGGGGACAGTCTATCAACTCATGTTTGGTCTATCCCAAGAATGACTTTTTTTTCTAAGAATACTTTCAAGCCTGTTTTAACTTTCAGGTGGTTTGGCCAAGCTAAAAGTCTCCTTTTCTGTCACTTAGCTCTCTTAATCCCTGTGTAGTTCAAATTGCTCCAAATTTTGTTGAAGGGATTATTCTTTTAATTGTGATTATACAATGGATGTTTCATGATCTGTGTTCACTGTACAGTCATAGAAAGTTTTAATCCTAAATAAAATGTTGAATAATTAAAACTACTGAAGACTTGATTAAGAGTGTTCAGGGATTAGAAATGAAAATTAAAGGTGGCTATTGGGTCCAGGGGCAAATTCAAGGACTTTAGACATTTTACAAGTAAAAAAACCCAGAACAACCCCACACATACCAAACAAAACCAAATGAAAAATGTTTTTCAAAGTGATTAAGAAATTTATTGGACTAAGGATTTCCTCTGGGAAGCCACCTAAATAAGTCACATAAAAACAATAGAATGTTCCACAGAGATGTCATTGTGAGCCAGGAGAGACATAAACTCTGATTAGTTTCAGAGGGTCTTAAATGCCTGGACTGTTAAAGAAAAGCGTGAATGTGGGCAGGAAGAAGTGGAGTAAGAGAAAACTTTGAGGAGAAAGAGAAAATCAGAAAACAAAGGCTGAATTTTATTTCCCCCCACAAATGTGACCTGTTTATAGAGTGAGTGAGTACCCAATCTTTTTTCTATTTTTCCCAAAAAAGTTACATTACAAAATGTGCTTTAAGAATACCTCCTTCATATAAATCAAACATATAGCATAATATCACAAATACATTTACAATATGCGAAAGTGGATATTTTGTCCTGATAAACACAGACTAAAAATTAATCTTCTTCAACATGATAAGAACTTATTTTGGTTAAGCAATAATATATGCATATTTATATTTTAAAAATTGTACATAAGTGCATATCTATTTGCATGTACGTACATATATATTTTACTTTTTACTGCAGATTTTTGCAATTCTTCATCACAGTATTAAGCCTTAGGATGATTGCATTATCCTTCATTTCCAGTAAATTACTAGAAGATGTCACTGAAAGTGCAGAAGGAATCACAAATGTGTGAATCTTGAGAAATGTCTTCCAAAAATATCAGCACCATCTATGTTTTTAAAAATAAATTTTATAAAAAGATTCTCTTCTGGTACCAGCTAATGTAACTTCAGAGATGTTAAGATTATTTCTACCAGACAAGGCTAGTTAAAATTCCTCAGCTCTCTCCTTCTAATTACACATGTGGTCATACCCATAAAAATGCTCATTTCCTAACAAAATCACAGGATATTCTGAGCTGGAAGGGACCCATAAGGATCATCGAGTCCAACAGTTATGTGAATGAATATGGGGATCAAACCCACAACACGGGGGCTATTAGCACCACGCTGCAAGCAGCTGAACTAACCTCAGGGTCAGAAACACGGCAAGAAGTGGTTCCTCTAGGAAAAGGAATCCTCTGACATCTCTGACACAGTCGGGCTTCTAGCTGGAAAATGTGGCAGACAAGGTCTCTCTGTGGTTTCCTGTGTATAAATTTACTTGAGAGTCACAGCAAATAGGACTTGACTGCTTTGAAATTGCCCTGCGCATTCACGTTTTGTACATTTTCATATAAGCTATTCGGTATTTCCTCATCAGTATATGTTAAAAGCCTCCTGGAGATGCAGTTGTAACTTTATAATGGTAAATGATGAAAAAACTCAGAAAATCAATTAGTTTGCCTCCAGCAAGGCATCAATTTTACATATGAATAAAAAAACCAGTAAGTCTTTCTGAGCACTGCCATTTCTCTAATACCTCTCTTTCTTTTTTTTTTTTTTTTTTTTTTCTTTTAATTTTTTAATTCCAGACTGGGGAAAAAAAAAAGGTTAACATTTT
>JAWWMU010000153.1:74393774-74443918 GCA_035048155.1 Cinnycerthia olivascens | reverse complement strand
TGGTTTTAAGATCATCATATCCTTAAAGTTACAGCAGAAATGAACTTGAATTTTGTAGTACTATCACTTTCATTTTTCAATATCATACAACTTTTTATTTTTTTATCAATAAACTAAGTTAATAATCTCAAAAGGGTATACCTTTCAAACAATATAGATTCTTCAGAAAGTGTAGTCCCATGGAACTCTTTAAAATCCATGGATGTGGCTGAGATATAACCAAGCGTTGGTTGAACCTTATAGAGGCTCAGCAGGTGGCACTAAGATGCAGACCACAATTGTTCAGGAAAATGACACCACAGTGGTATTTTCCACAGCTATAAGTTACTGCTATGAGGAAAGACACTTTTTTGGGGGGATAAATATTATACAATCCAATATCATACAAAAATTTACTTCTGTCTGACAGCACTGCAAGTGTAATGGCCCTCAGAATTTCATCCTGAGACTAAGTGAATTAGAGTGTAGGACTGAAATGGGACTATGCTTTCTGTGGTCTGTAGACAACTAAGGTTGCATGGCCAGAGCTGTACCAGTTCAAATTGTAGACTTCGAAATTGTTAATCATTCACACTAAAACGACTTTCTTAGTTTCAGTTCACTGGGATGTTTCTTTTCAAGATTTGCCAGAGTACAGCTAATGACCTTGGAACTGGTTCCCATCTAGCAGAATCAGTGAAGCCAGTAATTGATCATGATTTATACCAGCTGAGTTTCTGTATTCTTATCTTTCTAAAGTTTATTTTTTCCCCAAGATAAGATTTTTGATATCACTCAAAGCTATAATGTAATTCAAATTTTAATTCTCTTTACATTTTCTGTTCCAATTCCAGAATTTAATCAGATAACCAACCAAGGCTGTTGTCATTCCCATTACTGTTATGATAATTCTTTCTATTCAGTTTTAAAGAAAACATGCTATGCTCATTTCAGCCTAAACTTTACCTTCCATACTCACTTGTTAGTTTGCTGTTGTGATCAATAGTATGTTTATTGTTGAATGGGGTCTTCTACCAAACTTGACTCGCCCCTTTAATGCATATTCCATAAATTAGAAGAGCTAGAAAAGTTTGTGCAAATAACAGGGAAGTGTTTCTTCATTCTGTTATCTGGACAGCAAGAAATAATTGCACTGGAGTCTGAGTTTCAAACTTTAATTCCAAAAATATTTTGATACCGATACATTGAAGATTTGGGCAATTTGCTAAGGAGGTATACTGCTGTCTTGAATTTTGACAGCATTATGTATGTTAATGTAACTGATCACTGTGCTTGACATGAGGCAATTTTTTCCCTAGAATGCTCACAGATATTTGTCAGAATACATTTCCTCAAAAGAATTCAAACTGCTAAGTTCGTTTTGCCATCTAACATGAGCCACCCACAATGCAAGGAAAATAGCTAAAGTTATGTGTGGAAACATCATCAGGAGATATACAACACAATTTAAGACTCTGGCGATTACTGAACATCACTGAGTAGTAGCAACTCACAGATTGTATTGTTTCCGTGCCAAAGTACTACTGTCTCCTGAAGCCCTGCAAATGGAAAATAAAAATCTAACCTTCCTCTTGCTGCATCATTTTATGTCTGATTCTCAAATCAAAATGAAGCAAAAAATTTAAGAAAATGTACCGGATATCTAGAGAGTCCAGAGATTTGATTCTCTTGAAATAGCTTAGGAACTTCAGTTAACATGTTAGCTATGTCACAAGACAAATTTAATCTTCATGAAAACACAACTTGCATATTCCTGGTAGAAATTCTACATTTCCATTAGTTTCATCATCATGTACTCATGATATGTATCTGTGGACAGAAATACAGCTCTTCATGCTCCATAACACTCAGTACTTGAGTGACAGTACAAAACAAGCCATTATGATCACAGTGCTTTGTCTGATCAGGGATAGGTAAGTATAGAACACAAAATAGGTAACTATTTTGTTATTTTCAGTTGAGAGATGCTTGTCTTGCTGGAAGGAGAATTATCTCTTGGCCTATTTGGCAGACTTAAGTAGTTACAGAGTACACTGAATTAAAAGACACTTGGGGAGGAAAGTTCTTGTGGTTCAGAAGTAAATAAAGGAACTTCCTAACACTGTTCCAGGAGTACTGAATTAACTAAGGGGTAGGGAAATGCCATCACCTTCCTGTGATAACTGTTCCATGGCCTGGTTTGGGTGCAGAATGGTTAAATTGAGATTATACTCCCACAGAATTCAATATGGCTCACATACACACAGATCGAGTCTCTTTTACCCTCTACTGGCTAAACCTAAACTCATACCTGACAGCTCAGGTTTTCCTCTCTTCAGTTCAGTCCATTAAAATACCCATATGTTTTGGAGTTTTTTTTTTTTTTAGGAATAAGGCAATTTTCTCCAACAGTGAAGCTACTCTTCCCTTTCCAAGCATACACACCTCTTATTTCTTGTGAGCTAGAAACAATGTAAGTGTATGTACATCATGGCAAAGGAAATATTATCTCTCATCTGGCCACTATCTTTAAAAAATCAACTCCTTTTAACTTATTTGAGAACTTTTGCTGAATATTTTATCTCAGAATCACTTTCATTATTATGGAACACATTGGACCATCACCTAGAGCAAAAAGACAAGGTGAAGCATCTTACAGTGGAACTCTTTGTATACATTTAAAGATTTGTATCCTGTAAGTTGACTGACATAAATGTCTCCTTAGCTTCTAGTGTTTTTTTGAAGGAAAAAAAAAAGCCAAACCAAATAAAAATTAAAATAAAACAATTCAAAAAGCAAATAGAGCATTGAAAAGGTGGAAGTTTTGATTCAACACGTTAGCATCTGAAGCAAAGGATTGCATTTTTATTTGTATAACCTGAACATCATTACTAGGTTGCTATGACTAATCATATACCTGAATATCAATATATATGACATGAATATATCATATATATTGAACCATGTTCAATAAATTAATAGGCAGAGAGAGCTCCAGGGGACCAGCCTGTGTAGCTACTGAGAGGCATAAAAGGAATTTTCAAGCAATGGTCTCAGTATTTCTTTGATGGATACTTACAAAAGAAAAGAAATGGAGAAAAGAAGTCTTTTGTCCTTGATTGGCAAAGGACGACCCGGCAATGTGGGCAAGAGAATTCCTGACCCACAGGAAACCTTTTGGGTAATCCACAGTAGCTGCCCAAATCTCATGTACATTTGGTTAAATAAAACTCTTCACCAAGATGAGCTGTAGATTGATGTCCCTCTTTGCATCAGTATTGGTATGAAAAATGGGATGTGGTCACTTGTTAAAGCACTGGCCAATGTCCTCAGTGTTCCTTAGCACGATTCCTGTCATGCGTTTGACATCCGCTGGCTCACCCTCACCAGAAAAACTCAGGCATGTTCTCATACATTTTCTTCAGGGAAAGGAATTACTTCAAATGTGTGTGAACTAAGCTTTGTTTTGTGTCTTCACAGTGAATGAATGGGCACTGATGCACTGTGTTCCAAGTGGAAAAAAGGTATCCCTTTAAGCAAGAGGGGTCCTACCATACCACACTGGGACTGCAATGACAGATGAATGGACAGGAACTGCCCAAGCATTCTTTGTGAATTAAATTAGGTATTAAATATGGTATGCTTACTTAGCACCATTAAGATACTACTATACTACTTACCACTAAAAAGGTAAATTGAGAAATTAAAATAATGCAGGAAAACATTCTCTCTTCAATCTCTGCCTGTAGACACTAGATTGCATAAATAGAAATTCCACAAACATAAATAAGGCAGAATCCACTTAATTTTCAAACACCTTTCTACATTCAACATGCATAATTTCTGGCAAAGCTTTTTCTTTTATATCAGTTTTCCTTTCTTCTTTATTCACTACATTGTAAAATTTATAATCACATCACTGAATCCTAATAATATATTTTGCGGTCTTTCCATACTAATCGTTGCCTCTTTGTTTCTCACTGGTTTAAAGCACATATATATATAAATTTCTAATATTATTTTAATTTGTCTATGAGCTTACATTAATTGCAGGTTTTGAGAGAGCTAGACCCTCATTCTTAAACTGAAAATTTGCTTTTGCTTTCGTGCCATGAGACAAGAGGTAGCAGCTAATGTTTATATTATTGATTAATCAGATACTGAAGGGATTAGGTTCTAAGATTGTTTAGTACAGGAAAATCCATACTTAATTGCATTAAAACAGATTTCAAGACCTTGTTTATTGGCTATATTCATGGTCAGGCCTCTGGGATTTATTCAGTCTAAAATACCTATATTGTATGTGAGCATAAACCAATCTGTTAAGAAGAATATTTAATGTTGGTCACACAAAGGCAAGTAATTGTAGTAAATTACAAGTCAGTAATTGAAAATGATCACTTGCAGAAACATTTGTAAATTTAGAAAACTACCAAAACATTAAATATATTTAGTTAATGAAGATGAAGTTTGTACTAGTACCCGCCTTTCGCTACAATTATTTTTTGTTTAATGGATTTTCTATTATGCATTCATTTTATAATTTTCATGGATAAAAAATTTCATTGATTTGGTCATAACTTTTATGTGTGTATTCAAACAGAACAGTTCTTATGCTTGTCCTATTGATCTCCAGTGTATAATGAACTGACTAGTACAAGCAAATACTGGTTGTTTCTTTGAAAGAGAAAATGTCATAACTGTTCACATATGTGGAGACCCATATATGTGGGTATTCACGTGATGAAGCATTTCAACACTGCACACATAAAAACATGGAACACGTAAAAAAAAAATAAGAGCCGCATTAATAAACTACATAAAGAAAATATTCATTTGGTGAATTTAAGTCCTTGCCATATTTTTGAAACCATCTGCAAAGAAAACATTGTGTTTTCAGGTTTGTTCTAACATTTCTGTAATTTGATATGCCCTTTTGACATTTAAAAAAGGATGGCATACACAACACCTTTTTTCAGCTTCCTGAAAAGAAAAATCATGATAATTTCAAAGCTCAAAAGTCATGTATAAAAATATTGGTTTGGATTCTAAAAAAAGTCTTGAAATTTTTACCCAGAAATATTTTACTATTTTTTCTACCTTGAGTTTCAATATCTATTGCAAACGCTTGCATAGATGTTCATAATTGTACTTATCAACAGCGCAGTCTTCATTCTGCATTTCTCATTTGATCAATTATTTCAAAGAAAAAAAAATTTGTGATACTCTTTCCTGGGGTCTTTACTGTTTGAAGACCTCGTATAATTCAATCTTACCTAATAGTATTTCCTATTCTAATAAGTGATTTCTGGTCTACCTTTTTTATTGTTTTACTTCTTCTCATCAGTGATTGGCTGATTCGGTTCCTTGCTGTATGTAGCAGCAATTCTATGGTCCTTATGGCTTTCTATTCTTCATTTCCCTGTTGAAGAGAATTTTTCTCTTCTAGAATGGCAATATTTTGCACTTCACAAGCATTTCCACCGGGTCTTTAAGTTCTTCCTTTTGCAATCTTATGCTGCTTAAATGGCCAGTCTTTGAAAGTATGCAAAATTCCTGCCCAAATATCTGGGCCTAGAGTGAAGTTTTGCCATACTGTAGGTGGTGGTGCTTGCAACAATAGTTTCACACAATCCAGGGCTTTTTATTCTTGCTCATTCCCTTCTATTTCCCACCAACGAGGACTTCATAAAGTGGATTCAAATAAGTAGGTGATTGTATGCAAGACACGTTTTCTTTCTACAAGTGTTCCTGCAATTCTGTTTTCATTTCTATTAATTATTGCCAAGAAGAATCTTGGCAAAAACAAAGTCATGGCTCATGGCTTGTCATTATGAGCTCAAAGTCTTTTAGTTCAAATGCACTTTAAAAAAAAGGGCTTTCATTTGATTCCTTACCTCTAATATGTAAGCCCCTGTTATGCTGCTGGAGGTGCTGTTGACAGAAAAAGTTATGTTCCTTAAATCAATACAGTTCTGAGGTTTTTTTTGGAAATGAATCTTCTCTGATAGCAACCTTATTTAAAAATATTTCTTTTCTTTAGATTAAAATTTATCCTGACTAATATAAAGTGGAATGAAAAAAAACTTTCCTTGCACATCTTAAAAACATCGTTATGGACAACTAACATTAGTATAAAAATATTGATTTCAACTGACGCACAAGATTATTTAAAAATATTTTCCTATATAGAAAAGTTGTTAGCTATAAATAAGAATTTAAATTTGTTCAGATATAGAATTATTACATGTTAATCAACTTTGTGGGGCAGGTAAACAGACTGTGGAGCTGCATCTTTAGGATACGGATTTATGACACAAGTATTTTCCTTGTAAAATTAGCTATGGAAGCGATAAAGTGCATACAGATCATCATAGATCAGAGATGTACTTCTATTATTGAACTCTGAGAAAGTAAATAAATTTTCAAATTTAAACATTGCACTGTAGCTAGCTCACATGATTCAGATAAACTGAGATTATAAAGATGGAAACTTTACTGTGGTGTGTGGTGTATAGTGTATATATTCTAAAGAAATCTATTCTGCATTTTTTGTCTTTTTCTCCATGATCTCTCTTCCAGCACCAGATGCTCCTGCACTGTCTAGATGATATTAAATATATTTTCTCATTCCAGTACCATTTTGCTTAATTCTAATAACAATGTTGCTAAAAGCAATTTAGTTCTGCTTGGTTTTCCAAGTGCCCCACTATAAGCAGTTCAAGTGGTAGTTAGTGTGATTTTGTGAACCCTTTTTTCAATTCTACATAACTGTATTTTTAGTAATAAAATAAGCATTTAACATATAAAAAATATACTGAAAGATTTTCAAAAAGAACATAAAAAACAAAAGACAGTGCATAAAATACCTATTGTTAGATATATTACCAAATACTTTTCAGGGTTTTTCTTCCTAGTTTCCTGGTCTAGTAGTAATATAATTTGTAGGACCATTTTCAATGTTTAAAATAAAAAAAAATCCTTTTCACATCCTAAAATCTTCTCAGTCATTTTCTGCCTTTTAAGATAAATTTAAACTCTTGCTATAACAAGTTCTTTAAGTGGTAAGTTTTGATGTTTTACACTTTTTGTTGTCTTGCATTTCAGGAACATCATGCATTGCATTGTCCTCTACAAAGGGCAGCTGTCCCTGCTGTGCAGCTGTGTTAACACTGGTCTTGCAGCATGACCAAAGCCCTTGCCTCCTACCCTTTCCATCTGACTGGTGCACGAAGATGCAACTTGGAGTTGGATCAAGCCTGCTAAAGGCACAATGTCCTCCCTCTGATCCAGTTTGCTCTCCAGATGGAGGGAAGGCAAACATGAAGTGGGAGTCAGCAGAACTTTTGCACCAGTCCTATCTTTTATTCGCTCACCACAATAGACTTCATGTACTACAGTCATTCACCTCCTTCTGCCTTTTCCGCCCTTTCTTCAACCCCCGCCCATAACAGCAAAGAAAACAATCAGGAATGTTCTCTCTTCTGAGTCACCCTTAGGGAATCTGGCCATTTCTTCTACTCCTGTCAAGTTGAGCTCAGACTAGCTCTTGGAGAATTTGAGTAGTTCTATGAAAAATAATCAAATCAAGAAGAACTCCAACAACCTTCCTCCACAACAAACAAGCAGGCAAACAAACATTGTATTTATTTCTCCTTTAGAAGACTGCAGATTTAGAGGTAACAAAATGGGCACAGTTTGTCTCCTAACAGATTATGAATGTCATGTGACATTGCTTGAAAAGATGGAAAATGTTTACACAAACTGTCAGAGATAGCTAAGCTAGTTTATGATATGTCACATGCATGTTTTTTGAACCAAAAAGTTTGTCCAAACACCTACTGTTTGGCTGTAGAATATATGAGAAGACAGATCTTGTTGACACATGGCAGCTGCATTTCAACTCATCATGAAATGCTTTGACTTCAACAAAATTCACACCATGCTCCAAAGAAGAAGAAAAAGGAATCTTACAGTTTCCATTTCTCTTTTAATGTCCTTCACTGAGGATGAACTACTCTGATATTGCAGGTGTTACATATCAGGTAAGCAAAACAGTAAAGCACCTCCATTATTTTGTTTTGTTTTTTTTTCCCTTTTTTCTCTTTGTTTCCTTGTTGGTTTGGTTTTGCTTTGGGTATTTTTATTTTTTTTTTTTTTTTTAGTTCAGACTCCATAAAGAGGTAAATGTGACCTTCTAGTCACTGCTGTTTCACAGGAATAAGGCAGGGAATTCCACCAGAGCTAGAGATTCCCTAGAGAGGCCCTGGTAAGGGAAGTGGGAAGAATCGGAAGGTAGAAGTGATGGTAGGGGATACACACAATGGAATGAGTAACCTTGAATCCCCACATAGCTTTGATTTGCATCAGGAAATGGTGAAATTGTAGTAAAGTCAATCTCTGACTGCAAACATGCCTTAGGAATCAAAATACTTGGTTTGGATTTGCATGGCTTTTAACAAGGTTGGAATGCAATACGCACTTACAATGTTCTTCTAAAGTCACCCTCTCCATCAGACTCCCAAACCAGTGAATCTTCCTCCTTCTTTATTAGAAAAAATGTTCTCCTGTGGACATAAGATAAGTGGTGAAGGGAAGAACTATAAGTGTGTGAGTTGAAAATAGTCTTGTTCAGCTCAAATTGCAAGTGAAGTCCTGTCCATATACCAGCCGTTAGTGAAATGGTGTTCTGCAATGTTATTGGCTTTTGTTATTTTTCAGTTCTCTACATCAGCATTCCTATGAATACAGTTCATAACTGGCACCAGGTGTTATCTAGCAAATTACTTTTGTCTTGCAAACTCCATATGCTTTCCTTATATGATGCAGTTTTGGTCACACTTGCTCATTTCTATATGTTTTTCTACTTTCTCATTTTTCTTCCATGAAACTCATTATTAAGAAAACAATCAGTAAATAGAGTCAGAAATTAAAGTATAATTTCCATTAATTTAAAATTATATAGAATCTTTTAAAGGACAAGAATTTTTTATGTATTATTTTGAAATGTTGATAACTTGTGTATGCATATTTTCTTAATGTGATGTGTTCTCTGCTGTTTTGCAATCTAGGTCCATGTTTTTTTTCCAATTTCCTTATAAAGCTGAATTATTTTCTTAATAAGATTTAAAGAAAAATTATCATAATTATATTCTGCATCAAACAGATATCTGATGGATATTATAGAGTGTTTTCTATGAATGAACTCTTACTGTGACCTTCCAGGTTAAATTTTCCAACTTGAAGTGATGTTTTCACTGTGGCTGAGAATGTCTATATTCTAAGTGTACAGGTTCCTCCTGTTTCAATTGATTCTCCTATGGTTTGTGAGTCTATCCTGACTAAATATTTGACATCATAAGATTTGCTTATATGAATTATTTATTTTTTTTTTTTTCTTGGAAATCATTCAGAGTAACTACTGAAATACATAGACAGTGATGCTTAAGGATCAAGTCTGTTCCAGAATGAAGAACCAATCAGAACATTAAAATCTTGAGGAAAATTCTGATGACATTTACCAGTCTAGATGTAATTATATTTGCCTTTTATCATTATATGTCTCCTCACCTACTCTCAGTGTATTCTGGATATTTCTTCTTCAAAATTTTTGAGATGAGGCCGAACATCCACCTGCTGGAATAGTTCTGTAATATCCACCTCTCCTTGATTGGACATATGCCTGGCAAATAAACTATCTCATTCCTAAATTCTGAGAAATATGAAGAGGTCATTAGATGACCTTTCCAGGAGGAACAATAAAATAAAATATTTGCTGTCATTGGCAACTCCCTAAAAAACTCACCATATTTTGGAGCTTTGCATCTTTGAGTTCATTGCAGTCAGACAGACCTAATATAACATGCAGGTGAGAAATATACCTAGAATGGAAAGACAGTAAATATCATAGTCCTTGAATATTTCTGGAAGATAAACAGACCCTGAAGGCCTGCCCTAATGTGAGCAGGGATTGAGGGGGAGAATCTAAATGTGGAAGCAAGGTTACTGTGGTGGGCTGACCTGTCTAGATACCATGTACCCACCAAAGCCGCTCCATCACTCCCCACCTGTGCTGGATGGGAGAAAGAAAATACAACTGCTGTTCAGGATGTTTCAGTCTTGCTGAGTAGCCAGACCTGTTACAAGCTGCTGTGGACTTGTTTCTGTTGGTCATTCTCACCTTGCTCGGAGCTACCTCCTTCCACTCCCTATTGAAGAGTTTTATTTGATCGAGTAGAGCTAAGGGGAACCAAAGATTTTTGCTTTCATCTGCATGATCACACATTTTGTCTTAGATGTGTATAAAACCCTTATTTGATGTAGCCCTCATTTTTTGATGGGATTCTTTTTCATATGGAGTATATCAATAATGCTCAATATCCTGTATGCAATCATCTTTGAGATTAAAATTTTGGAGTATTTTTGTGTATTTTAATTCAAGTATTCATAAACATTCAAAAATGGAACTAATGAATGAGTATCTAGCAATTTATGTCTTTTGAAATTGCACCGAGGATGTCTCTGAAGCCAAAAGACCATAATTTTGTATAGTTCTCAAGTGTGCCCGATACTGTACAATTTTCTGATGTCTGAAAGTATCTTTTCAGTAATCGCTTTCTGGAGAGCTCTATATTTGCTTTCTAAATGATATCTTCTAAATTATTTTTCATTTAACCTTAACGAGTTCTTTTTCTAGGCTTATAATATCAAAATATTTTACTGTGTTACTTGAGGTTTTTGCAAGAAAAAATATCATAAATTAAACAAAGAAACAAATATTAAAAATTTTTTAAAAGGGCATATATAAGGAATTAAGAACGTTAATTAAGAAATTAACTTTTCTTAATGCATATGCTGAAGAAGTCCTAGACCTGAGACTTCATTCACTGGACCTGATAAAGATGTCTTCTGAAAGAATTAAAAAATTTGAAAAGGCATTTGTCTTCAGAAAAAAATAAAAGCATATGTCAAACAAACAAGCAAGGCAGATTGGTACAGCATGGTCCTAAATGAACAGTACCTGACATAACAATAGATACTGATATTAACTGTGCCAAAGGAAGAGTAGGATCTATGAGTTCTCACAGAGTAGGATGAGTCATGAAATATGTCAGAAGGGAATCAGAATGTAAATTCTCTTCTTTATAAGATGAAAACAAGCTGTGAGCCTGGGAGCTACCAGGCCACAACCTTTACCAACAATTCTTCTCTATTCTTCCTATTGCAGTTTTGCAAGTTTATCTAAAGAGAAGTTTAAAGCCAAACTTTACAGTGGCTGGAAAGATCAAGAGACATTGAAACTTGAACTCCTGCTGCTGTTCTCAGCATGTAGAGAGAAGCTGTTGGGATCACCAGGTTATTTGATACCCTTGGTGTTATAAATATTTGTGTATATTGGGGTGTGGAAAAGTGAGGATGAAAAACATGCCTGGGAAGTAGGAAAAGGAGATTTGATACAGTTGGTGCAATCATGAAGAGTCAGTTTGTGGTGAGCAGACCAAAAAAGATAAGGATTTTGATAGTCTGCCCTATTCTGTCTGTTTCTTTAAGAGAGAGGAAGGAAATTGTGCTGACTTGTCTCATGCTTGTCCAGTTGTTCTCTGGGGCAGGAACATTACAAGTCACTGTTTCAAATACAGGCTGTCACTTTAGATGATAGAACAAAGGGAAGAGATTGAAAGTAAATAAATCTTGAATTCACACAGGTATAAAAAGACCTTTTTCTATAAGCAGGCCATTCTAAACATCATTCTGAATGGTTTGTGAGGCAAAAATAATGGGCTTGTTTGAGAAGCAATTGAGGTACTTTCTGACAAAAATAGTATATTAGGAGATTAGTCTCCAAGGGGTGGATAACCTTTTCAGTTTCTAAGTATTTCTTCTGTTCTCATGTGTGAGCTTACAATCTGTTAGTCTCAAAATATATCTACAAACCCACAGGCCCACCTTCCTGACAGCTGCTCAAACAACAGAGCGGGGGCGCAGAGAAAAAACTCTGCCCTGTCACTCACCCAGCAGTTCTGAAAAGCTTGGTAAGTTACTCATACAATCCAGAAATGCCAGTCAGAGTGGAGGGGGACAGAGGCGGGGGGGAGGAGAGAAGGCTCTTAAAGTGCAACATTTGCAACACACGCGCTAAAACTAAAGGGGCCAATTAGTATAATAGGTTTGAAATCATTTCAACACACTCCTAAAGACAAAAGAAAAATTGTCCTTCAGAAATGGGACTTTATTGTTCAGATGAGTACAGAGCTGAACAATGAATTCTATCAGTTTTGGAGGCAACATTCCTTCTTCTTCATACCGGACCATACATTATTAATGAGCACTATTTTCAAGTGTGAAAGAACTGTTTGAAAAGCATTAACATAGTCTATTGGATGTGATTGACACTGTCATCCCTTTCATTTTGCTGTTGGCAAGAGGCATCCCTGTAGATTTATGTGCATCTGGACATTACTAATATTCTCCTTGTTATGCACTCTGGGCAGCTGTGATATGGAAATTTTTAGCATGGTTTTTAGAGAAGGAGTTTACTGTTGCTATCTGCACAAAAAAAGGAATAATTATCCTTCTCTGAGATTTTATCAGCCAAAAATATTTAATGTCTGGTTCTTTAATAACCCTAATTTGTTTTCAATGTGTACCCTTTTTAAAGGAATTTCATCAAGATTATGTGGATTCTCCAGATATTTCCAGTGACTCTTTTCGAGGCAGACAGTTTCGTTTCTGGGACTCATGTCCACTCATCCTGATTCTTTTAACCTCCATTTCTTCAAATACGTTAGATTTCTAATTAGGTGGGAGCATCAAGGACTACAGCTAGTGTCTGTCTGCTGTTTAGAACCACCAAGTCTTTTCTGATTTGCATGTGTAATGGCTTTTAATCACAAAAATTAAGACCAATGAAATTAAGAACCACTGAAACAATAAATCCAAATGACATATACTAAAAAATTACTAGAGATTATGGAGGTTTTTTTCAAGGTAATGATATTTTTATTTGTTTTATACATAAATTTAGAATTATTTTTGTTTCTCAGGCCATATAAGAATTTGCCATCACTTTATATGCATGAATATTATAATGAGTAGACAAAAAGAGGGGAAAAAACCTACATAAAAGAGTTATACTGAAGACTGATACTAAACATGAATTCCTATGTAGACATTGCATGAAAAGAATTATGAATATGAGGAACCTGTATCTAATCTAGATATTTTTAGTGTTAGCTTTGATGTATCTATGTACAAGTATATAAAAGGTATAGATGCACAAAATCAAAAACCTTATTCAGGGGAATGAATTAGGACATTAATTAGGCTATAATTTTGGAACCTCTTTTAAAGACAACCCTTTTGCTAAGCAGCCATCTCAGGAGGGCTCTTGATCGGAACAGAACTTAACGCCAAGGATCTGTCTGAATCTTTGGGTATGAGACAAAGTAACATCATTGGGTTAGAGTATTATTACTCAAAGCTGTAATATTTTAAAATATATTTTCTTATCGCTGCATACTGAATCATATGCAATGATCTAGTAGGGAAGACATGAGTTTTTAACTCAATGTAGAATTAAATTCTCCTCCAGTCTGCTCCAAAAAGCCTATCTTCATATTCAAAAAACATCTCACCTCATCACTGTTTCCTTTACTTAGAGGTTTATACGACTACCATGTTGCATCCAGCTATCAGAGGCTCACGATCAGTTGTTTTCTGCTCACATTCAGCAGGTCTGCACTTTGAGTGACATTTCCACCACCTTCCTCAGAGGTCAGGCCCAGCTTCTCTATGGAAGGTCCGTTGTTGGCCATCCCAGGCTGTGAGAGTTCAGCATTAAGATCCTTCCTGCTTGGCAGCACAAGGAACTGCCACTGCCCCACTAGACAGCCTAATTACACCAATCAATCACAGAAATAATTTGCATGGCTAGAAGTAGAAAGGTTATAAGTCATAACTTGCCACCTGAAGAGGTAATGAAAGAAAATATGGAGTCAATGTAAAAGTTTAAAAGACATGCAATACAACAAAATCTTCTTAAATTGTTAATCTGAATTAATTTATTTTTGTTTCTACAAAAATCTAAATGGGCTATTTAGATATGGATAAAACCTTATAAATTTTTAACTAGTTATCAGACTTGATGCTTTGTTGCTTTAATGTGTTTTGAATTTTAGCAATTTCAAATTCATAGCAATGTACATATAGTTATTTTAATGACTGCTTTCTTCCAGCTGAGATAAGATAGCTACTCAGAATAGTCAATAGTCAATAGTTCCTCAATCAGAATGTTGAGGCTCTTAAGTAGATTATTAATTTAGTTTCCCCAGGTATTTTTGTGGTATCTCATGGTTTGACTCAGGAGTGACAGGTGTAGGCCACTTGAGACTATTTTGTGGCTATTCTCAGAGGGACAGATATATAAGAGAAGATTCCTTTAACTTTTGTTGAGCAATTTCTTGCAAATTCTCCTACTTAATGTGTGCAATTTACTTCTCTGCCTTAGCAGAAGAGCGTGTTTATGAGTACTGGCATCAAGACTCCATCTGCTTGGCCCACTGTCTTGCATCAAGTGCTTCCTAGAAAACATTCCTTGCACATGTCCAGAACCCAGATCAATTTATTGGTATTTTTGAAGACATTATAACTAAATACAATTACATAATATATGACTGCCAAAGGTCTTTGCTGTACAACTTATCTGTGTCAAAAAATCATCTTCTCAAATGACTGTACCAAAAAAATATAATTTTGATATTGCACAAGTGCTACAAAACTAGCTATAACCTTAATACACTCTGTATAAGCAGAGAGTGTATAAAGATTAATATCTTCTGTTCATTTTCTTAGGAATGAGCATGCTTTTTACAAGTGTTTTGAAATTTGCAGTGTAAAATAACAGATTTTTATCCAAATATTTGCTACTGTTCAAAATCTATCCTGCTTCCAGCCTGAAGGGGAGGTGTTTTAAAGAAAAATAACAATGGTTTTTGTGTCTATGTGAAAAGTTAATGAAGAAAAAATATTTTAATTGGAGATTTTCAGATTAGACTAAAATTCTTAAGGACTCTGGAAAATCTGGGAAAAGAAACTTTTTAAATTTTATATATATTCACCAAAGACAGCAAAGCAGTCACATTTCTTGGTGTTAAGAAACCACTCCTTCATATCTTGTGGTACAGTATTCTTGCACATATTCTATCACCTTGGTAATCCATGAAAGTGGAGGATCACACGATTTACCTTCTTTGTCTCTCCCACGTTGCAGCTTTGTCTTCTCCTCATGGAAAGGGTAAATCACAAGGTAGTTGCAATGGGCTGCTAGAGGGGCAGTTTATTAATTTTTCTGTTCTGTATTGATGTAAATACAAGGATTTTGTCTTTGATTTATATCTTTTAGCAGAATCTGTTTTAGGAAATAACTGGAAACCCATGAATTTTAATACTTGTCCTCTAGTGAGTCCAAACATGAAGAAGAAAAATGCGTGTTTTAGGAGTACAGGCTGTAATCCTATTCTTTTGTATTTTCCTCATGTCATGTGCCTGAGTAATACACATTCATGTCTAAACGGAAGAAATGTATAAGAGAGCATATATTTGGTTATATTTTGGTTGAACCAGTCTGGGATACACACAGAGATAAAGACAGATACTGGAAAGTGTTGTGGATTGTAACAATTAGTTATGTTCTTCTGTCAAAATTTGAATTACACAAGAACTTGCTGTCAAAACATATCACCTCTCAGAATGAAGTGCAACACCAGATGAAGAGCTGAATTAAGGAGTGCATGAACAATTGTTCAAGACAAAACCAGAAGAATGTTTCACCGTCAAAAAATCTCTAATGGAAAGGTTCTATAAAATTTAATGCAAGAATTATAGAAATTATTCAAAACACCATATTTCTATAATAAAACTATTTTGGCTACCATGCTCCAAGTCTTCTGGAGACTTTTTCTTTGTTTTTTTTTCCCACAGGAGTGTTACATAAAGAGGATCTTAAAATGCCATCATAACTAGTTATACATCCTGCATTTCATTTTCACCTTTTAATATCACTTCTAGCAAAAATCATACAGATAAAGACAAAGACCCCTAAAACTGAGTCCCCCAGGACAGAATCAGAAGTTTTTCTCAAGGGAGATGCATTTCTCCCTTTGTTGACTTGTCTCTTGCCACTACCACAGTAATGATAACTTCCACCATGTCCATCCATAACAGATTCTCCAAATTCTTCCTTCATTAAAAATGAGAAAAAAAAAAAAAAAAAAAAGGAAAGCTGAAATATAGTCACCTAAAATTCAAGAATTGGCCACAAAGTTCATGAAGAAACTAATGAATGGAAATTTTACACTGGGTTTTGTATAGTTTAACTATTAAGATTAAGGAATAAAGGTAAAGAAAGCTGTATTCACATATGAATATTTAAAACAAATTAATGCCTTCTCTGAGGAACTGGAATTATTTTATTTGATACCTTTCTAATTATTAGCCAAATGATGCTGTGACAAGGTTTTTGACCAGTGAAGATGATTAGATAATAGCCAGAGATGTCCTTTACCATTTGACCAATGTTTCTGTCTCAATCACATTATTTCCCAAGACATAAAAGCATAAAGTTAATAAATTCACTCCTGATTAGTGTTGTGCATAAAAGCACTGTCAGGTTTTTATATACAGTTTAAAGTCAGCCTTTAAAAAGCACATTTTTGATATCATTTTCAATTTGAAATTGTTTATTTACAGTGCTTTGGAAATTCTTTACTAATTCTTTAATATTTAATTTACTTTTTACATTTCCTTATATTTTTGTGTGGAATCTTTCTTACTGAACCATGTGAAGCAAATTTTAAGACTTTCATGATAGAGTTTCAGTCTGTTTCTCCTGAGAACTTCCCATGAAGGAGTAAATATTGCACACCAGCAAAATATTTCTATGATTCTTATCTTTTTTTGCTGTTTAGTTAGGTTTGTGGAGAGCTACTTTTTTATCTTGGTAATCGATATGCCATGGCTGATGATTTTGATTGAAGTAAAAAGAGAAAAGAATATTTCCCACAGGAATCTCCAGGGAAAGTAATGTTCAAATGTATATAAAAAATACAGAATGATTGCAGTTTTATGCCTGAGGAAATTCAGGATTAGAAGATATTGTAGTATGTATACCAATCACTGCAAAACGGTTTTAAGTTAGAGAAAAAAAAAAGTTAAAATACTAAGCTTACTTAATACAGGGTTTTTTGGAGTTGTTGGGGTCCCTGCCTTCTCACTCCTGTGCTTCTGTTTTGTAATTTATTTTCTCATTGATCAGCTTCACAAAGGAAAAACAGAACTCAAACCACAATTCTGCTATGCATAGTTTACACAGATTGCAGATGATTTAAAAAAAAAACGAACAAGTTACTGTGTGAATTCCCAGGTATTTCCTTATGCCTTCACTTGATCTCCTTTTTTATATGTGATCAAAGGTTTTGTCTATAGCATGACAACCCTGGTTGTTAATAATTTGGCACATGAGTCATGACATCTGCCTGGCTCAGAAGGGTACACAGAACATTTCACCATCTAACATGCTCAAAATACCAGAAAAAAAAAAGTCTACAAGATATTTAGAAAG
This sequence comes from Cinnycerthia olivascens, assembly GCA_035048155.1. Classification (NCBI taxonomy): domain Eukaryota; kingdom Metazoa; phylum Chordata; class Aves; order Passeriformes; family Certhiidae; genus Cinnycerthia; species Cinnycerthia olivascens. Next base: position 74,426,322 of record JAWWMU010000153.1, on the reverse strand, counting down.
CATAAGTTTTGCTTCTGAACACTTGCTTAAGAATAGTATGAACTTCTCAGGACAAAGATAAGGTCAAATTCATCAGCAGTATCTTTCTGCTATGGAAAGGGATTAAACTAATCTTTGAGGAAATAGACTTGTCACATACTCTTTCTTAGAAAGCAGCTCACTAATTCTTTCAGCTCAAATCCATTCTTTCTATTCATGAAAAATACATCCTTCCTCCAGACCTAGTGACCTAAATGTGAACGAAACAGACCATCTCAAATTGTATTGTATCCCATTTCTTCCTTTGTCAGTCCCCAGAGATTCTGAAGAAATTCCCCCTCTTCCTTAGACTCCTTCCCAAGTTTTCCGGAAGACAAGGGGGAGAAATAAATCCATCCTGACTCTGGAAGGTTCCCAGGACATGCTATGAGCTAATTAGCATTTACACAATACAAATATGCAGCATTAATATGGTGGAAATATTGTAGTGCATTCTTTTCAAACTTGCATGGAAATATGGGATACACGGGACCCTCGCTAAAGAGGGAACTTGGTGTCAGCGTGCCTCCAGTTGTTTCTGCACTTTGGGACAACTATTAGTGGACAGTCAAAAATCACAATGCAAACCAAATTAAGGAGTAAAGGAACTAGAAAACTCCTCATCACAGAGAGAATATCATATAGACCTTGCTCTTTGTTTTTCTTTTTCCCTGGTTTCATAATAAATAAACCATGAGCATGCATTGTATTTATACTCAAAAATAATTAAATAATTAAAAAATAACCCCTTATTTTGTGGGTTGCCTTTCAAATATCTATTGAGGGAAATATGAAAATTGTCTCTCATATCAGTAAAAGAAATCTCAGAGTACTTTCCTTCATTATTTGCCTGCTCTACTGTGAAATAAAAAAATTAACAATTTGATTAATTCTGCAGGAAGAAAAACAAAATAAAACATAATCTGGAACAACCATATTTCTAAGGGAAAAAATTAGAAGTATAGCAGAAACGAGTTTAATATTATTTTAAACTTTTTTTTTCCAAGATATCCACAAACCTGCTTGTTCAATAACAAACTTGAAGTTATCCCTTGATCTACTAAAACTCATTAGGGTTTTACTACTTGTTTTAATGGGAATATGCGGAGGACCAATTTGTTGTCATCAGTATGTTAGAAGTGGAAAAAAGGTTCATTGTTATCAAGAATTGATGAAACTGAACTTTTTCCAGGGTCTTACAAAGCACTTTTATTATTCTTATTAACATAGCTTTATCCAGGAATAATTTTTTACTTTTTATTCATATTTTTTTTTTTTTTTTCTTTTACTCTATATCTTTTTTGCCATTATTGTCATTTACTTATGACAAAATTCTTTACAGCTCTCTGGGCTAACAAAACTTTAAAGTTAAACTTAAAAGTTTCTGTGTTTATGGCCCTAAACTTTTAATCAGATAGTAATTCTGATTATAAATACACTTCACAGGTATGGATTCTTTCCACCTGAGGAGAACCAAGTCTCCTCAAATATTAATTAACATTCATCAGAGTCAAGAATTTGCTGATGTTGTTACGGTATTCTCAATTAGTTGTCACTAAGGCCATCTAGAATAGAATTTATCATGAAATTAAGACAGTGGGACTGAATGTCTGGACATAAACATCCACAAATGTGTATATTATCAAGTCTTTTGTTATGTCCAGTGGAGATTCAGTCAATGCAATTAATTCAGATTAGAGAGCAACAAATCTCATCTAAGTATAAGCAACTAAGGTGGGATTTGTTTACTTAAATATTGCTGTCTTTTGCTCTTTCAAATGAGTACACAGGGTATATGCATAAAGCTGACCTGTCACGGTGTTCCAGCTGATCTCTGCCTCTCTGGAGTGGCAGCTGGTGACTGGGCTGGATGCAGATGCAGGACACGACACTTAACAGTATCTGAAAAAAATGTTGTATTTAACTGAATAACTTCCCAAGCTTTATTACTTTTATGGCTTAATTCTTCATAGACTATGATATAACTCCTAGCATAGGCGACAGATAACTTCTGACACCCTCGTGGAGAAGAGCAATTTTTATATTGTCCTGACTCTTCTGTCACTTGTTAATAAGCTAAATAAGTAATTTGGGATGTGAGCTAAAGATGTTCATTTTGTTAAATGCTTCAATTTAGAAAAATAAATCACACAATCACACAACTCAGGAAGCTCTGTAAACCTGCCACTGATTCAATGATTTGGACCCAAAGTTCTCAGTGATTTTAACACCTTAACTTTTATAAAACTGGTAGCTAGGCAGACAAATGCCTTTATCCTTATGAGTCCATATCCATAATGATCACATTAATTGCTTTATACTATACATTTTTTAAGCATGTGCAGTGAGAGCGGAGGTGCAAAGCCTTCCCATGGAGTGCTCTGAGAGAATCAGGTTACTCTGAACAGAAATTTCCACAGCACAGAGGGAAGTCAGATGAAATCAGCATGAGCATATAACTGCAGCAGATCTTAACTCAGGTGCCTCAAATTTGATATAACTATTGAGATATGACTGGTGTAAGAATGACGGATCCTTTTATTATTTTCAGGTAGGTAGATAAAAATTTAGCTGATTTTAGTTATTTCATATAAACCTTGCCCCAATTACCTTGAGTCATTTAATCTTAAAATTTTTCCTTTTCAATTATGCTTAAGTGAATTTTATGTTTTCTTCTTTTCTTTTCCTCTATGATTTTCATTATATGTTGTTTACGATCCTTCCGGTATCATTCCAGAGTAATTTTTTTGCTTCAGTGTAATTTCTCAAGATGCCTATTGATGAATAAACTAAAGGAAGATTTTTTCATAAGTCTTCTCCTCCTCTGTGTTAAATATTTTGAACCTTCTACACTTACACTAGTCTTTCAGCAAAAGCCTCTCAATCTCTAGGAGACCCTTCAAAAGCAGTTTTATGCAGTTTAGGCAAAAAGAATGCTTGACCTATTCCATAATGGGAGCATGCTATTTGCAGATAAGGAAGAATGAGTTATAAATTTCCTGTCAGCAGCTCATGATGCATTTAAGAGTCATATATTCACACATTCCAGCAAAAAAGTGCTTCCTTTGAAGAGTGGAGAAGGAAAATAAACAATCGAACTAGCATTTTGTGTTGGATTAATGGCATATTTGGAGAAACTGCTGCAAAACACTACAAAAGGGTAATCCAACATAGTCCCACTGTAAAAAATATACTTTGTATGTATTGGTTCATGCAGCATTAAAATGAGTCATTAATAAAAAAAAAAGATTATAGGTAAAAATCAGATTTCTTTTAAAAGTAAGAATGACCATGAAGGGGGATGTTCCTTGGGGAGAAATTGGTAGGATATATGTGTCATTTTTCAAGTCAGTACTTCAGCCCACTTGTATACAAAAATACCAAACCATAATTTTATAGCTCCTTTATAAACCTGCATTTCTCACTCCTTCCATGTGTCTATCCTAATAGGTTACTTGAAAGGCAAATCCCACTTTCCCAAGAATGGTAGTACACAAAATTTCATTTATTGCTTCTTTGATCCCTGTAAAAGAATTTCAACAGCATGTAGAAAAGCGTCACCCAGATTTCTTTATGTTACTATAGAAAAGTTTTATTTATAAACCAGACATTTGGGCATATTCTGAGAAGTGTTACTAATTCCAGTTCTATTCATGTCTGCCTCCTCAGGGCAGGTGTGGTCCCTCAAGAGGAGCAGTTTGCCATTGCCTCCTGTGAAAACCAGGCATCAGGAATCTCAGACTGGATTTGCAGAAAAGGGTGCAAAGACCTAGGCTGTAGCAATCTCAGACAGAAAAGGGTTCTATTCAACCACAGTGCTCTGCAACTGTTCCAAGGCCAAAGTTGTGTTCAGAAGTTGAGTTTAGAAGTGAGTTAACACATTTGATCCTTCTACCTGGAGAAAATGGCAGCGGAGAATGTGAAATGCAATTCAAGCAAATGCCGAGTTGTAACAGAGACCACTGATATGTTTTCTTGTGAGCTACTACAGCACTCCAAGTTGTACATTTGTTGTCTACTTTACAAAAAAAAAAAAAGTAAATTGAAGAGAAGAATTTTTTTTTTAATGATCTTTACTAGTCTGGATAAAAATGAAGTTTTACATAAGGCAATAAAAAAGATCTTTGTTTTCGTTTTTTATATTTAGGAGTATATTCTAAATAGGAAATAGGTTTAAAATATGTTAAGAGTAGGAATAGATTCATTTATTTCATTATTCGGTTGCTGGAGTGGACAGATAAAGATAAGGAAGTGATGATTTTATAAGACAGGTTGGCTTTTTAGAATATAATGCAGGTTCATAAATGACATCACTTTGAGTTCAGTTACCATTTTGTTAAATAGCAAATATTGATTCTTCAGGACACTGACACAAAATGTCTAGATTAATTGAAAGCAGATTGCTTCAGTCTCTTTATATTTGAGTCTAAGGACTAGGACAAGTTGTCATTCTTTCTTCCCCTTCTTTTGTTATAATATTTATCTATATATTTAATTTTAAAAAATTACTTTCACCCTTTTTGCAAAGGAAAATGGATTTTTTTTTTTTTATTTTAGGAAACTATGTCATAACTGAATCTGTACCTATATCCTAAAGACATTAAACATTAGTTCTTCTGCTGTTAAAAATGCTATGGTGGTAAGCTAAAGGATCCTATGAAATCTTGCATCTTCAGACATATATGTTTTGAGCCAGTAAAGTTACTTGTAGGATTATGAAAAAAAAAAGCCTGAGATTGTATCACTGTTCTTCCAAGAAAATTTTTAACTTTAAAACATAACATGTTCCATAAAACAAAACAAAACTAACATTGAAAATCAAATCATAAATTAAACAGAGAATAATATATAACAAACGGCCTGTAACTTAAGACAGTGAGGAAATTTTTTTCTGCCTGAGTGATTCTAAGGAAGGTACTACTGACAGATGTAAGGGACACAGGTTTATTTAAAGGACATGTGCACAACTATGAGTTTAGAAGACAAGGAATGAAGTATTCAGGAAGCTTGCACCATCTTCAGACTTCTAATGCAGAACTTAATACAAAATCCACAAAGTCAGCCAAAGTAGATCCTTACATTTTTGACACCATGGAAATTGGATAGCTGGAAACCTAAATGCCACCTGGTATTTTGTGCTAAAAAAGGCATGACTCAACTGCATTGCAAGCTCTGTTTGAAGTGAAAATTGCTCACCGTTAGATTTTATGTTCTGCCAAAACAGGCCATAGGTATCTGTGGCCTCCTATGAGCATTCAGGAGAATGCCCCCAGCAAGTACTGTGGTGAAGGTCAAATACCCTCTGCAGACAGTGCTGCACAGAATCCTGAATGTCTCCCTGACATTCAGGGGTTTAGCAACAGCATTGAATGTCACGAAAGAAATGACATGCAACACTCTGGGTGGAACATGCCTCCTGCATCAGTTCATCTTAAAACACTTCTGGGAATTAGGCAGAGTTTGACATAAATTTGTACAGAATAATTTATAATTTCCACTTCATCTGAATATTTTTATAAAAGAAATATTATCACAAAGCATTGCCTTAATAAAGAATTAGGTTGATTTTAATAATCCGCTTTCCTTAGTTAAAAAGAAAGGCATAAAGTCTACAGGAGTGCATAAATCATAATGGTTTCTGATATGTTTAATATCACTCACCATAACGTAAAGCTAAAAGCAAGGGTGTAAAATCAAAATAGATGTAGTCACATGTTATTCGTTGTCTAGAATCCATGTCAATGCCTCTGTTAATAAAGGAAATGCATCACAATCTAGTTTATGATTCTGCTGCCATCTGCCTTGGCACATCTTATTTCTGTTCAGACAAATTCTCTTTTGTCCCAAGCTGTACTAACTGCATCCAGATTGCTTGGGAGGAGGTGTTCCTGGCCCATGATAGCATCAAACTGTGCCTGGACATAGTCTCTGAGAGTACTAGTTAGTCCAAAATTATTTCAGGGGCCATGCTAAAAATTTAACAGTATGAATGACCACATGTCCATGTGCAAGTCTGTGCATTGGCTCTGTTCAGTTTGCCAGAACATATGTATTCCATATTATTTGGTATCTGTTAGTGGTGTTATATGTGTCTGTGTAAGAAAAATAGAAACGGAAAACATAATCGTACTGAAATCAGGAAAAGTGAAGGGAATGCGCTTATGGTGAAACAGGAGCTGTGCAAAATTTACAGCATTAGTAGAGGGCAAATTTTCTCCTTCATTAACCTTCATGTTAAATCGCCAGAAGATACTCCTCGTGTGTGTGAAATTCCTTTTAATATATTAGCTATTCAATACTGTCCACAATCCCATCTTTTAACCTTAGCAGCCTGACATCACATTTATCCTGCATGTGGATGAATTAAAAAAATATTTTGATAATTTGAAGCAATATATCATGTGTTCATTCCACTATTGGCAAGAAAAGGGAAAAGGTACACAAAACAAGTATATGTGAAATATTATTCTTTCTGAAACCACTTTGATACGATCAGCCTCTAACAAGCTCTGAGGTCATTGAGCATTATATATGATGTTACACTATGGATAGCACTTCAGGTTATTAGTGCACAGTTGACTGTCAAACTTAACTGTGAACTCCAACACAAGTACTCCAGTCCACAGAATAGAAAAATGATCTCACCCCATTGTACATGAATGAGATATATGAACATATGCTGGACACAGGGTATATTTAAAGAGGGGCAAAATCTCTTTTGGAACAATTGTCAGAAGGAAATATATATGCAAAATACATTTATGTCTATTATTATTTTACAGATCTTTCATTGCTTTAGAGTATTTTCATGGTAAGGTTCACTGTATGTTCAGAACATACAGTGAACCTTACATACAGATATGGTTCAGAAACAGAACTATCATATACTTCTCCCTGTAATTTTTTTTAAATTCTATCATTCTGTAAAGAAAAAAAGTAAAGTTTTTTCTAAAATGCTCAAAAACTCATGCAAAAGAAATTAGCAAGACACCTTCAAGTGAAACACTGGGAAAATGATCACTTCTAATCAACTTTGCAAACATAACTTTTTCGTTGGTTGGGGTTTTATATAGTATAAAATATACAAGAAGAAAAAGGCAAAACAAAAAAAATCCCCAAAAACAAATACAAAAATGCTGTAAATAATATATTTTGAAATGTATTGAACAATAAATCTTCTGATGTTCTCTGTTCAGACTTGACTATGTTGTTTCTGTTATAGGTAAACTCAGTTAACGCTACTTGAATATTTCTGCTCTCCCAGAGAGCAACAAATTTATAGTTTCTCTTTCAGTTTTAATAATGTGAGAACAGTGTATGATAGTAATATTGCCCAAGACACAAAGATCCTTTCCAAATATCCCAGTTTGCTCAGCAAAATAATCTGAGTCTTAAAATTTCAGTCAGTATTTTAAGTTGTCTGGTCTCCTCAGATGTCAATGTTCTGGAAATCTGAGACTGCTCTCAGAATGAAATAAGCTGTGAGCACATCCCTCCTCATTGTTTCTGTAATATTTTTACTGTACAGAAGAACATCTATTTTGCTCGTAGCTCAACCAAGGCTGAGAAAATCTACATCTCTACCTCTATTGTTATTTATCTTAAACAAAAGCAGAAAAGCCTCAGAGTGATGACAGTAGCTGCCTGGAGGTTTTACTCATAGCATTGCATCTAGAAATGACAGTGGTTTATGACCCAATGCTTCGTGTTACTCCATGAACATACCAGAGTGGTCCAAACTACCTTCATTAATAACACATTGCAGAATATTTTATTTTGTAATATTTCACTCATACATTAATTTGACAAGTGAGTTTGCCCCACATTACTGCCTTTAATTTCTATAACTGAAAGTTTTACCATATTTCCATAAGGCTGACTCTGTTTTAAACAAGATGTAAATAACTGTCATCCACTTCCTTATAACAAAAACTTTCAACTTTTTTTTGAAACTGTTACGAATATCCCCAGTCACTATCTTACTCTATTTCTGCATGTATCTGGATTCCTGTCTCACCCTGGTGTCTGGAATGAAGCAAACAGGTGAAATCCATTGTTTGCATCCTTGTTTTTCTATATTTCTTTGGGAGATTAAACAAACTCAATGACTGTAAAAACTGTTTATTTCCACTAAGACATCTGTTAAACTGCAGTCAAACTTGCCATTTTATTTAAAATATCTATTACAATTATTTTGCCTTATAGAAGTAATTTAATGCTATGTTGACTCCATTATGTGATATGGATTTAGGGCAGCTTTTAACGAAAAAGTTTTGAATTCTAGTGGTTTGAAATTGTTCATCTCTGTCACTCATACATATATCAAAAGTGTCACTCGCATGTCTAAACACACCATCAGATTCCTTAGTTTCCCCTTGTGCACCCCGAGAAAAAGCAGTTAAAGATCTCAGAAACACAGCAGTGGTAGTGAAACCTCTGAAGTTCACAGAACCTGCATACCTCATTGCATATAGCAATTGAAGTTTTTTCTTTACCAGTTCACTTCTTGCTGCATATGTTTCTTCCACTCCTTATTCTCCACTGACTGCCTTCCTTAGGGAAAAAAAACTTGATTTCCAAGGCAGAAACTAACAGCACTGTGGTCTCCTAGCTGCCACAATGTAACCTAATGGCTATCTGAGCATCTCCTCAGATGGCCATTCTAGCAGGTGTTGATGTTGATCCTGCTTCATTCAACAACTTCTTGTTTCCCTGGAAGAAGTTTACATCTGCTCGAGCAAATTCTGTCATCACTGCCATTTCATTTGCAAATGCCATCTGTCTTGGAACTCCCTGAGAAAACAATCTTATCTGGCTCACAAGAGACAATCATATCATTTGCACTTTCCGAGTAATACTTTCTCAAAGCGCTATATGTCATGCAAAAAATGTCACCTCAAACCCAAAATTAACAGATACCATTGTAACCAACTTCCCCACTCCCTGCTTGCAACTCTGCACATCCCCTTTATCACTGACATGAAATATCTTTCTAGAATAGACTTAAAAAACCCACTTCCAAAATTCTCCATTCCTCTGCTCCTGGAAAGACCCTTTCTGAACCCTGAGCCAGATTCAAGACGAGGATGATAGAGTTTCCTGTCTGTGTTTTTATCAACATAGATAAAGCCTTGAGAAATAACTTATTCAGTGTGCCCAAACAATAAAATTGTCTTATAGTTGGCATGCACAAGCACAGCTGGAGGTTTATTATTTCCTCATCTCCATCTTTGGTCAAAAAAAGAGAAGAGCTTGGTCAAAAGCTGATAAAATATCATGTTCATTTAACTTACAGGAAAAGCTCCTCTGTCATCTTCAAGAAAGTGTCACCAACCGTGACAATGATGCCCAGAGATGATATCAGAACTTGGCTGTCTTGTAGTCCTATATCTCAAAGACAGCATAAAACAGATACCATGTGAGCAAATTGTAAATATATTTCTGGCAACACTGTGCTGATTGTTGCTTGCTGCTTTGTAGACATTTCCATAGCTCTCAAGCAGAAACAGGAAAAAGTACATTTGGAGTCACTTAAACACTGTGTCAGGCAAGATTAAGATTGATTTAGGTTAGCTTGGGATTCTGTAGCTAATGTTCTCCACAGGCTCAGAAATGAGATGACAACCAGTGTACAACTAAACAAAAACAAGGGAAATAATGTCTTTATTTCCACTGTGTCAGACTAATCTGTGATAGTACTTGCAAATGCAAAACATTTTTTTCCAGTCTCTGTTGAAAACTAGTGCTGAACATCTTCTGGAGTGTATAGGATGTGCTTTTCCTTTTCACATACTGCCTGATACTAGTGTCTACAAGAGCATAATAGGCCTTAATGCCAATCTTATGGCTGAAGATAAAAACTAGAACAAATTACTAATCTTCTGCTGTGCATAAATAAAATTGATTAGTCCACATTTTTCCTTTTACATAGTCAGGATTTTCTGTCTGAGCAGTGGGAAATGACAGAAGGTACAAATTTTTCAAAGGGGAAGGGGGCAAATTTTGCAAATCTTTAATGCAAATGAAGTCATTTGGTTTAGCAGTAAGATAAGATTACAGATTACTTTGTAATGGGCAGAAAGCAGATAATTATAAATTTATAAATTTATGTTTTGCAGTTTCTGTTCTTGTACCTTCACAAATAAAATACCAAATTTCAATTCTAAAATTATACATCCAGAATGAATTTGCAAAACATATTAAAAATATACTTAAATATTCTCTGCTATAAATATACTAGACAAAATAATAGGACATTGGCCTGAACCCAAGTTACGCCAGTGATCCCAGGGTCTTGCTTGCAATGAATAAAGTTACACAAGTGCATGTTTTACAGATTCAGTCTTGAGTACAAAAACAAGAATCTACACTTAGTTTGGCTCTATAACAACTTACTAATCATCATCATCTATATACAAAAGTAGAATTAAAAAAGGGTGCTGTATTTATTTCAAAATTTCAGCTTTTGAATGTGTACATATATAATGTTCCCCATTCTCTACCTGAGAAGGCAAACCAGCGCAATTATAATAAGCAAGAATCTGACTGTTCTCACTGCACATCACAGAGATAGACACAGAATACACCATGGATCCATACTCAGATATCAAGTTATTGAGAATTTTCAGGAGAAGAGGAAAATTCAAAAGACAGATAATTACTCTAGTCTTTGCAGAGTCCAACATATTTGTATTGGAGTGAAGAAGTTTCAGTTTATTAACAGCAGGAGTCAAAACTTAAGATGTTTTTACATACTTTTTCTTAAGTTATTCATGACCTTTATTTATTTGTTTAAAAGCATACAAAACTTAAAACCATAATTGTGACACTAAGTTTTACAAAACTTAGCCCAGGATACCAAATTTATCTACATAACATTGTCTGACTCACTCAGAAGACTCCAACTCTGCAGACTTCCAGACAGGTAAGAATTAAATGAATCTTTAATAAAACAAGTAACAGTTGCAGAGGAGAAATGGACTTTAGGATACTGTTATTTATTGCTACATTTTTCTTCATTGCTTTTAATGAAAGATGAGTATTTACTTGACAGTACACAATATAGTCAAATAGAGCTCATAATTCTTCCTTTTGATAGTATTTAAAATAAAGTTTTTATCTCAATTAAAAATGTTCGATTTTTGTAAGCAGTCATAATACTTGTTCAGCAGTTTTTCAAAATGCAATCTCACTAATAGAGGAAACTCTTGATTCTATTTTGATTAGTAATAAATGTGTCTTTTCATAAGAAATTTTAAAAGCATTTTTCCATATTTCCTTTGATTTTCAGGCTTGATCAATTTTCATTTAAAAAGATAACATCCCATGAGTCTCAAAACCAACACTAATTAGATATTAAAACACAAATTCAACCAAGAGATTTACCAAGGAATGCTAATGATGAGCACATCATTTTTTTTCTGAATACATTGATTGTTCTAATTGCAAACTGTAGAAAGTTAATAGAATCCCACTGTTTGTATTTTGGTTTTTTGTTGGGTTTTTTGTTTGTTCACCTGTTTGTTTTCTTCTGTGTTAGTTTGCTCTTTTATGAATACTGCATATTAAAAAAAATCTACTGGGGAATAAGTTAGGACTAAGATTTTCATTATTATTAGAAATTGAATAAACTACAGCCAAATATTATTTATAAATTTGTAATCTGTTGAGAACATCAAACTTTAGCCATTTAGAATCTTCATCACTTGGCTGTGTTTAGCTTTGTTTTCTAATACCTCCTCATGTTATCACAGCTGTTAGTTAAGATGGGAATCAAAGGCCAGTCTCTTGACTAGGTGGTCTATCAGGCTACTAGACATAAAGCATCATCATTTCTGAAATCAGTGAGCAATAAGAAAACAACATTGTATTCGAGCACTTTTGACATTCTGAGGTGGAGAGCAACAGCCTTTCTACAGATAGGTGATCTCAGAAATTAGCCCTGGATTCGAAAACGTGCCTGTAAACCTGGAATAAAATGCATGAAAGGCACCACTGCCACAATCCTGTGAGCTTTTGAATGAGAAGAGAAAGGTTTGCTGTTTGCTTGTGTTTGTTTGCTACATTTTAAATATTTGTTAAGTTGTAAATGCAAAATCCTAGCACAAAATAAACATAAATGCTCTTTTGTGTGTTTATCTTTCAAGGTTCTTAGGATGAATATATCTTGATCAGCAACACATTTCTAAACAATCATTTATTTGTCACTGTTATGTAAATGTTTAGGCAATACTATTTTTGTTAATTAATTTTTACTCTGTCTATACATGAAAGAAAAAAGTAGACACCATTGTTAAAAGGAACTCTAGTTGTGATCTTTAAATGAAGCAAATTCCTTTACATAGTCAAGTGAATATTTCCTTGGAATATACACCAGAAATAATAAATGAGTTACTCAGAAAAAAAAATATTCTGAACACCAAAGAATGTCTGGATGTCCACAGTCTGCTTAGTAATTTTCCTCATTTTGTCTCTTCTGAAAGCTTTCTCTGTTCCTCGTGTGGGATAGAGTTACACTCCATGAGCTAAAGAAACTTCTACATATTTATACAGCATTTTTCTTTTTTTTTATGTCATGGAAACAAATAACCAAACAGTCTGCTTTCTGTGGGAATGCTTTAGAGATGCAGAACTGCAGGGAATCCCCTTCGGTACTGAAGTTCCTCCCTGCAGAAAATAGGACTGGGTTGCTGTGCTCCAGAGGTCAAAGGCAGAGGACGAAGGATGCTGCTGGCAGTGAGGCAGGCATGGAAAAGGGCATGGCCCGAAGCAGGGTGCAGCATCCCCAGGAACCAGCTCTCAGTTGTGGAGCTGTAACTGAGAAAGCTTGTCTGTGTGTATTGTATAGAGAGTCATCAGCACTCCCCGGCACACAGCCTGCAGTGCCCTTTGAAGTTTAGTAAGTGTGCTGAGTTGGCGTGTCCTTGAAATCCAGTAGAAAATTTAGGTCCAGCTTGCCACTGAGCTGGAGTAGCCTCACATCCAGCACTTCCAGCCCACCTCTAGCTCTGCTGAAGCATCAGCCACATGCTTGCATACGTGTCTGTGTGCTTACAGGTGTGTGCATGCAGACCTGTCCTGCCCTTAATGCTTATCTCTGTCAGTGGTGTGCCTGTCTATATGCACACTCATATGCAAAATAATGCATTTTTTTTAAAGTGAGCCCTTTTCTATCCAACATTCCTATGAGAAGAGATGATAATGAAATAAAGGTCACAATTTACTTTTCTTTGGAAATAATTACCCAACAAAAACTTGTGATCAGGGAGATTTTACAGCACTGGTAGTCCTCCTACTAATGTGTGCTTAGAAAGAAATTCAGATCATACTCCAAGAGGAAGAAAATATTTCCATTTCAATTTCACTGCTGCAGGGTTTTGCCTATAGTTTTAAAATGCACAGTCAAACATAACAGGTTTTATTATTTGTTACAATTAATTTACTGTACTTTCATTGTATGCTGAACATAAATGTTGAGTGTATTTTATGTGAGTGCACTTTTACTGATAGCCTCAAAAATTCATAACTTTCCTATCATGCATACCTCAATAATCTTGGAATAGAGAGCTCCTTGTTTTCATGTTAGTTCACAAGATTTTCTTATCTCTTTCCTCATTTATGTTGCCCCAGATCTGTAATTCTACCACAGTGAAAAATACCGTTAATATAAAATTGATCGTGCAATATTTTTAGTAGCACCTCATTTTAATCTTACTTTAATATATTTGGTGTAATTTCAAGCAACAAAAATAATGAGGACAGCTTGTCTTCAAAGATAGTTTTATCTGAAGAAATATATTTCCTATGTTCAAAATGGGAATATATTTAAAATGTAGTTTTGGATAGACTTTTATATTATTTTATTTTTATAATATTTATACTGATTACATTTATAGCCATATTTCTATTGAATACAGACCACCTTTACTTACACTATTATCTCAGTCAATTGCAAACTGATTGAAGCAATGACTCAAGGTAAACATAAGTATGCTGTACTACAATTTGAAAATTGAACTCATCTTGTATAGAATTGTTCAATTTTATTCGTTTATTTATTCAATATTTTAAAGAAAGATTTTTTAAATATAATATCCTATTTTTTATATGTCATTGGTGAATTGGTGATTTTAAAATATTTAATGTACACTTCTACATTCATTGCACATATTGCAAATATAAAAAATAGCACATTTTTTATTCATATGTAATTTTCCTCTAGAGGCTTTCCTGTATTCTTGCACTTTTCCTATCGTGTAGGAAGTCTTAAGCGATAACAAAAGTAACTAACACAGTTTGTTGTCATTTCTTTCTTCCTTTTTTCTAAAGTACACTATCTTCCTTGAGCAGAAGGAGCAGAATGAATTTTGAATTCTCTCTGTGTTCCTGAGAATGCTTTTGCATAGTACTTAAAATTTTGCCCTGCATGCATGATGTGGAAGGCAACAGCAATCTTCTTTCAAGCAAAATGTTGTGATTTGTCCCTTACCAATCCGTGAGGATCTCGAGCAATTTAATCTAAATAGACTCTGCTATTTTCACACATGAGTGGGTAACAATTGCCTCTGAGGTGCAAATGTGATGAACCACTGACCGTGTCATTCAAAAAGAAAAGAAGCCACAAAAGACATAATATATGCAGTGAACATAAGGCTAAATTTTTATCTTCAGATAATAAGTTTTGCAACTTTTTTTAAGGTAAACTTTACATACTCTATGATCTTTTCTGTAAACTGAATAGGTAAAAAGACATAGAGGTAATTATTGAAAACCAATTGCAGTGAGAAGCAGAACAAAAGCTATTCCTTTTTATGATGATAATTGAGCAGAGCTCTAGGCTTAGTAGGATAAAATGATTTCAAGCCTCTTTACATTGTTTTGATTAGGAGATTGAAAATGTGATGTCTTAATAAAGAGAAATGTACAGTTCTAAAAACACAGCTCCTTTCCTGCATTATCTGAAATATAGGTATTTTTTCTTTGTGTCTTTCACACAAACTGGGACACTAAATGCTAGATCTCAAAATTACAGGTCCCATTTTCAAGGGACCTTAATAATTGCCCCAGTTCGGCTTTGTTAACCCTTGGCCCAGTGAGCCAGACCATAAACCCTCTGCCAAGCTGATCTTCCTCCAGTGGCACACAAAACAATAGCTGCCCCTCTTGCCCTTTTTTATTCTTCTCTCACTTCTGCTAAGGCTCATGAGGTAACTTGAGGCCTCAGAAACATCAAAAACAAAATTAGTATATAGGAGAACAAAGTGGCATTTTCTGTGACTGAGTTATGTGTGCAATCTTAAGCAAAGCATCTGAGACCAAAAAAAAGTAGAACCCCTAAATCAAGCGCTGGGTCAAGGTTGTTCTTCTGTTCCTTAAAGTAATGGAACATTTCAGATCACTGACATAAAAAATTATTTCTAGTGAAATAATTCTAAGTCTCCATCCACATGGTCTCCTCCTTCCCTTTTTCCATATTAGTTGTGGTTATTTGCTCAGAAAAAAATCAGCAAACCTTATAGACGTAACTTATGTTTAATCATCATGATTCACTGTGTATAATTACTCCAAGACGAAAAATTTCTACATTTATAATTATTTTGAAAGCTTTTCTGGAAACTATGGATTTCCAACTGGTGATGTACAAATGTGAAGAGAGATCAGGTTGGAAAGAATTCTGAAGTCAGAAAACTATATACCTTTTGTTTCTGCTGTTTTGGTTTGGTTCTTATCTTTCTGTTTGGAACTGGTTGCCTACAGCGATGATTTGGAAATCTGGCTGCAGAGATTTTTCTTCCTAGAGACTGTCCTTAAGGGATTTTTGAACTAGATCCCACTTTATCCCTGCTTAAAAGCTGCTTGTACATGAGATGTGGTACACCAGTGTCATACAGGACAGTTCTGCACAGATGTCAGCTGTTGATAACAGCACACTACAAAGCTTTCAGTAGTCACAATTAAAACAAAGAGTTTTTTCTGCAAGAGATATGGCCTTCTGCTTATTCAGACACAAGAAGCTCTTTATTTTCTCGTTTATTTTCTTTTCTTAATGATTTCATTAAGAAATAACATCACTCCTTGAATTGCTACAGTTTTTCTTGTCAGAATGCAAAAGAGTCAATTCCCTTCTCCCATCAAATCTAAGGCTTAAGATGCAGGAGAAACATCCTGTTTCAAGTGAAAGAAAAAGGAAGGATGGATATCTAAACAGCATCCTTCATTCCTCTATGTGATTAGGTACAAGAAACCTCAAACTTAATGGTATTCAGAAGTATTCACACAAAAGTCATATTAATGAAAAATTGTGATTTGTTAAAATAAAACTTGCATAGAAATACATAGATTTCAGTGAATGCATTTTTTCTGGGAAGCTTTCTCTATATTTCATTAAAGTTTTCATTCAAAAATGAGAAAGAAAGAACTCTTCAACTACTATTTGCCTTTTGGTCAGGAAACCCACTTGAGATAAAAAATCCTGAATTCAAGTTTGTAATGACCCAAAATATGCAGACCTCTAAACCTCATTATTAAAATTTGAATGCCAGAATTATTATTAGTTATTTTGGCAATGAATTCACTTTTGAAAGGTCTCATTATAGTGCCACTTATTAAATGTCATCAAATTAATAATAAACTCCAATCAATGGGAAATATATATATTTTCTTGCTTTCCTATTTTGTTTTTCATGACAAGCTATGTTTATTGGGTTTTTCCCAAATTCTGAGTCATGAGATTTTACCAGCATGTCTGTTGTCTCATATTGCAGTATTTGATCTTCCATTAAACAAACACAAACTATAACCTTTATAGTTGCAAAGATAACCTTCAAACAGTGAAGTGAATGTATTTGGTTTTATCAGCAATGTCTCATTTGGTCTGAAGCATGAAATGAATGCAAATTTATTTTCATTTATCACACTGTTGAATATTAATACTAATGCAATCCAATTTTTTGTGTCAAGAACTATTTCTGTGCTGATCAAAGCCTTCAGGAGAAAAGATGGGAGATCCTGGTGCATGATCTGTACTTACTATGCCCTTTGCCTCCACAGTCTTGGGAAGGTAAATATTAAGAGGAAAAAAGAAAGTTTTAGAGCCAATAGCCTTTCATATCTATCTTAATAATAATTGAAGATCTGGTCCACTGACATTCATCTAATATTATGAAGGTTCACAAACATAAACATTTCACAGACATTAAAATTGTATATCCAACCATAGAATTTGTACAGTTCAGTGTCTTACTTTTACTGATGTGATGGAAATCTAGTGCAAATTCTTTCAGACACATTGTAATCTCAAAAAGAAGCATCTTATATTAATTATACAAATATCTGAAAACTACTTCCGGTCTTTCACGAAGTTCTTTAACAAACCAGGTTAGAGTCATGGTTCTGTTTTCACTACCAAGAAAATGCAATGGCAACCACAATATCTAGAAAAAAGAATCCATTGAGCCTCAAAGAAGTCATCCACCTTGCCCAAACTGACTTAACTGCCAAAAGAAATCAAAATTAAAAAAAAAATGCCATGAGATGAGTGTTCCTAGTGATGTTAAAGTAAAATAAATTAATTAAAAATAATACAGATACAGCTCCATGCTTTTTGATTGGGGGTTAGGGGTTTTGTGTTGTCTTTTGGTTTTTAGGTTTTTGCATACCACACTAGACTGTAGTTAAAGATATTATATGCATTTTACATCTGAGAATTTAAACACTTTGAAAAGAAGTATTCATATTATACTGTTTCGATAAATTTATGCCTGATATGATTTACTGGTAGTTCATGATTGAAAAAGAAATAATTTTCTAGAGTAGAAAAAATTCCAAACAAACAAACAGCCATTTTTCCTAAAGAATTCAACAAAAATTTGGTCTTTTCTAAAATAATAATAAATTGTACTCCTCTTAAAGGTATGGGTGGCATGAGGAGATGGGGTTGGTTGTTTGTTGTGGTTTTCAGTGTATGACAAAACCTAAGAGAAAGGAAACATTACCCCAAATAAAGTTTTTATTTAACTCGAAGCTATACCAAAACAGATTGCAATTGAAATTTTCCTTTTTTGCACTGTAGTATAAAGAATTCTGAAAATGATCACACTATATTTCTACTGCGTGTGAAAGTTGTCCACTACCATTAAGAAGAAGGAAGTACATGGATTTATTTTCATTTAACATTTTCATTTTCCATTCCATTCTACTCTACTCTATGTATCCACTTCTTCTCCCTGCTCTACATACACACATAATAATCAGTGTGGAACTGATAATTTAATGTCCGCTTTATTTATTCTATTTTTTATTACTTAATTTTTTTTTGGCTGCACAATGGACACAACTGACATTAAGACCTAGTGTAATAACATGGGATGGTTTGGGGCAGGAGGAGGATAGGTGGGACTGTGATGGTCAAAACTGCATTAGCCCTACAAAAACCTTGCAATATTTCTTAAAATAAACTGCAAATTTTCCTGCAGGCTGGGCTATATTCCCTTTCACAAAGTCATATTTCTATTATGATGTTTATGAACTTTCATTCCCCTCATTCTATAAAAAAAACATCTTTTTCTGTGATACGAAATTACCTTCTCCTGCATTGTGGCATAAATGATGTGATTTACCTGAGACTACACAATAAACCCGAAGCAGGGAAATTCGCAGACTGACCATTCTCATTAAAACAGTAGTCATGGAATTATCCTATCTTTTTCTTAAGTAGGTGCTGGCCAAATATTTTTGAACAGTTACAAAAATTAATAAATAAGTAAATCAGATAAATAATAAATATATAAAAATATAAGCTATTTATATTCACTGAACTTTGGATGATTCCATTTGTTTGAATGAAAACTTCATCTGCTTAAAATCAGAGTTGCTCTACAAATCTGAGTAAAGCATAAAGCAATTCTGATTAATGTTCCTAGGTAAGGATCTCATTTTTTCATCATTCAAGTGTTAGCCTTGTTAGCAACGAATCCTTCATAACTGTGTTTTAATGATATTTTAAACTGAAAAAGTTATTATGGACTTAGACCTTCAATTCTATCCAACTATGCTATTTTATTTAAATGTAAAATCTCGCCTAATGCTTCCTGTGACAGGAAATCAGGTTTCAGATGCTTGTCTCCAGAACTATGCTAGCTGGCCTTTTTAGTTCAGTATTCAAGGCTAAAAAGCTGTAGCTCCTTGTTGAATTAAAAAAAAAAAAATAAAAAAGCATTTAAGAGAATGGGCCTTTCAAAAAAAATGGAGATGACATTTTCTATAAACTCTATTTTTAAGTAATAAAAATAAAAGAAAACTAAAATAAAGAAACTATCTCCCAGTAGATGCATGCAAGTAAAATTCTAGCTAAATGCTTTACTGAGAAATTATGTCAATATATTCAAAATTTGTGGAGTTTTCCAACCAACTATTTTTCTTAGCCAAAAATGTCCAAGTCAGCAAAAAAAATATGTGGAGGACTTCTTTCTTGCTTAATAAACCTGTGAAGAAAGTAAGTCTTATGAGTGACAATCACATTTTCCATTATCTTGATGAAGCATTTACATCTAAGTTCTGATAAATATGCTGAATAATTACCTTTTACATGTATTTTTATTTAAAAAGTAAGAAAAAAGAAAAAAAAAGATAACCAAAATCACAATAACTTCCATTGTTGCTCACCAGGAGAAATACTATAGCTGTTATCCTCTAAGTATTCTCTCCAAAATACTTAGCAAATAATTCTAAGAATTTAGCTTAAAATTACTAAAAAAGTACTCTAAGGGCACAGAAAAAAAAAAAAATAAAAACAAAAACAAAGCACCAAAACCCACCACCACAATCCAAACCAAACAAAAATAAACTGAAAAAATCATCAAAACCCAATAAAAGTCCCAACACCTAAAACCAAGCAATAAAACCAAAACAAACCCAAATATTGTCTGTCCACAAGAAAAAATGTACCAGGAGCAGGTCTGGGAACACATAGCACTTGTGCTGTTTCTTGGTCCTTTCCAGGAATGCTAGGAATGCTCATAGCCTTGATAATCAGTCGGGTGGCAAAACATTCCCTGAGTGAGTTTAAAGTCCCACATTGTTTTGCTTTGGACATTGGCCGCTCCTGCTTTCAGACTGTGGGGGAACAGCTGGTATGGAAAAGGCTTTGGGTGATAGGGTTTTAGGAGAAAGATATGAAAAATGGGGTGCATCTTTGAGGGGTGTGAAAAGCCTAGCAGGGAAGTAACATGAGCTCTATTTTATAATCATCTGAACCCTACCTGAGGTCAATTTTACCTGTTTAATGTGGAAAGGGATGTACTTGCCTTTACACAGCCTAGCATATTTTCTTGTTAACTGTCCCTGTGGATAGCCTTTGTTATGCTTCTGTGAGGAGCCTTTACTTTTATATTATTTTTATTATTATGGGTGCAACAGTGATTTGAATTAACTCAAATGAGAATTTAGTGGGTAACTAGAGTGGGACAGGAATTTTCCCCAAAATTCTGTTTTAAGTTGTCCCTAAGATAAAATCCTTTGCATTTCCCTTGGACGAAAGCAGAAAACGTAAATGCAAAATCATTCCAATTAACAATTCCAATAATTTGCCAGCATCACAAGATCTTACAAATTGTGTCTCTCCCCAGTGCCAGAAACAGAACTGTACACACAGAAATCACAGACTGCAGCTTAAGAAGGTGGATTTTCACTGAATATTTCTTTAGGTTCTTTTATTGCTTTCCATGACTATATGAAAATTACTGACAGGTTGATTTCTTGCAAAATGATCTGTAAGCAAGCTACTTGTAACAATGATAGATTTAAGGACATTTCTTATGTGATTGCTGATTTTCTTTTGTTTAGAATATAATTTAAAAAGAGAGACATAATCTTTGATTAATAAATCTTTACTATGAATAAAACTGTTTTGTTTTCATTTTTCCTTCTTTTTCTCTTAGTAGTACCAGTTAGCTCTGTCTTACCATGGCTAGTCAGAGCTTTAGCATGGAACTTATTCTTTATCATCAGATGGGTAAAGACTGTAAAAGAAGTGGGGGGCTGCAGGTTTTGACTGGTATCTCTTGAGCACTACCTAAAGAATAATAACTATAATTAACTGATATAAAAAAATCACATCACAGAAAAGACAACTGGTAAACAAGAAGTTGTATTTGTCAGAAATTTACAACCAAAAAATGGAACACACACCACACCCACATACACCATTTTTAGATTACAATGCAAGATGTTTATGGATGACTTTACCTGACCAAACCAAATTTGCCTCCAATCAGGGTTGAAGCACCCTTCCTATGAAAGTAGTCTGAGAAAGTTGGGGTCCTATGATGATAGAATTGTGGTTGATAGATATGAGAGAATTGTGGTTGTTCAGCTTGGAGAAGTCTCCATGGAGACCTTAGAACACCTTCCAGTATTTACAAGCATCCTACAAGAGAGCTGGAGAAGGATTTTTTATGAGTCTTGTAGTTATAGGACAAAGGGAAATAGTTTTAAACTGAAATATGGTAAGTTTAGATAAGAAAAAAATTCTTCACCATGAAAATGGTGAGGCATGGGTACAGGTTGCCCAGAGAAGTCATAGATGCCTAGTCCTGCAAATATTTACAGGTTAGATGGGGCTTTGAGCAAACTGGTCTAGTGGAAGGTGTTCCTGACCACGGCAAGGGGATTGGAACTAGATGCTCTTGAAGGTCTCTTCCAAAGTCTCTCTATGTTTCTATGTGAAAAAAGAATGTGAGAACAGTGTAAACATGTATTGTACTTCCAGAATGGAAGACAAAACACTAAGTGAATTCTTACTCTTGTATCAGAAGTATGGTAATGCACACTGCAGGATCTAAATGCCCAGATGTCAGGACCTAGTGTTATGACTGTGTTTATAGCCTATATATATGTGTTCTTTTTCCCCTGCATAGAGACTTGAAGGTGGTGTTGATGCCTTAAGTTTTAGCTTTCATATTTTCCAGATTCTGTACTGCAGTAGTGTGTAACTGTGTAACTCTGAACTTCATATAAAGCATTAGTAAGTTCTCTTCACAGCTTAGTTAGACAAAACAATCCTTTTCCAGCCTGAGAACCAAGGACACCGTTGCAGCTTTGGGCCCAAAAGTGTAAACAACGGCAAATTGAGGAGAGCAATCTGGGAGGATGAGACTTTGTAACCTGAAGCTGTAATTGGACAATTAACCTCAATATGTAAATGGACAAAAACTTTTATAAAAGTGTGAAAACTTGGAACCAGTTGTCCATCTTGCGTCTATCTTGGGTCCATCTTGGGTGTAGTCACAGCTGGGTTCTGGTACTGCCCAAGGTGTATCCTTTAAAGGCCTTTTAAAAAATACCTACTTTATTCCTTTAATACTGTCTAGCCTCTGATCTAGGTAGCCTCTTTAGGCATCAGTGTGGTGTAAAGAATAATGCTCATGTCTTCCCCTACAGAGCGTGGGTCTCTGTCTAGGTGCCAGCCAGCAAAAGCCCGCCTTATTTTGCAATTTGGATGCAATACAGGCACCATTTAAGCAGGAAATCTAATATCTCTGCAATGAACAAATACTTATTTTGGGATGTCTGTAAAAAAGAAACTTTTTGTTTGAACTCTGCTTTACATTTTTTTGTTTTACATTTTCTCCTGATAAATAGCTATTCAGGCAGGAGGAGAAAAAAAGCCCAGCTAATTTACTAACTTCGTTCTGCTTTTCTAAAGCTACTGTTTCCTATGAGGTAAATTTGTACTTAGGCACCAAATATAGAGGACTAAACAACTTAGTAACGCTCCTTTGAGGAAACTTTAAGGGAAGGTTGTTTTGATGGATTCACCCAGTATTTCATGAAAAACCATAAGGGTAACAACATTATATGCTAAAGTTAAAAATATTTCTTCTTTTCAAAATTTTGAGAGGTGTTGAATAAAATGAAGATGGAGTGGGTTTTAGTCAGTAAAGTAAGTTTGATCCGTTTTACACACCCACCTAGCTACATCAGAAAGCAGATTCTTAGTATCCAGAGCAGAACTGAATGTGAAAAATCCAGTAAAGTGACACATTTTTGGACCAGATTTGAGGTGTATTAGTGGTATCCATATCAGCTTTCCAATGTAGGAAGTTAAACAGCAAGTTAAACTTGCAGGCTTAGTGTTGATGATGGACAGTGAATGAACTCTGGCAATGCAGGTCAGTCTTAATGAACGCAGCCATATATTTGCAGCAGTGTTATCAACACGTATAAAATATTGTTTCCATTATGGGTTTGCTGCACAAAATATTGTACAATAGGACTGTGTAAATTCCCTTATTTTGCTCTCAAACTTTTATTGCTGATGTTAGGAAGCTGATCTGTCTGTATACTTTGAGAGAACAAGTGAAAGAAACAAGTTCCTCCAGAAGCAGATTTTACTCCATCTCTTAATTGTTCTCAGCAGGAATTAATTCAGTTTTAGGCAAAGGAAAGGAAATCAGCCTCATAACTTAGGTACCCAGATGCCTAAACAGCCCAAACACCATCTTTCTTCTCAACCGTTTCTTCTAAAAGCATAATTTCTCATTAGCATTATGTTATGCTAATGCTGTTCAACCAATCCACCAAAAATCTGTACTAGAACAAATAGTTAAGCAAAAATTTCAAGTACTGTATAAAGACAGTAAGTAGTTATATTTCATACAGGACTCAATGTATCTGTTCTTACTTCCCAGTGGAAATTTGGTAGGTATTATCACTATAGAAAGTGATGACAATTAGTCATGACTATTAAATATGTGCACCAATTGAACCAAATGAAGAACAAAACAACCCCCAAAACACTGCTTTCTAATCAACATTCTCCTTTTTTTTTCAATAAAACTCCTGCAACTGACTGCATTGTGCCACTCAAGTTAAAATGAAAAAAGAGACACTAGGAGAAATAAAATGATTTGGTTTTATTATGACACCTCTGATCAAATGATCAGTAAAGAATGGACTTCTCAAACTTAATTTAGATACATTCCTTCTGATTCCCCTTTTTCAAATAGCTTCTCTGCCTAGGAAGCAGCAGCGTAACACTGCCACCAACTGCTCCACTTCTCACAGGTAGAGCCACCAGGGTATGTAGCTAAATGTTCATGAACAATCAAGTCTTTCCAGGTACAGCCATGACATCTTTATTAACTTCTGAAAGCTCCTCAGGGTAAGCTGGGCAGGCTTTGTTTACCTTGTTTTGAGGCAGATGGAGTATGATCTTCACCTGCTGCAGTAAACTGCCTTTGAGCATTACAGTATCTTGGTGTGTGGGGTTTTGCTTACCCACTTTCAGATGCCACCATCATCTCTACGGCTAAACACAGTAGTGCTCTGCTGCAGAGAAACTCTTCCACTCAGTTATCTTCAAATAACAGGCAATCTCTCTGACGGGCACCAACCTTATCTTGCATATTTAGACAAGGAGAGCTTCTGTTGTAAAGCTATATAGCATGAAACAGCAAGCAACATTTCAGTGAAACTGAAATTTCCAAACTTTTCATTCTGTCTTTCTGAATTACTGCATTTGCCTGTTCTACATTTGCTTGAAGGAAATAAATACTTCTGCATTTCTTTTGTCAAAACGACATTGTTTTCACTTTGCTGAAGCAGAAATCATTAAAATTCTACACAGAAGCATGTTATTTGTTTTTAGTTATTTATTAGTTGGAAGAGAGACTAGAACCACTTTAAACTCCAAACAATATGCTTTTATTTATTTTAAATTGCCATGTTTGTGTGTGGTTTTAAAGCATGCGTTCACTTCTGTTTAAAATTGCATTCAGGCTTGGAGCTTACAGTATCAAAAGCCATCTAGAAAACTTGCTGATTATATTTTTCATCCAATTTCCAAAACCCTTCAATCACCACTGGCATTCAAAGTACATGAGGCACAGGACATAGGACATGAGGTGCTGCAGTGTCAAGATATCAGAAATTACTGCAAGATCTTCTCATTTGAGCCCACACCACAATGCCAGCTTCAAGACCTTTTAATATTTATAAATAATAAAGAAGAAAATTACTAGTTTTGCTCTCAAATACTCAGTAAATTACTAAGCACTGCTTTCACTCATGTAAAATTAATTCACAGGCTTGGTACCTGGCATTACTTTACTATAAGAAATTGCATTGTATCTCACATGCATTGAATATAGGACTTAAGGAAAAAAATCAATAAAAGAAATTAAATATAGCCAGCCTCCCTCAAACAATAAAAATCAATGCTGTGTTATCAGGTACCTAAGAAGCAGGTTTATTTTCAACATTAATCTGGATAGTAGTTTCATGGTAATTGATTTTTTTTATACTTAAGCTGTCAAAAACTATAATAAGCAATGATTACTTGTTATTTTACAAATTCTTAAAAGAATTGATTCTATGGCAATTGTGGGGTGTTTTTTTTCTTTCCCTGTCTTTCTCTGAAACTTAGTTTTGTCACCAAAACAATCACTAATGTTTCTTTTAATGAAGAAAAAAATTGAAAAATTAACGATCTTAAATGCAACTGATTTACAGCTGTAGTAAATTTCTGCTTCAGAAAAAATAAGGAAATCATATTTGCATTGTTTTGATTGGTAAACTCTCTTGCAACTGTTGTCTATGGCTGAACTAAATGCTGCAATAATCATTAAATAATGTGTTTTCATTAAATGGAAAATTACTTTTTCTTTTAAAAAAAGAAAAAGAAAAAGCTAAAAGCTCACCTATTTTGACCAAACATTGTTTGTCTTGCATGGAAAAAGAGCATGCCTACTACCTGTGTTGTAGTACAATAGGGGAGAGGGAGAGAGGTATTTTCATTAAATTTTTCTATGGGAATTCTAAAATTCTGGGAACTGTTTAAAAAAAAAAAAACTGAAATATTAATTTGGGGGGTTTTTATCCTTTCTTGATATATTTAAAGATGAAGAATGGAAGACAGGACCATCCTGTAAATAACCTCATTGCATGTGGTCTAGAAATATAAGAGGTAAATATAAACCTGGATGAAAATTAGCAGAAGTTTATTTCAGATTGAAGACATACCATCCTGTTTCAGGTATTAACTTCAAATTCCAGAAGATCAGTGGAGGGGAAAAAAAAGAAAAAGAAAAAGAGAAGGATTTCTTTACAAAATCTAAGACTCCTTGGTAAATGTTCCTGGTTATTTTATACAAGCCTTATCCCATTATACCATGTGCTTAGAGGAAGAATATTACCTAGAGAGTAATGAACAAACAAAACAATTTTTACATGGTTTTGATTTATTCTGACAACCTACATGTAAAGTTCCTTCGAGTTCCCCAAGACAAATCAGAGCGGTAACAGTCGCACTTATCCCAGGCAATTTGTAACAACGCGAGAGGTTTATTAACACAAACTTGCTTTCCATAAATAGTGGCAGCTGGAGCAGCAGCCAAGTTTGAGCTGCCAAAATTAACATAACAGAGAGGCATCCACCTCCCCCTTTCATCAGCATCAGTGTTGGTAGCCCTGTGCACAGAGCACAGCATCTGATCACATTTATTTATCGTGAGGGTGACATTGGTGAAGACAGCCTAGAAGGTGCAACGGGATTAATACTGATACAGAATTCTGCCCCAGAGAAAAAATGGGACAATACAGAAACTCCTCTGTAAGCATTGTATTTTGCTTGTTATGATCTCTGGGATGAAGTATTACAGTCTATTTTTGATCATTGAAGAGGTAAAGCAGTAAGATGAAGAAAATATATGAGAGGTTTTTGACTCCATCTCTCTACTCAACTGTGAAAGCACTCTTAAGTATGTTTAAATCATCTATTGTCCATTCTTGTTCTAAATTTCTTAAGCTTTGTAATTTTCAAGACCTGCCAAGCAAAAATATTCCATATTTCAATACCAAACACTATTTAAATTTTATTCAATCCGACTTTTTCATCAGATACGATGCTTAAGTCTTTCCTTAAATTTCAAAATTATTCATAATTCTTCTCTTTTACTGATTACAGACTTATGCGAACAGCAGCTTTTTCCTGCTTCGGCTAGATCAGAAGAATTTCTATGATGATCTTTCTCATTTAGCTTTGAGTCAATTTATATTTTTTAATACATTTTTGATCCCATCTATTTTAAACATTGTTACATTATCACCTTCCTCTTCAGTGTTGCTAAGGCATAATATTTCTTTTACTATCATTGTATTTTAAGTTTTTCTATTCCCTGATTATTTCTGAATTCTATTTTTTTGGTTTTGTTTTTGTTTGTTTTGGTGGAGGTGTTGTTTTTGGTTTTGGGTTGTTTTGGGTTTTTTTGTTTGGTTGGTTTTTGGGGGTTTTTTTGGATTTTATTTTGTTTTGAATGCTCAAAATAATTAATCACCACATTTCTGTCAAAAAGATGCCAGAATAAAATCAACACTGCAAGCCAAATATATGATGGAGGTTATAAACCTTTGTAAATAGTAAAGCCAAATAAACAATGCCTACTGCCACTGATATAATACTATTCTAGTATTTAAATATTCTCTTTATTAAAAGATCATGGAATAGCCACTAAACATAAACTTCTTCCTTTTTTGTTTTTCTATTTATTTGGTCCCCTCTGATATGCAGGGGATTATCTTTTGATAGCACAACATAGAAGTCATGGTATTTCTCTTTGAACAGATCACACTTTTTCAGTTGAGATGAGAATGTTTTGCTTTTGACATTATGTCCTCTTGCTGTACATTCTTCACATTAGACATTGCTGCCATTATTGCACTATAAGTCAGATGTTTGCCCTGTAGAAAGAGCAATAAGATATTTTTTTATGATGACTCACTATATGATATAATAAAATGCACTAGCAGTGCAGAAGATTATTGATTTCAATGGTTTTAAAATAAAAAGGAAGAAAGAAATCAGAAAATGGGCAATCACTCCTTAGATAAAAGGCATGGATTGTCACAGGCAGAAGTGCAGACTTTGCCAGAAACCACAGAAAATCTAAAAGATCTTGCAGAATATTCCCCATTTGCTAGTCAGCGTTCAAAAGCATCCTAAAACTCAGCCTCTCAAAAGACAAGCCTATGGCCTGTATGAGTAAAAAAAATCAAGCCCAACACAAAAAAAAAAAATTAACAAACCTCAACACTTCAGCGGATTCTTCCGTATTTTTCATATTTTCACACAGTTATTTGTCACCATGGTATCTTAGGACCCCAACTGTTAGCAGAGCTCCTTTGTGACAGGCCCTTTATACCTGCACACAACAATAACAGCCAGGCCTAGCTCTGAATGAAACTCAAAATGAAGATGTGCTACAATGCCCTCTTCTAACAGTATTGCACCAACCATGGATAATATAAGCTGTAATGTTCATGCAAAGGATTAGAGCATGGAAGTAAAAGTGTTTCACTGCTTAAGAGCAGTAAAGCCTCCATAAAAATCCAGCATTATCTCATTTGGTTTGACCTCACAGTGCTTAAAAAAGTAAAAGTTCTTATTATGAACAGGTAGTACTTTCACAAACCAGGGGAATCACTTATCAGATATACTGAATATTTTCTTTAAATACTTGCAAGTTGGAAAGGTTAAGTGACAAGGTTAAGTGTCTAGTTTTGCACTGTTTTTGTTCCTAGTATGCTCTGAGTTTTTCCTTAATGATAGGATTAAATATGGTTTCCAGCTACAAACAGTTTCTTGTTGTTCCCTGTAGGTTAGTCTCTATATTTTGTGCTTATCACAAACAAAGAGGAAATAACTTTCTCAATCTTTGAGAGTCTCTTAAAATGCACACACTTTAGGGAAATCATATTTTCTTGAAGGAAATGAGGCATGACCAATCACACAAAACGTGAGAAAATCCCTTGATAGGTGACCTTTGCCACGTGTAAAAGAAGCTGTTCAGTGGCTGAGGTTTCATGGATTTCATGCATGAAAATCAGATTTTCTGGCCACCAGTGCTGTTCAGTAAATAAATAATCCATCATTGTGTCAAACAGTAGAAACACGAAGATACTGGCATTGCTAACTGAATAGGGGTTTTTAGTTAGCAACTTATGCAAACTCTACATTTTGTCTTCAGGAGCTGTACATGTCTTTTTAGCAGTGTTTAGTTTTCATTGCTTGAACTTAGGTTATTCATGTTTAGGATAAGTGTGAAGGAAGTCTGTGGTGGGGACTATATCCCAGTTTGAGACTGTATAACCAGATGCACATATATAAAAAAGAATAACAAAAAATGCTATCGTACAATACACTCTGGGAATGCTTTTTGGAGCCTTTCACAGGGGAAGAAATCCTTCTTCATTGTAGTGTTTTATAATAATGATAGATATTTTTCTGAGGTATGCTAGAGCACAGAGAACATCATCAACACAGTCCTTTAGCTAGGTTTCATTCAATGTGTGAAGTCAATTTGCACGAAATAGTAAAATATCATTTTCTGATCCCTATTTCATAATTCCTGGCCAAACTGTTATTCATTAATCACAATTTTTTCTCCCTTAGGTGTAGAAGATAATATTCTATGTTGGATCTAGCCAAAGTTACATTTTTTCTTATTCCTTTTCCCTTTTCTTGCCTTTTCTTTTCTTTTTTATTCTTTTTAATTCAAATATTCATTTTCACAACAAAACCATAACAAAATAGGTATTTAACATGAAATGACTGCACAAATGAACTTTAGGAGTCAAAAATTACTCACTGTAGAATTTTCTCTTTTCCTTAGACAAAAAAATCATCTATATTAGCTTTAATTTTGTTTATCTATAAAAGATTTAATTTCTTGACAGACTTTATCTAATATCTAGGTTTCTAATTCCATAAATTATTTTGTACAGCTTTAATTGCCACTCTTATAAAACCAAGAAACTTTAATTATCATACAGCAAAATTCTTATCTCTTAGAGCTCATCACTGCAATAAACAGCTCACTTTTCCCATTGACCTTGTGGTTTCTCTTGACAAAGAGCTGTCATGATTTCTTCAATCTGCCACATAACTGATCCTTAATGCTGATATGAAATAAATAAATAAATGAAATTTTTAATTTTTCTCATGACATGACAATTTTTCCTTTGCTACTTGTGTGCTTTAGAAGTCTTGGGAACAAGACTTATCTATCCAGTTTGCAGTTTCTTTCTATCAAATACTGCTGCAGATGGTTTACTGTGCTCATTTATTTTCATATGCTGAGGTTACTGTACTTATTATGATATCCTGCAGCATGGACTCAGTATGGCTTATCAAGAACAACAGATGTGATTTACAGTCCCCTTAAAATGCATTACTAATATAAATCTATGTAATTAGATGTAAAAAATAAGCTAAAATAATACTTTTCTGTGGTTTTTTGTACATTTCTTAGAGCAAATTAATTTTTTTTCAGAGTTACAAAATTTCCTGCATCTTCTTTAAAATTCAGATTACTTTAGCACTTCAATATGTAAAGATTTATTAGACTTCTCCTTGGTACACATCAGATTTACAAGAAATGCACTGTTGTCTTCCATTTCTGAATCAAGTTAAATTATTTTGACAGAAGGAATATTGTTTAATTTGTTCTCATAATATTATATATCAAAATTTTAAAACATCTTAAGTGTTCAAATATTTATTGTTACCATTTTTCTATTTTATTACTTACTTATACAGAGAGGTTGCATCAGGACAAATATTAGAATCAATTTGTGCATTTGTGCATGTGCACACAAAAACACTGAATGTTTTATTGATATTTGTCCATCCTGGTGTGAAGATCAAGATGAAATATTTTCTGATACTGTCGATATATATGTCTGCAAAGGTGACAATAACCGACCTCTCCCTGCCTACTTTTTCCCAGTTCTGCTCTCTGGTAGTTTTGGTAGACTTTTACAAGTGCAGATGTGAGTGACAGATTTCACAGAGATGATTCAGCATTCCCTAGGCATTTCTTCAGTTTTAAAGGAAACAACTCATATGATTTTTTTCTTCCCTTTGTAATAAAATTCTGAAAAATATTTCATTATTATTTGATGGCTTGTTGAGGAAGCTTCTTGATTTTTATTGTGACAGAAAGCAGCAGTGGGTGTACGTTGTATGAATGTAAACAGCCTGACTTTTGTAATGGGAATAAAGAATGCAAGCAAGTAAAATGATGCCAACAATGAGAACTTGCTCAATGGCAGGATTTAGACTTCAAAAGTTGTCACTGCCATAGTGTCACACCAATAGAGTATAATAAGGCAACACTTGAAAACCATTTTTCTGATATTTTCATCTATTAGTTAGATTTCTAAGACTTTCTCCATTGACATGTGGACTGACTCTCTTTTATTTATCAGGCAGCAGAATGAAACCTCAGCCTGTTGTTTATTACAGAAAATGAAATGTATAATAATTTCTTACAAAGCAGCCATAGTTCTGGTTGTGTATATATATAGTTATTTATTTATTTAATTATTTGTGACATAAAAAGACTCTTGAGTGATTCTATAAGTATATACTGGGTGTGGGATTAATTTAAGTGTCTAAAAGTCTTGCTAATTGTAGGCCAGTCATGCTAGACCATCTTTATAAAACCAGTGGAGAAAAACAGACCTAAAGGAAAAATAGTATCTCTCTTGCTTTAGGCAGCTATTTTAGCATGAGGATAATGCTAAAATTGTTGAATGCTCCTGGTTATGCCATTTCTGTTGATTGGAAAGAAAACCCAAGTGGACTCTTTTAGACTCAGATGGTTAATTTTAGATACATAGATTGTCTAAGAGGAATCCCATCAAAACTTTAAAGGTCTGAGTGACTTTAAATGTACATTCAACTTGTATGTGCAACTGAGCTGACATTGCAATTTTAACCTTAGTTTTATCTTACAGATTAGAGATGCCCGCCTTCAGAGTACAGTCATCCTACATTGCTTTAATAACTCAAATCTCCCCAAAGGAGTAAATAATATAACTTTTATGTGGACCAACCCTTTCTTTGAAGACATCTTTCTCATTAGCAGCCATGAAAAAGAGAGCTAGAACAATTAAACTTTATTTTAATTGTTCTAGAAACTTCATTGCACACTGAAGTTGAGGGAAATGAATCCAGGCTACATACATTGGATCTGGGCTTTAGCCACTCTCAAACATGAAGACAAAGAGAAACCAGCTGTTTACATCCATTCTAGAGTCCCTTCTTTAATTAGCAGTGTCATCAAGGTTCCTGTCACCATTTCACTGGCAAAAGTGAGGCATCTACCTTGCCCTGACACTCGCTGCTCATCTCATCAAATACACTGGGCCCACACTGAGCTCTGTAAATTCACTGAAGCTCCATGTGAGTTCATGGTGCCTGTGTCTGCCACTCTTTGCACACCCTCCAAAGGCCTGGAAGCTTTTGGACATGCAAAATCATTGTGGCACATCCTCTGTCCTCTGTCAAGTCTTCACTCAGCAGCAGTGAGGAAGGTCGTGGTAGATGGGCCAGAAAAAATGGGTGTTGAGAGGCTGCTGCTGACAGAAGCACAGCTTGCTCTGAGCATTGCTTCTCTTCCTTCCCCTTTCCTTCATCTCCTCCAGATCAGGGTGGCTAACTAGTATCTCTCCATTTCTAGCAGAAAGATTC
>JAWWMU010000153.1:74336109-74369351 GCA_035048155.1 Cinnycerthia olivascens | reverse complement strand
GGAGAGGAGAGGAGAGGAGAGGAGAGGAGAGGAGAGGAGAGGAGAGGAGCAGTATTCCAGAAGGATCCACAAATCACATCTCTAGATCACTCAGGAGAAGGATCACCCTGAATAGAAATCATCACTTAGCAAGCTGCTGAAGGTTTCAGTTTTCAGTATAGGCCCTTAACTTGCTACCATTACCCAGAAATTGAACAGAGCCTGTAGTGTCAGACCTCAGTATTAATGAACCTGGTTTTTTTACAGCTATGGCAAGATTTAGCTTCTCTGACAATAAAGCTCCCCTTGTAAGAGAAAAAGGAGATATATAGTCCAAAAGAAACACAGAGGGTCATGTTTAAGGCTGAAGTGAAATAAATGTCCTACCAAACTCAGCAAAGTATTTTGTATTGATGATGAGTTTAGCAGTTTACAAATGTATACTTGAAAAAGAGGGTCCTCTCTGAATGCCTTAATATTTCCAGCATATCCCATAATAATCCTAATGGTTTACCACATAATTGCATCATTAGTAAAACGGTGTTCTTGTTCAGTTACAACTTTCTATTGGCTTAGAGAAAGAATTTCAAATTTGCATTTAAATGAAATTGAGCAAAGAGTGATAAAGGCTTCAATTAAAAGGCCACCTGTTTTTGTTAATTCATTTTTAATAGGAACAGTAAATATTTTCAGTTGATGCACTTTCTGCTGCAAGATTAGTACATTCTTCTCCTCTTTATCTCCAGTGTCAGACACCCCTCATTAGAGGAGTCTGTCATTTTCTCTGGCTAAAGGAACCTGTCTCAAGTTTTATGAATCTGTTGGTACAAGACAAATAATAAAGTAAACCAAAGAGCTATTTAGAAAATGCAAACAAAAACACCCCAACGTATGATCAAACTAAATTCTGTAAATAAATTATTTTAAAAAATCAATTACTTTGAAGGCTGGGGGGAAGCTGGTTCCTCAAACAAAACACTCAAATTCTTTCTTCATTTACACTCTTGGAGGTTACTGATCTCACTTGGGCACATTGGTATGAAACAAAAGTAATCTTCCATGTCATAATTATGTAATGCAATTAAAACTTAAGGATTACAAATATGTAAAACACAAATCACGACAAGAAGCTTTTGTGGAGTATAAACGCAACTGGTGTTCATGGAGTATGAGCTTCAACTGGCATCTGGAAACAATAAATCATTCTATAAAATGTCTTCCTTTGATGTTACATTTTTCACTTTTTGATCTTGTCTTAAAGGTTTACAGGTCTAGTTTTGTTCCGTTACCATTAGAAACATAGTAGCTCATCTTGCTTTTCTAATATTTTTTAAATAATTTGTTGCCATAATTGCTTCTGTTTTCCATTTACTGTAACCATAACTACTAATTTGCTAACAACTGCTACACATCTGTTACAACCAAATCCAAAATATCCACAAGAACAACTTGCAATGGACACTTTTCTCTTTGGGAATGCAGCATAAGTATTTAAATAAAGAATTGAAGCATTTAATTGGTTTGTGCTTGTTTCCTGTTAGCAGGACATCATAGTAGTAGATAAATGGATTAAGTTTCTTGTAACGCAAGCTGGGAGGGATCTTCACAGTTGCTTTTCTCAGATGCCTACTTAGGGGAAACGTAGGGGTCCAATCCCACTTTTAAAAACTCTATCTTTGATTTAAATTATGACTCTTTTTTAATGCTATGTGATTTTCCACAATGAACTTAACAAGGGATTATGTTTTCTATTTCTGATTGAATGAATAAAGAAATTAACAGAAATATAAACAGAAGACATTGATGTGAAACTGCAGGTTAGGGGATTTACCCCCTACTTGTTAAAAGTTAAATATTTACAAAAGAAAATAAATACTGCACAACTCTCCTTGCCTCTTCCCCTTTCTTGTTTCCCTTCTCCTGTATGTATTTCTGATTACCAAAGTCATATAATTTGTTTGCTTTTATATTTGCTGGATGAAGGAATATATCAGGAGTTTTAAATAATTGATTTTTACTTGACTCAAGTTCTACTTCTTAACTGGTAGTTGCCGCAGTTGTTTTCTTCTAATGCTTGCAAAGCTGAACTAAAAATATCTCTTGAAGTCAAGTTCAGCATGACTGCACGTTGCAAATGGTTTGGACCTAATGTTCTGCCATTAAATAAATATTTTAATACTTTTCTTTAAAGTTAGGTTTACTGGTTTTGTGTGGGAAGGCTTTAGTAGTTGGAGGGGCTACAGGGGAGGCTTTTGGGAGAAGATTCTAGAATCTTTCTCCATGTCTAACAGAACAAATGCTTCAGCCAGAAAAAAACAACCTGTACAACTTCAGAAAAAATGGGGAGGAGACTATGTGAGAGAAACTCTTCAGACACCAGGGTCAGTGCAGAAGGAGGGGGAGGAGGCACTGGAGGTGCCAGAGCTGAGATTTCTCTTCAAGCCCAGGTGCAGATCATGGTGAGGCAGCTGTGTCCCTGCAGCCCATTCATGTCCACAGTGGAGCAGAGATCCACCTGCACCCTTCATGGGGGACCCTGCTCCAGAGCAGTCAGGAGATTGGGGCCCTGTAGGATGCCCATGCTGGGACACGCTCCTGGCAGAGCTTGTGACCCCACAGAGGACTCACGTTGGAGTGCCTCATGATAATCTGTAACCTCTGGGAAGGACTCATGCTGGAAAAGTTCATGGAGAGCTGTGTCTTGTGGGACTGAACCCACACAGGGGAGGAGTGGGAGGATTCTGCCCCCCTCAGGACGGAGTGGCAGAGACAACTTGTGATGAACTGACCACAATCATTCCATGTCCCCCTGTGGCATTTTAGGGAAGAAGGTAGAGAGTTCAGTGGTGAATTTGAGCCCAGGAAGAAAGGAGGGATGAGCAGAAGGTGTATTTAAGATTTGTGTTTATTTCTCATTAATCTATTCTGTTTTGTTTGGTAATAAATTAATTTAACTTTCCCCAAGTTAAATCTGTTTTGCCTGGGATGGTAATTGGTGAGCGATCTCTCCCTGTTCTCATCTTGACCCATTAGCCTTTTGTTGTGTTTTCTATCCCCCATCCAGCTGTGGGAGAGGGAAATAGGGTGGCTTTGGTCAGCACCTGGTCAGCCAGAGACCAGTCACCACAGAAAGTTAAAGAAACTGGAAAAAAAGCATATAAATGGCTGGTTTCAGTTAAACTATAAGGACCAAAAGACTATAAATAATTACTATGCCTATAGAGAATACTGTTTTATGCTCTCCAACCCAGTTCAGAGGACTCAGTGCTCTTTCTCTCATTCCTCTGTTGAAGCAGTATATGAGTTAATTATTGCCATAGCTGTTACAGTTTAAACCAAGTGGGGAAAAGAGACGGCATGAAAGTCAAGGTGAAGTAGTGGGAAATAGCAGTTTTTTACTCAATGGCCATCTGCAGCTCTGCAAGTTTGACCTGACCACTGGAAAGGTCACATGCTCTGTGACTGAAATGGCTAGTGCAGAATATATACTCATCTAACTCCTGTAGAATTAAATATCTAGGTGTATGTTCCAGTTTTAGAACTGCAAATAACCTTTATTTAAAGGCATTAAAGGGTGGAGCTAGGTTCATATATTTTTCATAAAGAACTGGATTCAATAAGCAGCTAGATTTTCTGTACAATTTACCACCTACCTAAAGGGGAAACAATCTGTCTTATAAAAGCATAATTAGCAATATCACCAAGAGGAAATCTTAGAAATTCAAGCACAATAAAGTCACATTAAAGAAAGAACAATTCTATTTTCATTTGCAGAAATATTTATTAATGTATTTTTAAATTGTTTATACATATAGGTTTTGACATCTTTAACTTTCAATAGAAACACACAAATTTTATTGGCAAGCATTTTTTCCCCCCAAAGAATGCTTTATAAGCTAGTTCTGAGACACAGCTCTATTATCTCAAATTCTAAATAACTAATTTTTACCAGTAGAAAAGACAAATATTTCTCAAATTAATCCTCTTTTTTTTGAGGGGAGAAAAAAATAATGGCTATCACATTAAGTATTTAAATATTTGGATAATTACACATTATTCATAGAAAGGATAGTGAACCATTTATCATGAAAAAATAACTGGTGATGAATGGAATTCACATACATCTAATTGTGACACCTATTGGCCAACAGAGGAAAACATTTAAACATCTCATTTTGCTGATTTCTGAAAATAAATCTGAAAGATTATATAACTATATAACCTATAACTGATCATTTAAAACCCTGGAAACTTCTCTTTTAAAGAAGTCTAAAGTCAGTTCAGAGGCCTGTTCCTTGATTTTGGGTTTGGGGTTTCTTTGTAGTGGATTGGTTGGTTGATTTATTCATTCATTTATTGCAGCTTTTTGTTTTTCTGTTTTGTTGGTTGACTGCCGAGGAGCCTTGCAGTGGATTTGAGGTTGGGCTGAGAGTACTTTTGGCACTGATGTCCCCTAATATTACAGCAGTGAATCTGTAAGCCTCACCTGAATAACACAATGGGATAAGAATTTATCCTGGTGGGTTGATGGCAGTTAACAAGGAGCAGTGACATGACAGATAAATCTACCATTATGTGGCTCTGCCAATTGCTGCTTACCCCATCCCATGGACAAGATAAAGGCAAATGTAGCAAGCATGTCACTGTCATTGTGTTGAGTTGTACTATTCCTTCCAGTTTCTCTGCCCTGCTCTAAATCAGTAAAGAAGCCAGAAACCAGACACCACATTCAATCCACCCTTTGGGCATCTGTCCATCTCAAGAGCAATGCTAGCTAGAATTGGAAATTTAACCTTACCTTTTTCTACTTCTAATGACTTTTTATCTTTGTCATGCAGGAGGTTTAAAACATCTGAAGGTTAGTTTAACATACTCTCAAAAGTAGTGGAAGGCACGAGGTATGACAGGAAATTTTAATATTTTGTCAGGTAGAGGTTGATGATAATATCTTCTGCTATCTATTTTCCCCTGGAAACTTTATTTTGCCCTGCCATGCTATTCCTATTTTAGCTCGGTTCATTGCATAGGTACTGTTGAAAATCTTCACATTGATCCAAAACATGGGTGACCCCACACGCTTCTTTGTTCATCTAGTGGGAATAGCACACACCAGAAGAGTTATAGTTCAGTCTGATATTGAATTCATCAGAAAACTTTGCAAAGAAATCTCTTGTTCAGCTTTAATTTGGATTAACCAGTCAGAGGTCATAGTTTGTTCTGGTTAATATCACTTCTACCATCTGAAACAGATTATAAGATTAAGCCTAGTTTCTGAATATGTAAAAAAAATATATTATACCTGTAGATGATATTATAGTTTAAAAAATTATGAGTGAAAGGTTTCACACATTGTTGGTTTTTTAATTTTTTTTGTAAGTGGAGCTTATCTCCACTTTTTTTTTAACAGTAGTTTAAGAATATTTAATCTCCTCCTATCCCTGATTCACATCATGTGTGCAGGATACCTCACACATCCAGTTTGGGATTCATCAAAGAATTTCATTATCACTTCTAAATTGTGTTGCTTTCTCAAAAAAACCAAAAAAGAACCCAAAAAAACTAACATTTTTCCTTCAATAATAAGGGAAGTTGATAACACAAATTCTTTAAGGTCTGATAAATCTTCAGAAGCCATTATGATGATAGTCAAGAAAATGGAAGTCAGTTACACAAGCAGTTTAATATTGATGCAATTGCAAGATGCTGTTCACTTGAACAAAAACATGTTGATCTTACTTTTGAAAAATTACGTGATGGAAATAGAAGGAGAAGTAAATTTCAAGCCTAAAGTCTTACACAAGAAAAATACTTAAACATCTGAGCAAAGAAAAAGGAAGGGAAGATGAACAAGAGTGTGGATGGTTTTGTATGTGCACATAAGAGAGATTGTAAATACAGACACATACAATCATGTGTTTATATATATACATTTCATCTGGGCGAAAAAATATGTGATTGTCATATTTTATGCTGTCATTATTCCAGCATAGTAGCATACACTCTTCTTGCAAGTCCAGAAAATGTCTCAGGGCTTCAAGCTCAAAGACTCTCATAGGTAGTCTAGGGCTTATTCATTGTATATAGGTGATCACAATAACACAAGAAATTAATTAAATGTCATGATTAAAAGCAACTTTGAAAATAAGATTTGCTCCTGAGCTCAATGAGAACTCAAAGAGAGAGCAAAAATTTTGATGGAGACCTTGCCCTAGTGGGCATCATTTAATGTATTGCAAACAAGTCCTCTTTTCCTGTCAGCTTTCAGGATGGAATATTCACAGCATTAGTCAGCTTCTGTATTGAACTATCTACTTTTCTGCACTTTTAATCAAATTCTCTTCTCTTCAACATCCCTTTTGAAGTGTAGATGTTTCACTTTAAGCAGTCCTAACGTGAGAAGAGTTGGTCTTTGCCTAATATGAAACTAATGCATTATCCACTCTCCTGCAGCCCTTGTAATATTTGTCCCATGTTGAATAATTTAAAAGATATCTTAACATGACCCAATACTTTATTATTAACTCATACACACGCATTTTATGTATTTTTCTAATCTAAGATTTATTGATAGAGAAATCTCCCTTTCCCTACTTGGCAAATAATTTTTTAGGTAAAGAAAGTGTTTAAGCTTTCTCTACAAAAGACTCAATCTAAAATTACTTGATACAGACCCACATTCACACCAGTTTAGGACCACAATACAGATCTAAGTCCAAAATGAAAGGAGAGATGGATGACATTAATGTGATCCTGGATTTACTCCTTGTTGTGGGTTAATGGTGTTAGATCCAATATAACCAGATGGTTGTGCCCGAGCTTGCTGGCCCTTGCTGTTAGCCTAGATGGCGGCACTGTGGTGTTTTCACCCCAGTGGTACCTCAGGCTTGCTGGATGTTGAAGTTGGGTGCTTGGAGACAAGTCCAGGCCTGCAGGAGCTCAGGTTTACCTTTGGCAGAGAGGATTTAAAGCGAAGGTGAAGAGAGGAGTCGGTTCTGATGGAGGGTTTTGATTCAGCAGGTTTATTCCTGGCCCAAAGGCCTGTGAATCAGTAACTGCTCCAACAGAACTCCCAACTGCATGGTCTGCTAGCCCTTTTAACCTGGGGAGAGGGGCAGGGAAGGACACAGGTGACCACCAACCAGGTATGGGGTGGATATCCTAGGGGACAGAGGACACTTGGATGGCCCAATGTCTTTCCAGGGATGGGAAGCATCTTTTGAATTCTACCAACCACTTGACGCCCTTCTGGAGTGCCAGGGTTGACAGGCAGCACTCATCAGGGGTCAGGATGTGGAAAGGAGGAATGATTGACAGACCTGGCAGGGAATCATCTGGGAGGGGGCTGGGGTATCCTGAGACACACCGCAACAGTGGGTGTGCCTGCTGCATTGAATATTGTTAAAGGAATGGCAAAAAAGCCCCTTAATCCCCCTGGTACATCTCCAATTTATTTCAGTTGTTGAGGCTGTCATTAATTTCAACATTTTCCTTGAGGATGTCTAAAGGTTGGAAGGAACTTTCATATGGAAGAAAGTCAAGTGAACTTATGAAAAAAAAAGAAACATGTATACATATATTTTTCTTTTCTTCAGAGCCATAAGTATCAGTCTTTAATAAGCAGGAGACGCTAAAAAATGTTACTTTTCCCTGGAAATTCATAGTGAGTTTTAAGTGCAAAATTCTGATGGTAACTATTAAGATATACTGAATTTCACTGGAAGTATGAGAGGGATCATTGTGTTTATTTTTGACACAGTATAACACTCCTGCCTACTGAAGTTAATTTCATTTCTTATCTTTATGATTTACAATCATATAATTGTTTTCTATTAAGGCTTCTCTAGCAGTTGACAATTTTGTATCCTTAGTTCATGATGTTAGTTCTTTTGTTCTTTTGATCCTCATAAATTTTAATTTTAGCTAAAGTACAATTTTACCTTGCTAACACTACTTTGCTTCAATACTCTCTATAAAGTTTAATTTTAAAATATAATTTTAAAATAATTGTAAAAAATGATATTTGCAAATTACATACATGTGAAACTGAAAGCGTAGAGAACTGCATAGCCTGTCTGAAATAAATAGGTCTGGGCTCCATCAGCATTCCTATGTCAGAGAAAATACAGGGAAAAGGATTTTCTTTTCAGGGTTGAAAAATATTTTTTTCATCTTATATTATTGCTCACCTACTTATTATGGTTATTATTGCTCTTACATGCATCTTTATGCTACCATGTACTTTCATTTATTGTTTTAAATGGTGTTTTGCAGCTTTATTATATTCCAACATTTTTTTAAAAAATCAGTTCTTGCACATAGGACATTAATTTGAAACTTGGTCTTAAAAAATCCATTACCAGGAAGATACTTGTCAAAATTTTTCAAAAGAAAGGATATTTAGAATCTGGTGAACTTTGCAATGGAGAAATTTTCACCATACTTAAAATAACTTCAAAATACACTAAATGTACAAAAGTAACTTAGTATAGAAAGTATAGAACACTTGCAATCATGATGATCACTCTGTAAATGTGCCTCAATGTTTCAGCATATTAAATGTTGGTAAAGTGAAATACTTTTCATAATTCTGAAATTGCTTTGGTGGATGAACATAAAGTAATTGAAAACTTTTGTTACACAACTCTTAAAGCCAAATAAAAATTTTTCAATAGTGTACTGCATTATGCAATAGATGAGGCAAGCAATTAACTTCAAGCAAATACTCATTTTCATTTCCCATTAACTCTGTAGTCATAGGGATGTTCTCCAAAATTAATCTCAGGGGTACTGGTTGCAAATGATGATATGTTGTCAAAGTTCAAATCAGTTGATTGTAGTATAATGTTTTCTTTCTTCAAATACTCCTAATTCAGTTTCATTGATGTCCTGAAGATAATCAGCCAAACTGTGGTGTTACTGTTTTTCCAAGTGTGCATCATGGAATAATGATCACCAACTTCATTGTATTTCTGCTACATATGGGCCAAAATATACAGTTTTCAGCAAATTAACTGTTTTGTTTTTTTTTTTTTTTAATACTAGAAATAAGTTGACATATTGTTTTCAATGCAGAAAGCTTTTGCTTTCTTTCTTTCTGTGAATTAATCTTGGAAAATGACAGCATCTGACTTTTTAATCCTGAAGTAAACATTATGAAATATTATTGGCAGTTTCTGTTGCTTCTGCTCAGTTTTCTTATTTCTAATTATTACTAACAAAAAAAAAGCTAAGATAATCTGTTCCTAGAAGGTGTGGTAGGATTGTTGTTATGTGGAACTGATTGACCTATTTCATTGCCTCATTACCTACTTTACCTGGAATGAAGTATTCACTAAACGTTGCAATAAAACATATGAGCAGCATAAATGGAAATAAGTAAATAAGTTTCTGTTCCTTGTAGCTCTTAATATACTTTTTTTTATTTTAGTTTTTCTTTAATTTTTTGGCTCACTAAAAATGATAGTGGTAGGGTTTTTTTTGCTTCTTGAGTGGTATATAATTTTGTTACAGACACAGTGTTTATATTAAAGACTACAATAAGCACAACACATGGATGGCCAGATGCAGAGCAATCTTGCCACAGAAGCACAGTCTTGTTCAAACCTGAGCAGGTATTTCTTCAAGTGTGACAAAGTGCTTCTGTGCTTCTGGGAACAACAGCAGAAAATGGGAGGATTTAGCCGGTGTCCCAGTCACCTCAAACTGATGAAGGAATGTCCATGTGCACTGAGAAGGACAGACAGACCCCTTTAACATAAATTTTATGGTATAACTTGATTTTAAACCAAAACCCTTTAAACCGTGTGACTCCTCTAGGTCTTCTGAGGCTGTGCTTATGGTAGCAGTTCCGTCTTGTCAAAATCTGAATTTTAATAACATCTACATTTTTTATTATTGTTATTCTTATCCTTGAAACTCTGATCACTGTTGGTTTTAGATATTTTTATTTTCAAGAGACTTTCCCATATAAATATTGTTAAGTGAGCAGATACACTCACTAGGCAAAAAGAAAAAAAGTTCCTTTTTTTTCCTGAGGTCCTTTACAGTGAAATGAGAAAACCTGACAACACAGGTCAGATCCAGCTGCTGCATACTGAAGAGCAGTAGATTGTCTCAATGATATCAGAGGCCCAAGAGCCTTTCTGAATAACATGTGACTAGAAGCACTGGCAAGCTTACACGTGTGAAACTATGATTTTTTACAACAATATGAGGAAAAGAAAGACCAAAATAATAGTGATCTGTGTCACAGGAATTAAATATCCATTAGAATATTTATGACTATATTTTTGTTAATGCTCATTATCTTGTCCTACTTTTTATCTTTTTAAAATATATTCACTATGCATTATGAGATTTTTCTTCTCATTTTGCAAGAATCCTAACACAAGATCTAGGCTCCAGCTTGGTACCTTTTAGCTCCACAATACAAGGATTAAAGTTATGAAGCCCACAAAAGGGTACTTTTACCCAGGCAGGAATTTCATCTTGTATAACTAAATGCACAAAATACTTAGAACAGGAAAACGTCTTCCACTCTGAATTACTAACAGCAATTTTTAGAATTACAGTAATCTTCTGCAAATATAAGTGTTTCTATCAAAATATATTTTAATTAATCTTTAGAGGTTTTTAAATGTGTGCTTTCTCTTTCCCTAAATTTAGGTTTTGAGAATTTGACCTAAAGGAAGGAAATATCAGTAAATCAGTACAATATATACATTTTTATACTTTGTCCTTTATTTTGTAATTCTATTGTTGTGAGTTACACATTTAAGATGACCTGTATCCTCTAATAATTTATCAAATGTATTAATTATCTATTTATTATCTATTACATTTTTATACCAATGAAGTAATTTATTAAAACCAAGAGTGTGTCCTTGGGGCCAAGAAGGCCAATGGGATCCTGGGGTGCATTAGGAAGAGCAACGCCAGCAGGTTGGTGGAGGTGATCCTGCCCCTCTGCTCAGCCCCCATGAGGCCACATCTGGAGTGCTGTGCCCAGTTTTGGGCTTTCCAGTACAGGAGAGACCTGGAGCTCCTGAGGTAGGTCCAGTGGAGGGTGCAGATAGAGGGAGGGATGCCAAGCAATAGGACAAGAGACATTGAGCAGAAACTGATGTGCAGAAATATCCCGAGCACATGAGACAGACCTTCTTAATTGTGTGGGTGAGTGACCCCTGGAAAGATGTCCCCAGAGAGATTATGGAGTCTCCCTCATTGGAGATATTCAACAACCATAATCTATGCTCTAAAACAACTCTCCTTCAGCAGGAAGGTTGGGTTAGATGTCCCACTTTGATCCCTTCCAACCTGACCCATTCTGTGAGTCTGTGATTCTTTAAATAACAGTTGCCTGTAGCCTGGATAGACCTCCTAAAAGCTGTGAAGAAATTCCAGAACTTTAGGGCCTTGATTTTTACACAAAGTACACAGCAATTCTAGATTTTATTGGAAGTTTCCAAGAAACTGAAATATTCAGAGCTTTTCAAAATCACCATATTGTTGAATTACTCTTGAATTCTTTTGATCAAATTGACAGTGATGGATTAGAAGCTTTGTTGTTGATAACATATTGAGATATGTGTTTTAAATTTAATTAGGGTAGCTTGCTGAAAACTACAGATAGTGAGTTATATGCAT
Source organism: Cinnycerthia olivascens (assembly GCA_035048155.1). Lineage (NCBI taxonomy): Eukaryota > Metazoa > Chordata > Aves > Passeriformes > Certhiidae > Cinnycerthia > Cinnycerthia olivascens. The sequence continues at coordinate 74,357,726 of JAWWMU010000153.1, read as the reverse complement.
TTCATGAAAAAAATAGAAGTAAGAAATAAGGAATAAAATAAAACTGTGAATTATTCTCATTTCTTTGTCATGAGCAATCATCATAAAAATTTTGGAAGTTAAATTAAACACAGATAAAGATAAAACCAGTCTAACTCAAAAAACCGCAACCAACCTCCCCCTCCTTTTAAAAAACCAACCAAACCAAACAAAAACAAAGATCCCAAGAAAACAAGCAAACAAAAAAAAAGAGCATGAAATGTCTGTCAAATAAATAATCACATGCATTGAGACCTTAGTGCTTAGGTGGGATATACTGTAAAACCCTCCAAGTGTATGTCAGATAATGTAATGAAGTTCATAATGAGGAGAAAATAATTTATATCTTTCAAAAGTACATGTTTCTTCCATAAAAATAATTTTAAAAGGCAGGTAATAATTTTTAGAAGTCTAAAGGTCAATATTTACAATACTGACCGATATTGTACTATTAAGGACTTGTGTTTTGAAGCTTTGCAATCAGTAGTAATTTAGAGTTTCAGCATATAAAATAATGAAAATGTTATCTGAATTAATTTTACATATGTAATTTAGATATACATTTAGAAAGGCACTTAATCCTTTCAAAATTACTGACAGGGGTATGACTGGGATGGTGTTTGGTACAAGAAGCAGCAACCTGTGTTAAGATTCCACAGCGGTGCTTGGGTGGGGAACAGTAAATTGTCTCAGAAAAGAAGTCCCATAAATCATCAGGTTGAATGAGGTACAGCTTAGATGGACTAGAATGGGTGTGAAGACCTGTCTGAAATTCTATGGACAGATGTTTCTTGAAAGACTTGTCAGTGCTTGCTGAGCACTCCACTGCTTATTGACAGCACTGTGTCCCTCCTCCGAATGTGCTCTTTAACCTATCTGTTAGGGTATGAAGTGTAGGTTTTAAGAAATTAGTGAAAGGAGAAGTTTCAGTATGAATTTTCTCTTCATGAGTGAGAGTGTAGGAATATTGTACCAGGAAATGAAAATTTTGCTGTCATTGTTTTTTAAATGGGTACTGTCCTAAGAGCTGTGTTTTGACAATTAAAGGTATAAGTTCCAGCATGGTAAACTTAAAAATTAGATGGGGAATGTGTACTTCCAGAGTGTCAGTCGAGGCTGGGCATAAAATAGGATCCAAATTATCATGGAGAGTAACTATGAGAAAAGCTAACTCTTCCCCAGACAAAAGCAGCCCAATTATCCACACAAAAATGTTTCTAAGCACAAAAAGAAACTTGTGGTATTCATACTGAAACCAGAATACTGGTAGAATCAGATTTTGGTTTTTAATTAAACAGTAGTTGAGCATAAGTTTTCAGTATAATCATTAAAGACAATGATATGCTTTAGAGATGTGAATCTTTTGGTAAAATTTTCTCCGTTTTTGGACACTTACTGAGCCAGCCAGATCAGTGAACAGATAGTTATCAATACCACTGGTAATATTTCTAGAATTCCCTTATGTTATCTCATCAAAACATTTCAGAGGTAAAACACATGTAGTATGGATGTAGAAAAAACACTCAAGTGCTGTAATTTTCCATGGCTTGATTTCTTCCGAGTCTTGTGTTTTCTGTACCATGTTCTGCATACTCCTTGTATTTCCATGTGCACAAGTCACAGAATCACAGAATATATTGAGTTCAAAAGAACCCATAAGGATCATTGAGTCCAGTTCCTGGCTCTGAACAGAACCAACTTCAAGAGTCACATCATGAACCTGTGAGCATTGTCCAAACATTTCTTGAACCTGGTCAGGCTGGTGCAGTGACCGCTTCCCGGGGGAGCCTGTTCTGGTGCCCAACCACCCTCTGAGTGAAAAAGCTTTTTCTAATGTCCAGCCTAAAGCTCCCCTGACACAGCTCCAGGCCATTCCCTTGTGTCCTGTCACCAGCCATAACAGAGATGAGATCAGTCCCTGCCTCTCCTCTTCCCCCCACGAGGAAGTTGTAATTGCAATGAAGTCTCTCCTCTGTCTCCAGGCTGAACAGACCAAGTGACCTCAGCCCCTCCTTAAAAAACTTCCCCTCAAGTCCCTTCACCATTTTTGTTTCCCTCCTTTGGGTGGTCTTCTATAGCTAAATGTCTTTTTTATGTTGTGGTGCCCCAAACTGCCCCCATCATTCGAGGTGAGGCTGCCCCAGCTCAGAGCAGAGCAGGACAATCCCCTCCCTTGTCTGGCTGGTGATGCTGTCCCTGATGCACCCCAGGACAGGATTGGCCCTCCTGGCTGCCAGAGCACACTAATTCATCTGGGATTACTCCTGATTCCTTTATGCGCACATTCTTCATTTCCTTTCTCTTTTTGTTGTCTTTTTAAGACTTTGTGTCTTTTTTTCCTTTTCTGTATTTATCACTCCTCCTTCATCCAGACAATTCTTGTGATATCTGTACAACAGTTAACACTAAATGATATACAACAGTAAAACTTCACTTGAAATTCAACACTGAATACTTCTGAGGTGTGTTCTGCTCATACTGGCTCAATGGTATTGACCAATGCAGCAAAGAACTATAGAACAAAAGGAGATGAATGGATGAAAGAAATCACACAGAACCTCAGGAGAAAGCTTCCAACAAATGCATGAGACATTCAAATCCAGTGAGCCCAGGTCACTATGGTGTGTACTTCTCCAACTGACTTTCATATGTATAGGCATAAAATTGCAGGTCTTATTGAACAGAAGTCTTAACAAACAAGTAGGGTTACATGGTGGTTAGGGCTATTGCATTACAGTCATCCATAAGCAGAAAAAAGGGTTTGTAGTACTGTCAAAATATTCTACTATATTTCCTTTCAGAAATTATATTGATTCTCTAGAGATAAGCATATATTTTTCTAGTTTAAATATTTCTGTGAGTGTCTTCCTTCATATATTACCACTTCTGCTAACTTTATGGTATTTTTTGAAACAATTTCCAATGCACCATTTACATTGAGTTCCTACTAAAAAGTGTGCAATATTTTCACATGAAAAATTAGATCCCATACTGAGATTATTCTGCCTCAGCTCATGGCATGTATTGAATTTATAACTGTGTTTTGGGTTTTTTTTCTGTCAAGCTTTTTCCCAATAATGAGTATTAAAATGATTATATGAAAATAAATTGCATTACACTGTATTGTAATGTTTTCAAAGATGACATTACATTAGTCTAACACAGGTCAATTTTCATTGGCCCTCTAATAGCATGGATAATACCTTGCTTTGTGGGTGTTTTTGCTCTTGTTATTTCTGATTTTCTCTGTTTTCCTGGAAGAAATGTGCAACATTTCCCGGCACACATAAATAAGGTCTGTTTTTAGATTATACTGCGGGCACCATGTCTAGGTTTACTTCAGCCGCTAAATCTAATAAACATCTACTGGGATAGTAATTTTTAAGTTCAAGTTCAATATCAAACATGTCAGCAGTGCACTTAGCAAGAAGCAGGGCAGCAGTTTGAAGAAAATGCAGATCCAGTCACCAGTAATTTTTATCAAATTATAAACCCTTGTTAGAGTGCTGGGATTTCATCAGCTAACATTACCAAAATAAAAGCAATCCTTCTGCAGGAGGTGATTGCTTTTCTTAGGCATAGGTAGATTAAACATCAATTCATTTACATACTTTTGACACACTCCGCCACTCACATCTTCATTATCCACATTTGTAAAATAAATGCTACATTTTGCACGGTATTATCTGGAAGTTTCAAGCTGATCAGAAATGGACTTACATTCATATTTATTTTCTTATATCTACTGATGTCATTTTTCATTCAAGTTTGGTTTTTTTTTTTTCTCCTTGTGAAATAATTGCTGATGACTTAAAATAATTATTCATCATATTTAGAGGTGTGTAATACTGTGGTAAATGATGCATATATAGTTTAGAGGGATTAGTTCTACAGCAGGATACTGAAGGCCTGTGTAAATTTGGGTAGATTAAAGATATTAAACACATTTTTCAAACACCACAAATTATTTCTGGACTATGATTAGTGAAAGATGTAGAGGATGTCCTATTTTAGTAAGTCAAATCCAAAATTTAAGGCATTAAAATTTTGGTGTGCTGATGAATTCTGAAGTTACCTTGTTCCACTACACATCTATCAAGTTCTGATTTAGGTAAATGGTTTGATGTCTAAATACAAAACAACTCCTAATGTAGTTTTCCACCCAAATTGGACTAGATTCAGAAAATGTTTTCAGCAGTCACATTATGACCTGGATGGAGTCTTCTGATTGGAGAATCTTTCAAATGATGAGTGACTGAGAGGGCTTAGAACAGCTTATCCTGGAAAAGAGAAGGTTTAGGGTGAGGTTTAGGGAATGAAGGATCCACACTTCTCAGCAATGTCCATTGACAGAACAAAGGGCAAAGGATAAAAATCCAGGAAATTCTATCTAAACACAAGAAATAACATTTTATTTTGAGGGTAGTAAAACACTCTCATGGGTTTCCCAGAGAAGTTGTGGAGTCTCCATCCTTGGAGATTTTCAAAACTCAATGGCATGTTGTCCAAGGCTTCTAATTAAAAAGGATAATGGGGCTGGGCCACTTTATTCAAGAGGTTCTTTTCCCACCTCAACCATGCATTCCACACCCACACACACCCCAAGAGTCAGTATATCCAATAGGCTATATATAACTAAAATGTGGAAGACCTCTGTACAAAATACTCACGGCTGACTTGCCTGGAGTTCTGGACATGGGTGACCCAGTTCTGATACTTGCTCCTGAGGTATATATTAAAGCTGTGTTTACAACATATTCCAAATTGGATCTTCCAATTTATTTGTTTATTTATCCTTCCCCCTGAAGCTCTTCTGTGTATTTCAAGGGCTATAATCTGCATATCTAAAGCAATGGAAAAATAAAGATAATCAGTTAGCTTTTCATTTTAGATGTAAGCTCAAAGGAGAAAAATACTTAATAGACTTCAGCAGATAATCTTAACTTTTGTATACATTTTCAGAATTTCTGAAGTTGCTTAATTTTCCACTGATTATATTAATATATAATAATGCACAAAACAAAAGAAATATTGCTTTAAAAATTTGAGGTGTTTTGCTTAAATTGCTTAAGAAGTTTGTTATCTAAAGTGGCTGTATCTACATCAACACCACTTTCATATTATCATTTTCAACTTGCAAAAGATTCAAGATATGGCTCAGTTCTGAGGCTTTGAAAGATATTTGCTTTCACTAGTCCATTACATTAATGTAATATGACTTAGCTATTGGGGATCAATTACTTAATTAAGAAAGATTTGAGACATTTTTTCCTGTAATCATGACAACTCCTCTTAGTCTTTTTTCTTCCAGTCTTGACAAGGCTAAAGACTTTGACATAGGTTATCATTTTCTTAGGTGACATGAATAATATCTCAGCCTAACTTTTTTGATTTATTGTCATTTGCTTCAAATACCTGACTAAACTAAGCAATCTTCTCCCATAAACAGAATTTGGGTATGTCTATGGTCCCCAGTAAACCAACTGGAAAAAAAAAATCACTAAAAACATATGGCAGAAGCTCAGAATGACTGAAATAGGAAAGGATCTTGGGAGATAATGTAGTTCCAAGATCACATGCTGAAGCTGGATAAAGCCAGTGCTGTTTGCCCAAGTTTGTTTTAACTATCTCTAAGGATTCCACACCTTCTCCAGACAAACTGTTCCAGTGCCTGATTGTGTTAAAAATGCTGTTTTCCTTATCAAATGGATCTCAAACAACAGTTTGGATTGGTTTGGTTTTGGGTTTTTGTTTGTTTGTTAAAAAAATATCTTTGTATTTCTAATTTTATTTCCACTCACAAAAATATGCAGCTGGGTTTTCCCTACAACTTTGAAACAAAATTTCATCACTGTCCAATGATATTATTCTTCAACAACTGTCCTAAACTAAATGGAAGACCAAATATTTTTTATGCTCATAGCCCTGAAATCAAATCCAGCTCCTTACAAAATGAATTATATTTTCTCTTGCAAATCATATTTAATAGAGTTATTATGAAGTTATGAGAGATCTTTTGTGCTGCCCTTAAAACTTGTAAGTAACTTTCAGATGTGTCCTCCTTTTTGATGCAAATCTACGTAATTTCTGATGAGTTCATAACACTTTTTGTATCTTTATCTTTCTTCTCAGGAGCTCCCAAGGCTGAGCCGTGGGTAAACTGCACTGATTACAGCTTCAGTAATCCATCTTGGTCCATCTCTGTCAGCTTGATAAGTCAAAGTCATTTCACTCCTTTGCCTTTCCTTTGGTTGAAGTTATAAGTCTGTTATTTTAAAGTCTTCAGGGAAAAAAAAAAGAAAAGAAAAAAAAGGAAGAGAAAAATAAAAGGTAACATTTTTTAGCCTGTGAAAGACAGATTTTTCACAGGGATTTGGTTTTTAGCTTTCTTCATGCTTTCTTGAAACTAATTTTTCTGTGACTGATGTTTCCGAATTGCCTCTCTCCTAGTTCATACAGCACGCTTCTCTTCTGCTGCTCTGCCAAGGAGTGGAGTTTAGACTTTTTTAAAACTTCAAGGATAAGAATAATCTCCCCTAGCTGTAGAAGTCTACATCAAGAGTAATTAAACTGTACTCTAGATGTACTCCATTCATAACAAACCTGGCATTAGCAATATTAAACTCATAAGATTCATGACATAACATCGGCATAAGGGCGTCCAAAGTTATTCCTTAGATTTCATCAGCAGATTTCTGTTTCAGAAAGATACAATGGGCTCATATAGATTTTACACAAAAGTCTCAGCAAAAATGTTTTTAAGAACTTTAAATTGGTATGGCAAGTTGTAACAGCTGAGACAATAAAATTTTTGTGCTGCCCTGAAATATACGCTATGTAACTAAAAATACAATGGTCCCAATTTGCCAAAACAGAAATGTGAAATTCAAGCAAAAGAATACAATTTTTATTACAAGTTATTTATTTAAAAATGCAGTACTTTCTTCCTGTCATGTGCTGCTACAAAAATAACATAAAATAGGGAAAAATAATTTATTGCTTATTTTTTTTTATTTTATCAAACTTAGGAGGAAGAAACTGAAAAGAAGTGCCACCCATTATGGAAAATAAGTATAAAAATAAATCTAAATTTCTGGGGTTTGAATCAGATGGATTATTAGTAGAAAAGTGAAGATCACCTAGAATAGAAATGGTAAAATACCTTTATATAGTTCCATGAATCAATTTGTGAATAAGTAGATCATAGTCTGCCAGGATTTGTTTCTGGAAAGGGAAGCAGCAGGCAGATTTTGGTGATTTTTGTCAAAATAAAATATTTCCTTATCTTTCCTAGTTCAGAAATTTTCTTCACACAACTCCTGTGAGACCCAGATGTAAATATGAACATAGATAGAAACTGTGTGCAGCAAGAAAATATCTGTATTTTCAATAGATCTGAAAGGACTTTTGTGTTTATAGTTAAATGTATGCCTCTGTGCTGAGCTGGACTAAGTAAGGAAAGAAATTTTCATAAAATACATGATAAAACATAAAAGAGCTTTTCCAGCATTACCTATTAAAAATATATATCGCATGAAACTTTTCCCGCACTGCATTCTGGATCTCTGCTGTAGAAAGTTTGTTTTAATTCTGTTTCTTTTCATTAAATGGACTTATAAACGAAGTCATCCATCAGTAGTCCTGGGCACCCTGAGAGATTCTGCAATAGAAGTCAGAAAGGGGATAATAAACATCAAACAATCTAGCACAACCTATATGCAAGAGACTAACAAATATTTATAAATGTAAATGTCTTTAAACAGTCATGTCCTTACTAAGTAAAAAAAACAACAGGCTGACTGTGCAGTCAGTATATTTTGGATGTCAGCAGACCTATGCTGTTTCAAATCAAATAAGCTACCCATTTTCAAAGCTGAGGGACTTTGAAAGTACTTTAAATAATACAATTCTTTCATATTTTGACCACATTTTTTACTACACCTGTTTAAATAATATAATCAGGCAATGTTGCAAATAAGGTTGTCCTATGTCATTTGAAACTTCAAAGATAAAATCATGCTCCAATAATGTTTATATTTATGAAGAATTGATTTTAATTGCTTCTAGATATTTTGGAGAAACTTCTAAGCCTAATATCATTGTATTTATATAGAAGGAAACAAGAAGCTTCAAAGGCATTGAATTCAACTTTGTGATATTGGAGGTTGGGCTTCATTTGTAACCTCAAGATTCAAGCCAAAGTTTCTTTACTGGATATGTTTTGCAGCCAACGGAGAGGGAGCAGCTGACCTCCAGAGGGTGTTTAATCTTTAACAAACTACAAATTGCCCTTAGATACTGCTCTTTTTATTCTATAGGATATGAATCAGCTATGTTGTCAATTATTGAACTCTTTCCCTGTATAAGAAAAAACAGTAATATCACTTTCAGGTAATAGAACCGTGGATGACTTAATTGGTCAAAGAGAAGCATTAGGGGTTATTGGAGGAAAATTTCAAAAAGTTTTCACACTCTATTGAAGAAAACTCTCATTTGAGTGCAAAATTATTCTTAAAAAATATTTCCTGCTGTTATACTCTAGAACCCAGTTATTATACTGCCTGCTTAGACGTCCATACATTGTTTAATTTGTGAGAAAATTCCTTAGGAAATAAAATGCTGTTGAAGGAAGAGACCTATTTGTTTTATAATTTTTTTAAATTCTTTTAAGAGAACTTCAAATTAATACTTTCAGATCATACACTTCTACACTAGGAATCTGTACATCATAAGGGAGGGGATAGAAGGAAAAACAGACAGAAAATACCTCTAGAAACAGAAAGAAAATAGAAAAAAAAAGAAATAAACATTCATATTCAAAATTTTCCAATATCTTAACCTCTGAATAAAAGCCTGCCTCATATAGAACTAAACCATAGGCTGAGCTTTGATGTCTGTGAGGCTAGAATGTTCACTGAGTTTTGTGTGGTATGATACTACAAGGATAAGTCCTGAAAAGAAACCTGAAACATCTCAGACTTCTCATTTTGATTAAAAATCTGTGATTTCAAACAGTCTAGTGCATGTTTGCTTCCTGTAACACATATGGGATAAGTAGGATAGAAAACAACCCTAAATTTCAGAGTGCTCAGAAAAAGATCCAGAAATTCAATTCAAATCAAGGAATTAACACTTCTCACTCCTCCTTCATTTGAAAATGAATGTAAACATTGAATTAAGGAAAAGGTATTCTTAATAAACTTCAATATATTGAAGGTTGTGAATTAAATATAATCATTGATTAAAAATATAAAATAGGTCAGGAAAAATAATTAATGAGAGAAGATAAATTGGTGTCCAATATTTTTCTTTCATGAGATGAGGTTTTCTTTTAATGAAAAATATTTACTTGAATAGGATTTTCAAACAAAAATAAATAATTTTGATTTTTTTTTTTGATTGTTTGTTTGTTTGTTTTAAATAACACACAGCTGAGAATATTATCATGTATGGAATGATACCTCAAATTATGTTGTGAGTTTTTAAATGATATTGCAAATCAACATATCAGGATCCCAAAATATGAGTTATTGCTATCATTGTGGTACGTCAAATCTTTAAATTGAGATAATTTCAGTCTGTGGTGTGTTAAGAAGTAGAAATAAAAATGTTTATTCCCATCTCAAATTATTCAGTGGGCATGTTTTGCTAGTCATCAGCCTTATCCTGCAAATCCTGTGAGAGCATTGCTCTCCACGTAGCTGTTGGAACTTATAAAGTAGCAGTGTTAATAATGGGAAGAATCAGAATCATGTCCCTCGATTCTCCACTACTCTTTGTGTGCAGCTGAATCTCTTACTTAGTCTCTTATGAAATCCTAGATGGGACTTGGACTGCGCAATCTCTGCCACCACGTGCCTGTATAGATGGTGGCTCATGACATGCAAAGGGAAAATATCCATACCCAAAGTAGATTATAGAAGAGAATAAAGAAACTGTAACCTCTTTTTGCAACTCCTTAACCCAATGATCATGAAACTTGAGGTGTTATGCTATAAACTCACACAAGTCAGAAGAAAATGGTATATGATAAGGCTGGAAAAAGGATACATGTCAAAACATAGCTCGAGGAATTTGTGAAACTTACTGCCCTCAGAATCATGATATTTTTCCTAAAATCTTTTATCAAAGATTACTTCTGAAATTTATATTGTTAGTAATATATTTTGAATATTAAGAATATGTGTTCCCTGTAACTGAATCTCATCTAGAATATTTGCATTAAAGTGAGCTTAATCTCTCATCAGGTGCCTAAAACAAGATCTATCTTAAAAACCTAAGCCTAGACAAGTAGGATAAAACTCATATTATATACAAAGTACATATTAAACTTTTGGTAGAGTTGCTACTATATAAATACTAAAATTATGATCCTAAGTATGTAAATATTTTCTCAATTCATAACTTTCCCAGTATAGTCCACAATTATTCTGTAATCGCAGCAAGCTAAGCAGTTCATGCATGAAAGTAGAAATTAGAAAAAAAATCAAAAGTCTTAGTTCAGGTAAGACAATTTGCATAACATTTATTAAGATGAGACCCTAATGCTATAGATTTAGGGACTTAGTCATTAAATGTTTTTTGAAATTCTATTCCTTTGCTTCAATCAAAGTCTCTTAACAAATGCACAAGTAGTTGCAATGGTTCCTTTATCAACCATAAACAGCTTTACCCTGTTTTTTGATCCTGTTGCACTTTTGTTATGAAGAACAGTATTCAACACAGGAAGGATGGGTTTCAGTCAGAGAGTGAAATATCTAGGCTTGCATGTCTGCAGGTGTGCAGGTAGGATTTAGTTGCTTAAACAGAGGCATCTAATGATGTTTGAAACATCCTCATGTAACCCACTTGCTTTCTACTTCTTGTTCCAGAAGGTATGGATCTCCTGCAGTTATTGTGATATAACTGCCAAGCCTGTTATTGCTTAATATTGCCAGATTTATTTGCTCAAAGAATATATACATGATATTCACAAGGTCATTAAAATGGTACTAGATGTAAAAGTTTTAGCAACTGAACATCATTCTAGCTGTCGGTACTTGAAGAAAACCTAGCTGATAACAACAGCAGAGTAATTCATCTCAGCTGAATGTAAACATCTAAGATATGATTCAGTTACTTATCCATAAACCTTTACTGTGTTTTGAGATTAACCTGCAGAAGATAGATGCCTTTCAAGAGGGACAGCTAGAGGCCAACCACAGTGTCCTAAGACATCTAAAACTACCCAACTCGTTTTAAGCAATTTGATTTCCTATTATAGGATTATCTATGAAAGCTTTCAAAATCCTGGAACCATAACTGCCAAAATATCCACCAATATGCCAGTGATGTCACAAGAAAGAATTCCCATTAGAGTCTTCCTGAATTTTTCTTCCCAAAGAAAAAAAATTCATTATGTTTTCCCTACTAAAGCAACATTAGCCTTAAACTTTTAGGTTTTTTGGTCAAAATATATCATCACTAGTCAACAGAAGTTTAATTTACAGTCCAAGACAAAAAAGAAATATGAAATAATATGGTCCTACTCCTACTCTCAAAAACACAGAATAATGATCTGTGTTGCAAAACACATTGCTTAATATTGTTCTGCAGCATTTATGGATTCTTAGAAGATGTTATTAAAGTACCATTCCTGAACTGCAAAGAATTTTAGCCTGCATTCATGCTTTATTTTGAACATTTAAACATTGAACAAGTTTGATGTTTGCTTTTCATTTGATTCTAGTAGTTTCATGATAAAGCAACTAAATCTTTTAGTTAACTTACTAAAATGATTCAGTTGTAATTTTAAAGGGATTGTGCAAATTGACAGCCTTTCCTGAAAGCAATGTGCCTCTGGAATGTGGTGCATCTTTGACACAGTAACACAAACATCATGGTGAGCTGAAGTGTGATTATACTGAAGAAGGAGTATGCCAAACATACTGGTACGTACAGCTGTGTTCTTCAGCCAGTGTAAATTAGTGAAGCCAATTTAACTTAGTGGATCTCTACTAATCTATATTAGCTAAAACCCTAGCCCTGCATTTTCTTCTCAACAGTCTTGAACATCAACATTTGTTTTGTTTCTTATGAAATTCTATATTATAATAAAGTACTTATGTATGTTTAGCCAATCAATTTGCTGGGTAAATGGAATAGTCTTAATGCTGTAATTGTGCAATTAGAGTTATTTGGTCTGTGTAGAGCTAGCCATTCTTAGATTAGCAGATTGATAAGGATACAAAGAGAAGGCCAAAGCATTTTTTTTTAAACTGAAATTTTATTTCATTATCACGTAATTGGGTTAGGTTTTATTTTATTATTCTTTATTCCAGTGGGTATGATAAATTTGAGGTGCCCTGACAATGATGCTCATACTAGGACTAGCCTTGTTTATCTGGGCTAGTGTTACTGTCCCAGGGTTTGGTTTTGGAGAACAGCATTGGGAACAGCCCAAATATCACATTTACTGTGGAATAAAATATATTGTGCTTTACTGGTATAACTTTAGCACTTAAGTTTTTGTGTACAAGTTCTGATACATTATAATTTCTAACTTCAGAAGAAAATGCTAACAAATGCAAAGACTACTGTTAAAGGTCTTGTTTTCCTTTCTGTTGATTTGCTGGTCTTAACAGTACTTTATGCTAAACATGAGAAAGTACGGGAGTGAAATACTTAGAAAAGATAAAAAGTATTCAGCAATTATTTTTTATTTCTATCAATAATTCTTTCCTGTGTAGGAAGATTATACCACAAAATATAAATCATCTGTTTTACATTAATGAAGAATGGGATTCTTGCTATATTTATCACTGCTGTCTTTTTAGTGGTGTATAGGCAGTAAAAGAAGTTTATCTAGTTATAAGTATTTATTAATATCTATAGCAGGATATTAAACAACTGGATAATGGCATGCAATTATCCCTGACATTAATTTGTTTGAACAGTACAAGTGATACTTTTGGCCTGAGCCAGCTGGTACTCTGCAACAAAATTTCTGGACATTGTCTGCCATTTAACACTAACCAGGAATATTTCTGAATATACAGTTTGGATATGGTCACTCTCCTTTAAGGCTAGATTGTGCTGGTTGGCACAAAAGATCTGAAAATGGTCCCAGAGACTGTTTAATTTGTTAGGCTAGTTATAAACTGTATGTCTTCCCTAAATTGTTTATATATTTATTTTTTCTCTTTTGGACTGTTGTTTTTTTTTATTGTTATAAGAAAGGTCTACATGTGCCAGTAGGATATTTGTAACAGTGGTAGCATCAGTGCTTAACTAGAGAGGGCAAGAAGTTTTTTCCTAGTATAAGTTCTCAACTTTTTAAAATCTGAAATATGACTTATGAAGAAAGAGGTTACACTCATACATCTTGTATTTCATGAGGCTGTGCAGTTCCTTCTTGAACCCATGGTGCAGTGTCCTGTCACATTGCATTCTGCAATGTGTGTGCACTGTATGCCTAATCTGTTCCAGTGGTTCATCACAGTTTCGTCATGTTCAACTTTCTATTTTATGCCAAACTCTATCCCTGTATGGCAAGTTGACCCTGTCTGGATACCAGGTGTCCACCAAAGCAAATCTATCACATCCCTCCACTTGACAGGGGGAAAAACACAACAAAGATGTTGAGATAAGGACAGGGAGAGATCACTCACAGCTACCATCATGGGCAAAACAGACTTGACTTGGGGAAATTAGTTTAATATATTACCAAATAGTATATTTCCTAATATACTACTGAAATCAGAGTAGGATAATAAGAAATAAAAACAAAACCTTAAACACCCCACCCTTTCCTGGGCTCAACTTCTCTCCTGAATTCTCTACCTCCTCCACCTCATCAGCTCAGGGTAGGGGGAATGTGGGTTATGGTTCCATTCATCACACATTCTCTCTGCTACTCCTTCTTCCTACACTCTTCCCCTGCCCCAAAGTGGGGTCCCAGTCTTTTCACTACATTCTCACATGAAGGAGTACCCATAAAACTGTTTATTCTATCTTTTTTTTTCAGTTCTGTCCCCATGGATATGCATTCATGCTCACAAATTAATCACAGCTCAACAAGCCGTTGAGCTACATATGCAGAAACATTTCCTTCCATAGTAGAAGAACACAGCACCACCTGCAACAGAAAGGAATGCTTTAATTTATATCCCATATTTTTATTTATGTCTCTTTAGAAGAGAAAACAATATGAGAACATAAATTCCATGTTTTTACGTGATCAGAGAAGGATAAAGAGACTACTCTAATACTAGCTACTTTAATGGGACAGTGTTTTAAGCATAGGAAATCCAGTACTTTAATTTTCTTTATAATGTTAATTCTAGCATTAGATTTAAGAAAATGCTGCACAGCATGGATGAAAATCAGTTGAATCAAGTTTAGAACGTGCAAAAAACCAACAATATCTGTCTTTATGCTACTTAATATCTGCTTATTTGGGTTTATGCCAAATTTCAACTGAGTGCTTTCTACCAACCAGAAGTTCCAAAAAACAGTGAGCCTAACTTAATGTGTTTCTAATTTCATTCTCTCTCTTCCCTTTAAGCACGGATTCAGTTTCACAAGCAACATTTTGTCTCTTTCTTCTGTGTGTAAGCTTGTTATGCTTTTACTTTGGACACTTCTTGTTTATCTTCAGGTACATAAGGGATGCTGTGCCAGTTTACTGTTCCTACAAAAGCCCAGAAAGTACTCTTAGTGTAGAAATAATACGCTTCCTAATTTGATAAAGTGATTTAGTGTAATAGTCAGGTTTGATAATTTCAGAGGTGCTAATTGGGCTTCAAGCATATCTAGCATTTAAATTTTCTTCATTAAGGAGAACTGTTTTTGTAGAAGGAGGCTTTGCAGAGTGTCCAGTTTGTAGGTAAATACAGAAATGGAGTAATTTAATTTTTTAGCATAAGACTTAAAGACAATAAAGGTTCTAGTGTAGAAGTTATTTTATTACTCTTAAGAGAACATATGCTCATACAATTCCCTCACACTAAAGACTTTTTAAGACATTACAACTTCCTTATAAAGATGAAGCCACCTCTTTAGCTCAGATCAAAGTCTGTGATTCTACCACACCTTCTTGAAAAACCTGGGAATTTAGTAAATTTTAGTATTCAAAAGTGTAAATCACAGACAAACACTCTAAACAAAAATATTAAAAAATCATTTATCATACAGAATAAAACAAGGCCACCTTTTTTTCAAACTCTTTAGCTATTTACATTTTTAAAAAATAAAGACAATATAAAATATAAAATATAGGGGGAGAAACAAGGAATATTTATTTAATGTCCAGTGCTTCCACTAAAATTAAGATTCCTTGTTGCTTAAGAAAAACTGAGAAGTTGGGGGTTTCTTTTGTTTTGCCTATAAATGGAATTTTCCTCCACTCTGAACAATTTAGCATACGCATCAACCCCATTATGATCTCTTTATCTTACAGTCCAGAACCTGCTGCATCAAATTCATGATAGGGCTTTGGCAGGACATCGTTGCAGTAAGAGGGTGAAGCTCACTGCTCTTTGTAATTGTGACAGCATAGGGAACAGTGGACTGATGGATCCAGGAGAAAGAATAAGCAACTGAGCAGGGAGTGATAAATACATGAATCTCTAACACTGCTTCTGACTAATGATAAAAAGGAATTCTTTTTTCTATCTGATATGGCTAACTAAGCAGGGAAACACGACCAGGATATTCATATAGCATTCTTAGCCTCACCAACTTGAACGTATGAATCATAAATAATAAACAAGGGAAGAAAATTCTCCAAAATATGTTTTTTAATTCTGCCAAAGTCAGCAATCTGAGCTAATATTGACTAGACATTAGGAAAGAAAACTAATAGAAATAGTAATAATAATTGTGAGACATCTAGCTGCAAACAACAGGATTAATTGCAGAGAAATTATGATATAGGGAAATCCTCTGTCTTTATCTGAAAGGAGGACTCAGGTACAATGGTCTTCTGCTTATTGTAAAATAAGGTCTGGAGATAAAATAGGCCACGATCACATGTAGTGAGAAGAGTCATATGGTTGGAATTCCAATGTATATGTACAAAGACTGGTAGAAACTAGAAGAACTGGACTCAATTGTACTGAATGAAACTTCTGTCAAGGGAGCATTTGGCCTAAAGATTTCCTTTGTTTTGTAATATTAAATTTAAGATCATTGTTTATATTTCAGCATGTTTACTCTGCATCTCCTGGGTACGCTATTCCATGGAAAACATTTGCTATATCAGATTTTTCAAAGATCAATAACTCCCAGTGTTTTCTGTCCTTGAGACTTTTATGATGATTCTCATACTGAAAATTTTCATTGTATTGTCTGGTTAAAAATAAGAGGTCTAAGAGTTTATTTCTTTGTCTTCAGAATGTTGTATTCTGAGGAGAAATAAACAGGCTTAATAAAAAAATGTATTTAGATTCTTTATTGCAATCCCAATTATTACAGCTCTCTTTCCTGCTGGTTCTGTTAAGACAATTATATTTCCAGATTAGTAATAGGAATATTTCAATTATAGAGGTCACTCAGTTATTAATATGTGCTCATGTGTCATCTGTAAACAAAACATTTTTTTGTTTTCAAAAGAAATACCTAAAATACTATTATCAAGGATCTCCACAAGTTTCTAACACTGATATGGTTAATCCTTAATCCCCTGTAGAGTTAATTAACACAAATATGCATATTGTCTAAACTAGAGCACTGTTCTCATGCAAAAATCTAAGCCTGGTTGTATCTGCCAGCCCTAGAATGCACAGGTTGTTAATGTTTAGGTAACACAACCCAGTTACCAAAAGACACAAAAGTTATCACTCCACCCATTCATCAAAGACATACTAGACTGTAGCCTTGTTGTCCAGTTTATCACTCAAAGTTTGAAATTGAGGGAATACATCATCCTTCATTTCCCTATTCTCTTCCTTATACTACAGGTCTTTCCACACAATTTTCTTAATTCCCCATAACAGCCAGCCTTCTAAGTATTTCTAGATTTTTCTCCTAGAGCTTAATCTGAACAAAAGATTGTAAATGCAACTAGAGCTTCATGTTTCTCAGGGAGAACCAACAGGTCAGTTAAAACAACAAATCTCCTTTAGAACTGGGATACATATCAGATTATTATATGTTCGATTGACTGAAAATTAAGACTTCTGTCTGTGAAAATATAACATGAAAGTCAGTCAAGTGCTTGAAAAACTTCTTTGTGAGCTTTTTAGAGCAGTACATCTAGATTCTGAATAGAAAATAAGATTTTCTATAAGCGAAAATACTCTCAGTTGCTTGGATCTTGATGGCAAATAATTGATTTGTGTATGGATAAAGAAAAACAACTCTAATTTTATAAAATTGTGTGCTGTGATGATAAAGTAAATAATTACTTAGTACAAAGGAAAAGAAGAATTTCACTTGTGTCAAATCTGAATACATAATGTTTCTCATAGGATTTTATCTATCCCTAGAGTATTAGAACAAAAATAATATAGATAGATAGATTTTTTGCTGCAATTCATATGAAAAAAAAAAAGTGGAATACAGATTCAATTTCTTGAGCTGATTTGGACTTTGAGGAGCTCAAGTTGTGGTATGAGTGCATTTTGGAGAAAATTTATTCATATGTAACTATCTAAAGGCAGTTCAAAGCAGGATATTGTTCAAAATGAGCCACATATTAAATAGAAAAGATACAGAATAACTTTTATTGGAAGAATTTCCATTCTGTATTCATATTATATTTACAAAGGATCTTGTTATTTTCTTTGGATTTAATTATTGTTAAGTGAAAGAGAGAATTAAAAAAATAGGATGTGAAGAGGAAGGAGTACAAAACCCAGTGTGTAGTATGAGAAAATAGAGCTAAATAATTTTATCCGAGATAAACATCACTTTCAAAATTCATTAGTACCATTAAAAGACAAGCAAGGAAGAAAACATCAAGTGATTGAAGTTATATCTGCTTAAGCAGGCTGTGCAGTGCATAGAGAAGACCTGTAGTGAAATCCCATAAAGAAACAGCACTGAGGACCCAGTGCACATTCTGTACGTTTCAGGACAGGGAGAGGGTGGGGGCAGAAGGGAGTATTTAGGATTAGCTCTAGTCTGAATGCCCATGAATGGCTGTAGGATCCTGCATGTACTCCTGGCGTGTGTCTTTTCATTTAGTTTCATCTGAAAGGCATCCAGCTCATGCCCTCCAGTACCTCTTTACAATGACAGCACAAGTACAGAAAAAAATTAGAACAGCTGGAAGATTTGTTTCTCAGATTAACTCCTAAACCCAGCTAAGGCATTAATATAAACAACCCATGCAATAAATAGAGGGCAGCTCCTCCATAAAGAGAATACTGTAGGAGCTCAGATTTGGCTCATTTTATCTTTAAGATGTACAATATTATGTGACTGCTTAAGTCTGGTGAAATCAGACAAGGACTTCAGGGCAGGGCTCCCACTCCTTCACTTGGAGCAAAAGAAAGCATCAGAGCTTTTTATATTCAGTGAATGAGGGAAAGGCTTATTGAATAACAAGGGTCTGTGTTGCTGCAGGAAAGAAGAATACTTTTTTCTGCAATTGGAAAAGAAACAAATTTCTGACACTGATGTTGCTCTATATACAATGTCTTAGGCATAATTATACAACAGATTCTATTTCTGGAAACAAATAAAATGAAAATGAACATTACTTAAACTATGGAAGAAAAATCAAGAAATCCTTAATTTTTTCCATTCAAAAATGTGAAATAGAATTTTTAAAACCTAATCCAAATAAATTCTAATTTAGTATCTTTGTAAATTTTGTTGACAAGACCACTGAAGTGCCATGTTTGAATGGTACTGATACCACTGGAATTCATACAAAATTTTAGCTTTTAGATACAACCTTGCAAGGTTCTTTGACCAGAGGAAATTGCTTTAATACTCACTAGTTTGTATAAAAACCAAAGATTGGGAGCTCTGAGTTTTAAATCCCTGTGACTAAATAATTAAGAAATTTGAGCTTGATACTGAGATTCTTCCTTGGCCCTACTCTTTATGTGCCCAATCTGAACCAATTCTTATTGACAGAAGAATCAGCATGTATTGAGATCATTAGAAGACCAGACAATACCTCTTTAGTCATTTACATAGCACATTTCACTTGATATCAGAGCCCAAGGGATTGATCTCACCTTCTTTAAACTAGAAGATATTACTTGTTACAGTCTGACATAGTCCTCAAATGCTCCTTCTGCAGTCAGCAGAAATAAAGAGGCATTTCCATTGAGTTTCTGGGATCATTAATGTGAACTTTCTTCTGGAAGTGATATTTTTCTCTGTTTACTGCAAAGGAATCATAGATAAACCAGCTTTGGCTTACACATGCAAACAAAAACAACAAGAAGCCCTGAGAAGGATGCCTCCGACCTGTGTGCAGCTCTCTGCTTAATGGTTGTTAGACTGAATTGGTACACCATCTCCAAGTTGTACCTAAACCTCACAGAAGCCCATTTTTGATCACTGAGTCTACCACTGGACCATAAATAACCTTTTGGGTTCATTTTCCCCAGGAACAGCTCTGTACTTTCAGTAGTGAAATACATATTCTTAGTTCTGTCTCTACCTGCTGTTCTCTTCATTTCCTCATGTTCTTGCTGTTTTTACTGGGGGAAATTGGAGGGTGTGGGAGAAGAAAATCACATTCTAAATTTATGCTTTGTTTATTTGAGCTATTGTTTATATATGACTAGTTTAATCATGCACAACATTCACCCTTCATTACACTGAACATTGTTAGAAGTAGATGCCTCTGAGCACAATAATGCCTAATTTGCATTAATCTTGCTTTACTCAATTCTTTTATAGTGATGCAAACATGTGCCACAAATTGCTCTCCATTTTTTAAACCACAATAAATGCATAAGCTACACTCCCATATTAAGTAGCACTTAATTTGCTGAACTCCTCTAAAGTAACTAAAAAATGTTACAATGTTCCCAATTCTGCAAGAAAGAATAAAAATATCTCAAAACAGGCAACAAAACATTGTCTGCATAATGATGCAAACAGGTAATCAATTATAAATACATTGTCGCAAACAACAAATAAATAATTATACTTAAATCTTATTTTTTAAAATTTCTTCCCTTTCCCTCTTCTCTACTTTCCTGCATGTACAGGCCAGCCAGTATCATTTAACTTCTAGAAAAAGGCTTATAGCCAACTATAGCTTTCATATAGCTACTACTGAAATTAGTGGCAATTCTGCTTTCCATTTAACTTCCCCAATATATACTACCTCATTGGCATTCATTACAATTGTTAAAGTTATACTGGAAGTTCTCTTGTGGTGTATTTTTGTGGATTTGTTTTGTTTTGTTTTGTTTTTTTGTTTTTGCTTTTTTCAGAGAAGTCTGCACTCCTCCTATGTATTTAAGAGATGATGATACTGCATGACTTGTATGTATTAGCCCATGGACCACAGAAGTTGTGGAGAAAAGCAAAGATCCACCCACAGGGGGACTTTCAGACACTGAGTTGGCTACTCAGCAGAAGCAAACAGGGTTTTTTTTCCATTTCCCACGTGGCCTTTATTCTCTCTTTTATCCAGTGATAATGGTATTCACTTCCCCTTGTGGTTTAAATAAAATACTCAAACAGATCTGGAATAAAACATCAGCACAAAAGATCTTGTATTATGTATTATGGCCATTAGGTCTGATGGCTATATTTTGTTTTATTATAATCCCTATTTTAATCCAGCTGATGTAGAATTTCATCTTAAGCAGTAGTCCATCTTTAAAAAAAAAAAAAAAGAGTCTGAGAGTGTATCTAGATATATCTAAGATATACAAAATATCTTAAATCCTGATGAAAATGCTCCTTCTTAAAACAGATATGTTTTAGCACAGTCTCATGCAAAGGACCAAGTTACATCTGCATATTCTCTAATCACCAATCAAAATAGGGCTGTCATTTTTTTGTTTCTTTCAATAACATTTCCAGATAAGACATTGTTTCTTGTTTGGTTGCTAGTTGAAAAAAATATATATTTATATATATATTAATCTCCTGAGGAAGGGCTGGTGCTGAAGGTTCCAAGCACTATCATGTTTCTGTTTATAGCCTCTTTTAATATGCCTGGGATATGGTCTAATTGAGGTTAACTCCATGTTCTACTCCTAGCTCTGGAGAACTGTGCTCATGTTTAGTCACCTGTTTATGCTGTGTAATTACCTCTGAACTGGTGCCAAACTCCCTCCCTCCTCTCTTGAATGTAACACAGTTGCTTCAAAGATGGCACTGGAACCCCAGCTCATGAGCTACATCTTGTCATCACAGGGACAAATTAGCAAGATGAAAACCTTATCTGGGATGGGTCCTTAGACCCTTACATGCATCCCAACAATCTGTATCAACAACTGCATAAATGAGTTTGAACGTACGCCTCCTCAGAGATACCTGCATGGGAAAGATGCAAACCACTGCAGAATTTGCTGCAAGGGCCAGTGCTGAAAGGTGAAGGGCATTACTCTGCACACTGTCCTCCCTGTCCTATATTGATTCTCAAGGAGAATTTTATCCATGAAAGCTGTCAGAATTCCAAACTGGAACAGCTT
>JAWWMU010000153.1:74309664-74336009 GCA_035048155.1 Cinnycerthia olivascens | reverse complement strand
GTCCTCCCTGTCCTATATTGATTCTCAAGGAGAATTTTATCCATGAAAGCTGTCAGAATTCCAAACTGGAACAGCTTCTCCATGGCACAGCAATTTTCCCTCCCGAGGAAAGCCATATTATTTCAGTCTGAAGAAGGTGTCTATTACTTTAGAATTTAAGAACCCACATGTTTCTTCTCAGAGAGAGAAGCAATTACTTTAACTGCTGTGCTCAGCATGAAAATGTTTGGTGAAAAAATGTCTCTCTTAATCATATTTTGACATCTATAATTTGAATGGGGCTAAGTGTATGAAAAACTAAAATATAAGTTAAAAGTGTGTACTTATAATAACTATCATGAAACTGTAAGATACAATTTATTACTTATTAATATTTTGCTGTGTGGAAGAACATTTTAATGTAATATTCTACATTGAACCTTTGAGGGTCTTTTCTCATTAAAAACAGTTTCAGTGAAAGATATTCTCATACACAAAACCATACTTTGTCTATCTGAATAACTATGGGCCTTGATTTATTATTCATTAACTGTCCTTTGTTAACAATTGAACAACATTTTCAGTGAAAAGAGGAAACTCAGATGTTTTTCTACATCTGACAAAGAGGATTCACCCTGTAATCCTAATACACAACTTAGATTACCACAATACATGTTCTATTATCATGTTCTATTTAATTTTGGAGGTTCTTTTGTTTCTTCTACCAGTTGAAGTACATAGAAACACCGACACAAAATAGCACTTGAAGAAATACTTTGTCCTCCATTTTCCCTCCACCAAAGGAAAGGATAACACAACTGTATAGCTGCAAAGAAACATCTCAAAGGATTTGCCTTTGGTTTGGACCACAGAGGTAAAAAATGGCTGGGGTATAGTAGGAGTAATGAGGCAAGTCTCATACCCACCTCTGTGCCAGCCCGGTCCCTTTCCTTCCTGAAAGTCTCACCGCATTGTCAGGGGCTGGTACAGTGCCAGACAAACACAATCTACCAAGGTAAAGGGGGCTGTCTACTTTAAGTTATTGTTCACCTTTCACAGCTACGACACTGCTGAGAGGAAAGCCTGTGGGAGAGATGTTTAATATATCACAGTAGATCTTGACGTAGTATCACCCATCAGTGTGAGCCCTTCCTAAGCTTCCTAGAAATCTACTGCTCAATCAGTTTGTTTACCTTTCTCATGCCCTTTCTTCTCTCTTTCTTATTCCTTCATTTCCATGGAGGAAACTGATAGACACTAGGAGGCACAAAACGGTCCAGAGCTATGTGTAGGTAATTTTTGGTGGCAGGACTGTAACGTGTATCCCCCTCCTCCCTGGTTCCCTCAGAGCCCCATCCCATTGGAGTTTTCCTTTTCAGAGAGCTCCCATTGTGAATGGTTCTCACAATCACAACTGCTGCAAAAACACTGGATAACTTCAATCTGTATTATCTTTTGAGAGGAATCACTTAATTAAAGAGGATGGAAAAGGGGACAGGGGATTGCTAATGACTTGAATATTTTGTTCTACACTACAGCTTGCTGGAGCCTGAGAGTGAATTACTGCAATTCAGTCCCTAAATGATTAACTCAGAAATTTGAGCAGTAAATTCACTGCAAAAATTAGGCCAAAAGGTAAGAAATATATTGAAATTATCATCAAGTAGAAAAAAAGTCATTCTTAATACGAAGTTTACGGCCAGATAAACATTTTAAAAAGGAGTACTGTACAACACATTAATTTCAGGGCACCTTCCCCCTTTCTTGTTCTATTTCAAGAGAGTAACAGGAAGATTAAAGCAGTAGGAGAGATATAAATGTCATACTAGCAATTTATTTTAGTGCTATTGAAAAAAGACCTCTAAAAACAAACAATCTGCAGAGACAAGAAAAGGCTTGATCTGAATCAGGGTTGAGGAAGCAGGACAACCATCTACATAAGAATTTACAAAGTACAGTTTTTTGAGTACCCATTAAAAATAATTTTACTGGTGTTTCTAAGGACTCTTTGAAGCTCAGTTCTGCCCTCCATAAAATGTTTCCTTAGTGCTGAAGTAAAGCTCATAAGAGGTCCAGGTAATTCAATTGTCAGCTGTGAAGAGTGTTGCCATCTCTTTCTATGTCTTACTTGGTATCAGCTCAGAAATGATAATGTGTAACCTGTGAATAAAAAGACCAAGCTGTAGCTTTAAAAAGACATGTCTGAATATCTCCAAAACTTGAGGTAACTTTAAACAGAGTGAACCTCCTCCTTTCCGCCTTAATGACTGTTGGCTTACTAGTGACTTGAATTAATTATCACCTTTGGTGACAGAGATCTTCCAGATATTTAATTCAATAGAAATAAATTTGCTTTTGTGTTTGTAACTCACATCATAAATTACACTTCTGCAAAGACAAGCTG
Source organism: Cinnycerthia olivascens (assembly GCA_035048155.1). Lineage (NCBI taxonomy): Eukaryota > Metazoa > Chordata > Aves > Passeriformes > Certhiidae > Cinnycerthia > Cinnycerthia olivascens. The sequence continues at coordinate 74,333,626 of JAWWMU010000153.1, read as the reverse complement.
GTTCTGTGTTTTACATAAAATAACATAAAAGCATATTTTTATGTATAATATTGCTGCATTTTATTGTAAATATTCCATGAGATGGTTGAAGCTGTTGGACACTCTGAATACCACATAAAATGATTCTATAGAATTATACCCCTCTATTGAAATTAGATGTAAAATTGGACTTTGGAGTCTCTCCCCATTTAAAGTAGGAGACATAAAAACAACTTTGACTTTGGTTTTATGTTTAAAACCCTCATCTGGATTTAGGAACAGCAGTATAGGTTTTGTAAGCAAGTATTATGAAAGGACAGACTTCTAGTTGGCCAAGGAAGTCCATGCTAGGTCTTCTAATCCTGCTTCTGCCTCCACCATTGTTTCTGTCTTGAGCAGCTTGTCTGAACTTTGTGTCTGTACAAGAGCATACAGACCTACTGCAAAGAGAATTGTTGGGTATCTTTATTAACATCATCATGCTGCACTGAAAAATATGGTGAGCCATAAAACTGCAAAAGAGTTGTAATGTCATTGTGTTCCCAGAAGTGGCTAATCTCCCATAAACAATGATCATAGGTGTTATACAAGTCAGAGAGGTGCTATCAGTAATGTCTCTTATGAAGCCAGGTTGCCAGCTTAATTGGACCTATATTTTGACCTATTTCTTGGCTGTAGATTTAAAAAAGCAAGATTTATGTTATCTATCAAACATAACACTTTTGTTCAAGGATTTCTTCTAATAAAAATAAAAATAATTAAAATAAAAATAAAAGAAGATGAAAAGATTAAAATAAAAAATAAATTATTTTTTAATCCAATTATAATAAACACTGAATTGCAGTATTTAAGGAAAATAAATGTGTTTTATTGGGTGCTCAACAAAACCTGAACTTTAATCTTCCTCTACTCTTTTTTTCTCTCTTATATTTAAAAAAAAATAAAATTGTAGAGGATATCCAAATGACAGAACTATTAAAAGTACTCCATTCAGAGACATTTGGAGTATAGAATGGTAGTGTATGAAAAATTATTGTCAGCTACAATATTAATGAATCAAATCCAGATTTCAAATCCCTCTGTCTAGCAATTACTTTATTAAAAATTCAGCTGTTGCTTGAGTTCAGAAGTGATTCTTATCCTCCCAGGCCTCTTACCCTGCAGGTTAACAAGGCTGCAAGTATCAAGCCCTGGCTCAGCAAAGCATTTCACCAGTCTGTAGGGGAATGGGGTGATAGATCAGATATGGTTCAAACATCCCCTACTTGCTGAGAGAATATTGATAATAACATCAGTCTTACAAATTAGACATGGAAAGAAACTATTGAATCATCCTGCCTATCTCCCTGGTAGTTTTTGACTTATCACATTGGGATATTTGTAGTGGGCTATTAATTTTTAGTTTGAATGTTCAAGACATGGAAGTATTCATCTGAATCCCATTTAACACAGAACTCTATTGAACTCCTAGGAAAGCTGGGGTTTTTTCCTTCAATTGTTAAACCTTACTTGGCTTTTATCATTTTGTAGTGTTCCTATAAATCTACATGATGAAGCAATCCAAATTAGTCTTTTAAAATATTTTAAATACTTAGGTAGGAGCCATAATACATATAAATTATTTTTGAAACTGCATAAGAAATAAATAAGGAGCTGACATAAAGTAAAACACGGCAACACATAACATGAAAAATAATTGCATATAAAAATAATTGCATAAACAAAATGAATCACTTTAATTAATAATTTCTAAACATATCCAAATGAAATTGTAGGAAAGGAAAGGATCTTTTTAAAACAATATTTTTACGGCTTTCTTGTCTGAATATAAAAGCTCTAAATCAAAACAATGTTATCTAAATTGTGCTTTTTATTGTACCTTCTTATACTCTATCTTAAACACTTGAGAATTTTATTTATGTATGTTTTCATATATTTCTACCATGCTTTAATGCAAAGTAGTTATACAAATGCATAAAAAATATGAATAAATTTTTCAATTCATGAAAAATTACCATAGAGGCATAATTAGATATCCAGTCACTTTAAAATGATTATATCTTTTCTTTGAGCACTCTCATGACTTTATCTTAATATCTTCTTTGTAATGTCTTGCTCAGAATTGTATGTAATTTTCTTAAGACTGTCACAATTCAACCATTCAACATAGTACTTTTATTTTCTGCTGCAAGGCTTAATGTTTTTTTTCAAGTATGTCTTAAAAATGAGTTGATTTTTCCATATCACACTGTGTGAAAAACATGTGTAAATGACTCTCTTACACATAGAGCTGTTTTCAGAACTACTGTCCAATTTACTGCTTCTGTAGAACGCCTGTGATACTTTTGTGTTTTTCAGAATTAAGGAAGGGTAAGATCACTTAATTTGATAAAAACTTCTAAGATTATTGATTCCAAAAGTCAACCCAGCACTTGCAAATCTCCCACTAACCCATGTCTACACATTTTTTAAGCAATGGTGTTCCCACACTCCTCTGGGCAGCTTGTTCAAGTGCTTGACAACACTATTTGTGAAATTTTTTTCCTCATATCCAGTGGAAACCTGCCCTGAAGCAACTTGAGTCCTTTTCCACTTTTTCTCTTGCTTGTTACTGGGAGAAGAGATCAAACCCCACCTGGCTACATGTAATTGTAGAAAGTGTGAATGTGATAAGTCTCCCTTCAGCCTCCTTTTCCCCAGACTGAACAAATGCAGCTCCCTCAGCCACTTTTGCTCCAGACTCCATTGCCCTTCTCTGGACATGCTTCAGCAACACAATATCTTGAAATGAGAGGCCCAAAACAGAACACAGGCCTCGACGTATGACCTCATCAGGCTGGGTACAAGAGGAAAAATCCTTCCTTTGTTCTGCTGGCTACAGTATTCCTGATACAGGCTAGGGTGCCTTTGGTCTTCTTGGTCATTTGGGTACTTGGAGCCAAGGATTGACCTGCTGGCTCTTCCTGTTTCTTCCCATTCAATTAGAAGGATAGAGAAGGGCACTTGTGCCCGTGATCCCTTAACTAGTTATCCCAAGGCCCTGGAATCCCTCTTGACTACCCTTGGACTTGGAACTTCATTTCTGTCTGCTTGAAAAATCAGTAATGGATGACAAACTGAGGGCTCCACTAGGATTGGAAGAGTTCTCATCACAACTTTAACCTGAGCCCCAGGGAGGTAGCAGGCATCTAAAAAGTCTGAATATTGAGCCTTCATCATATTAGAAGAGAATCTCCTATGACATTGACCAATCTTTTTTCTCTGTGGAAACAGTTGTGACACAGGGTGTGGACTGACTCTCCCTCCATGCTAGATGAATCATCATCCTCATTATTGTTCAGTTTCATTTGCAGAGCCACTATGACTGGGCACCCGGGAAAGGGGAGAGCAGTCACAAGAAGACATGCCCGCTGTGTTTGGGAAGGAAATTTTCAATATTGCCCCCTATTCTTACATTTAGGTGTAATAAAAAATGTATGTTTTGCTCTTGTTCATTTCTATAACAATTCATCTTTTCTTTGTTGCATTACTTCTGAGGGGCTGCAATCCAGATCAGTGACCTGCTGTGTTATTATGTGAGCACACAGGTATTTTCTGATGCTGGTTCGAATTAAGTCTCCTTGTATCACTTCCCTGTCCTTTAGTATAATTTTATTACCCCATCTCTTTAATATTATCTGTGAATGTAATTAATGCTATTTACTTCTCTTCTGGGTTAGTGAAGATATTAATCCCTTACTTAATACAGATCCCTGCAGCACGGTGCTACACACCTCTTCCCATCTGGATATATTGCTGACGTTATCCTTTGTTTATGCTCTTTCATCCCCTTTCAATCTTTCAATGAGACAGTGTTTCTATCAAAGCCAATTTTAATTAATGTTGACAAAGATTTTAACATGCATTGCAAACCAAATATATTGCAGCTATTGTTTTTCATGTCCCCATTTTTCTTTGCAGTTCTGGTTAAAAAATAAATCAGATTTATCTTCTCCTTCTTTGTTCTTTCTGCATCTATTCTGCCTCTTCCTGCTAGGTGCATTAGCCTATAGAAATTCATGGTCTTTTCTCTTGCTATGAGCTTTACTGTTTGAGGAAGAACAAGGACAAAGCAAAGCAAGACAGTAAGTAGGATGGCCTCAATCCAGCAAAGCAATGAAACACATGGCCATCTTTAAACCCAGGCATAATCTTGCTAGAGTCAATAGAAATACTTGTATGCTTGAAAGTAGTATCTACTAGCTCAAGGCTGCTGTGCTGAATATATAAAAAGATCATGTACTAATCGCCTCATATTTCCTTTTGTATTTAAAAATAGTTTCACTAACCTTTCAAAGACCTCTTCATTCTTTCTGATATTTGAAATTCTGATATACTGAAGCAGTGATGCAATACATATTTGAGGTAATATGTGTTAACAAAACAGGATGTAAAATACTCAGATGTTCTGAATTGTATATTTCCACCACCCTCCATTATTCTCTAACCTGCTTCTCATCAGAACTGAAAATATTTCAACATGATATTCATATCACCTGTTTATACAGTTAGCTTATTAGTATTATTTATTTATTCACTAAAAAAGTATTTCAGTCACTTTTGAAACATAATTAATTTCACCCTTCCTCAGGACATACTTAATTTCTTCAGCAGCAAATGCAATTTTGTTTTGCACCCAGCAGCATAACGGTTCTTATTGACAAATGTTAATTGTGCGGGTTTTCTGTTCCCGACATTTTTGGCTCTGAACTTATAATCAGAGCAAAAAGTAGGGGGAGGAGAGGGGAGGGAACTTTCCCCCAAATAGTGGAATGTCATGGGAAGCTAGAAGGAGAAAAGAAAGTAAGTAAGTAAATGCATTAGCCCGAGGGAAAGGATTTCTAAGGATGTGCTCTTACATCCAGCTGGGACTGGTCTCTTGTTTAGCTCAATGGATGAAAAAAAAAAAAAAAAAACCAAGGGGAGGGGGGAAACAACCCTGTGGCCCCACACCCCCAGAAGATACAATGGGATTTCAGCACTCAGAGGTAATCCCCCCACCACAATTGAAACACAGCTTAACTAGCTTTAAATCAGACTATCTAATCAACTGAAATCCAATGAAAAATAGCTTCTGTTATGCCTTAGAAGCAGAGTGTGGATGAGGAGATTAGCTGGGGTGAGATTAATCACTTTAGAAAGAGAACTTTAACTACTTTTTAATAACACACAGTTCAATGTGGTTGAGAATATGGAAGCTCAGATAAAGCCTTTTAGAAAGTAAGAGCCATCAAAGCAGTTTGGAAATGTCTAGCTGCTCAGATACAGTAGTGGGCAGAACTCATTTTCATCTTTGCTTGTCTGAGGTGATTCCTTATTATCATTCTATAAGTTTCACGCTAGGCACAAAGAGAAAGACAGACTCAATAGGTTTTTTGTCATTAATGGTTGTCATTTTGATTAAAAAAAAAAAAAAGAAATACTATAGCTTAATGGGTAAATGCAAATGACCTCAGCACTGCAGTTTTGTACTTCAAAGAGGAGCAAATTTGTTTTGAAGTTTATTTGGTAGATGAATTGCTGTCAGAGATAAGCAAAAAGTTTAAAACTCCCAAGGGCTCTGATAATGCTTCAGAAAGAAAAAAACTCAAGAATTACCACACTTATGATCAAACATCATAAAAATTAAGGTTAATAAACAGATTTTCTAATGTCAGTCTAAAAGGTGAGCCAAGGAGGCTTGTGGAACATAACATTATCTGTTCAAAATTCACAAAGCCTGTTATTTTGATTTTTTTAATGATTTTTTCCAATGAATATTGCTTCCATCCCTAAATTAAAAATATTCTTCTTGCACAATATCACATCCATATTTAGCTTTTACAATCAAACCTCTAGGTGTGGGTGAAATTAACAGCTGTGGTAGAAAGGTTTCTTCCCCACAGTTTCCTTGATAGGCAGAAGCAGGGTAGTAGCTCTGAAAAGATAATTTAAATAACAATTGAACCATTGTACATGAATGACATTTCATATAGACTCTTTGATTATCATGTTCCATGCTCCTAGGAGCTATAGGGCAAAAAGAGAAGACAAGATTACCCTTTATATGCTATAAATTTTTTTCTCCAAAATGTTTCTGATTAAAGACACATAAAAGGCATGATTTTACTTTTCAACTACACAGACATCTCTTCGGTATTAAACACAGATACATGTACATTTTTAAACATTGCACTGCATTGATGTTTTTGAATGTCATATTGTAATTGGAAGATACTACTGTCTAAGTAAATTTATGCTGATTTGTATCACTTGAGAATCTCTCCTGGTAGCAAAGTTGTAGGTATTTATATCCTCCTCCTTCACTGATGCATACTGTCCTGCAAAACTTTCCAACAAGGCTGCTTGTCAGTACCCACTAGCAGCTCAGCAGTCGATGCCTGTTCAAAGAGTACACTTTGTCTGACTTTGCTTTTTAACATCAGACATATACAAGACACAGCTCATTGTGTGTTTGCTTCAGAAAGACCACTATGCTGTCAACATGGCAAAATCAAGTACAAGACAAGCCAGGACACTGTAAAAATCACTTATCCTCAACTGCATGTAAAGAGCATAAAGCAAGGAATACAAGTTTTGACAAGATATTTAAATACTCACTTTCTGATATCAACCAAGCCAAAAATATTTCATTTTAAGGTCTAAGATGAACAATACTAACTGGAACAGAGCCTGGCTGTCTCTGCAACGTTTCTTATGCTGACAGAGGCACACAAAGGAATGGTTTTGAGACTGTATGGCAGCTCATTGCTGTCCTCTGGCTCAGCCTTCATCCATGGAGCACAGCAAGGAAGGGACCTTCGGCTGTAGCTTGGTAGAAAAAGCAAAGCAGTTCCAGAACATCTCAAAATGCTTCTGATGTTTTAACCAACATCTGAATAGGGTCATCATTTGAATCCTACTTAAAAATTTTTTTGAGACTTTTAAGTCTGGTACATGATCTTTATCTACACTCTGTGATAGCTCAACAGCTATGAACATCATCCCAGGCAAGGTAGACAACTGCATTTTATTGTGAGTTTTCTGTCACACATCAAATATGCATGCAAACTCAAAAAGAGTCCTACAGTCTTCTACTGTCTCATTTTTATCTATTCACATTTTGCAAACACAAGTTGTCTTGAGATATTATTCACCTTACTTCACTTGAAGAGCTCAAGGTATCTGTTTATGATTTTATTGTTTTCACTGATTGTTGATGGTGGTAAGTCTACAGAGCTGATAGAGTAAAATAGGTATTTCATTCTTGTTTTATAATTTAGATCTCAGTTTGGCTGAACTGCCTTTTGGAAAACCCTCTTTCCCTCTCTCCCCATTAATTACAGATTAAGACTTGAGGTTAGTTTTCCAGGTTTTTCAGCTGACCTAGGTGTCTAAAATTGGACCAGATGAAGCTAGACCACAGCTTCTGCACATAGGCTACCTCTTCTAATTTAAAGGGCTTTCAGTTAGATAAATCAATGCTTCCAAGTCATGAATGTGTTAGGAAGTAAATAAAACTTGGCTTATTTCCATTTGTTCTTTAGAATATGTTTTGAACTGAAGCTACTAGCATTTTACATATATATGCTCTATCTTTCAGTCTTCTCTTAATTAATCACCAGTTTATATTAAATCTGCTGTGTATGCACATTTTGTCAGATAAACCTTTGGTACTGTTCTGGTACTGCGTTTCAAGAGCTCAGAAGAGAAAAATGTGGCTTTCTGCTATTGTGAGCAAATTTGTAGATTTATTAGTGAACTGAGGTTCGTTCATACATTACTGATGGTTAGTGTTTTCAAATGTTTAAATTCACATCCATGAAGTAGTTTCTCTGTGCAAAATTAAACTTTAGAACTAAATAATTTCCATGGTAGGTTGTTTTGTTTGTTTTGTTTTTGGTTTGGTTTAGTTTTGAGGGGGTTTTTGAGGGGGTGTTGGGTTTTTTTTATTAGTTAGCTGTTTTGTTGTTTTGGGGATTTTTTATCTGTAAAATACTCAGCTGTAACTCCTCAAGTTTGCAGTTGGGGCACTTCAAAATTCCATCAATAGTCCATATGGTCTTTTTTCCCAAGATGAAAACTATGATGCTTAGCATTCAATATAGGGTACATGCAATCAAATGAACTTGGAGATAGAACACGGAAAAATAATTACTGGATTATGAGTTATTTCTTTTATAAAGAGCTCACAAAAAAGTCTAAGAATATAGGTCTGTTATTTTATCAGACAAAATTTTCTAACACTCTTTCATTTTGTAAAGTCAGGTTGACTACTGTCATTGTCATTTTCATTGCTCATTTCATCAGCAAAGGGAACTCAGAAAACATTAGTTCAATTTGTTAAAAAAAAATTATGAATTTAATCACAGAAAACACACTTTTAGAGGAAAGAGAAACAGTTATTCATGTATGCTTCTTCCTGTGCTCTTCGGATCGCCTTACGAATATCACAGCATAAGAAGCCTCTGAAGGTAAAGTTGGTTTGGTTTCTTTCCTTAAGAGGCTGGGGCAAGACTAATCATGTATTGAATATTTATTGCCTTTTACTAGACCATTTATAAAGAACTCAGTGAAAGGTAGAAATAGAAATTAAATTCATACATTTATTTGCCAACGCTTTATTTGTTGGTATTTGAAACCTTGTTGGAGTGAAGGCACAGAAAATTCCAGGTCTCGGCTCAAGTAACTAACATCCACCTCAGGAAAATTTCCTCTTCAGTGTTTGTTAGAGTGAGATTTTATCCTTTTCTTTGTCCTATTCTTTTTTATCTTGCTGTGCACAGTGGAACCATTCCTATGTCTCATTTTACACCTTACTGAGCTGTAGTAGGAAAGCCACTGCCAGACCATCTCCTTTTGTCAAGTGGTTCTTAGGCCATTTCTTGTTTATGTCAAGTCAGCACTTACACACAGGTAATTTTGCCACAGCTAACAGCACTTAGTGTTTCTCCACAGGATTCTGCAAAGTCTAAACACTTTCTGGGCTTATCACAGGGATTTCAAAATTGTCAGTATAAACTATACCTATTGGTAGAAATACTCAGCAGTTTAGAAAGGAAAGTTTGGGGTGTGTCAATGCTTACAGAAATACAAACCTGGTTTCCATTGCTCTCTTCTTGAATTTTCCTAGACAGAGGATCAATAACACAAACAGACTCCAGCTGAGAAAACTTTTTAAAAATGTGTCTAAAGGCAGTGCCTTCTAAACTGAGCTGTCCATTAGGCACCCAAGTGAGATGACAATTCACTGTCAGAAACTGTTAATTGAAAAAAGAAACAGCAACATACTTTCCAAAAATCATCTTCCCCTCATCAAAGTTTTTTTCGCATTGACAGTTATGTGAACATTTTGTAATTATTTTCTATCCAATTATCCTCATTATCAGTATTTCCATTGTATTTTCATAAGATGCTGAAAAATAATTGAATATTTTGCTGAAAAGTCATGACTATTCTGAAAAGTCATGCATTGCTTTCTATAAAGCACCTCTGAATTCATCGGTAGAAGCATTTCTGTCCCTACTGATGCCCTGTGACTACATCTATATCAGCGAGTTGGACATGTTTAGGTTTGTTCTCTGAGGAAAAGTCTAACAGATATAGCATGATCCACATTCACAATATTAAAATCTGTTTCTGAGGTTGCCTATTGGCAAGAAGTTTCTGTGATCTCCAGACTCTTCATTCATATCCAGGGAATGATTGAGAAAATGGTAGCTTAGGTCAAAACTATTCCAGTGAGCACTTAAAATTTTCAGTGATGCACATAATAAACATCTAGAATCTGGAAACATATATGACCATTCCTTAGCCAGTTTAGACAAAGAACAAGTGTTCTGAGATATTGATTACTAGGTATTCCACACAGTAGAAAAATGTTAACAAAGCTAAAGGTATACTGAAAAAAACCTCTAATATGTATCACTTGATTGGATTCTTAGGTATCACTTCTTATCCTATCACTTGATAGGATTCTGGGTTTGAGGGGTTTTTTGTGTTTGTGTTGTTTTGGATTTTTGGGGTTTTTGTTGTTTTTGGTTTTTTTTCCTGAGTGTATAAGAATTCCTTTATCACTTTGCTTCCTTTCAACATTCTAAGTGAAAAATAGCATGTATAACATGGCAAGAATGACACAGACCCCATCCCTTTTTCAGGCTATGGATTCTACACAGGCTATTGACATTTTGTTTGTAATTCAATGAATGATGCTGCATCCACTTGACATTCAGCCAACAGGGCTCACTATTGGGACCAGCCCTGTTTAATATCTTTATTGATCTGGATGAGGGGATGAAGTGTGCTCTCAGGAACTATAACACAATTGTGTGGGAGTGTTGATCTGCTGGAAGAATCTGGACAGGATGGATCAACAGGCCAAGACCAACAGCATAGGTTTCAACAAGACTAAGCACCAGAGTCACAATAACCCCATAAGGTGCTACAGACTGGGGAAAGGGTGGCTTCAAAGCTGCCCATTGGAAAAGGGCCTGGAGAGGCTGATCAACAGCCAGTTTAATGTGATCCAGTGTGTGCCCAGGTGGCCAAGAAGGCTAATGGCATCCTGGTTTCTAATAATAATAATGTGGTCAGGAGGAGCAGGGAAGTGATTGTCCCCCAGTACTCAGCATTGGTGCAGGCACACCTTGAGTGCTGCATTGATTTCTGGGCCCTTCATAACAAGAAGGACATTGAGGTGCCAGAGCATGCCCAGAGAAGAGCAACAGAGCTGGTGAAGGGTCTGGAGAGTGACTTATATAAGGAGCAGATGAAGCAGCTGGGGTTGTTTAGCCCGTAGAAAAGAAAGAGCCTTATTCCATGAAGGGAGATTATAGCAAAGTGTAGGTTGGCCTCCTTTCCCAGGAAATGAGTTGTGGCTGCTCAGGGTCCAGCCTGGATGGACAGACCCTGCACCACTTTGGGAGATTGTCAAGAAATCACGATCGTGGCAGTAAAAATGAGGGACGAGCTCAATCCAGTGACTCGAAACAGAAGAACTTTAATATCGAGGAAAAAACAAACTGCTGCACTACACGAGAGACTGAACATAGTATGGAGTGCATTAGGAAAAAGCCAAGGGCCAGGGTGAACAGAATTTATCCAGAGGTGCAATTGGAGGGTGAAGATCCAATAGGAATGAGGGATTAGGAATATTATAATTACTGCAGCAAATATGAACCAATAATAACAAGGGAAACAGAGAACTTTCTAGAACTGCTTCTACTTCTGTCTCAATGCTTTTACTCAACCACAACAACCAGTGATAGGACAAGAGTAAATAAATTCAGGTTGTGCCAGGGGAGGTTTAGATTGTACATGAAGAATTTCTTCACTGAAAGGGTTGTTAAGCATTGGAATGGATTGCCCAGGGAGGTGGTGTAGCCATAGTATAGTCACCATCCCTTGAGATACTCAAGAAATGTCTGGGCATGTCACTTAACGCTATGGTTTAGTTGACAAGGTGGTGATCAGTCAAAGGTTGGACCTGATAGTCTTAGAGGTCTTTTCCAGCCTAAATAGTTCTCTGATTCTGTGATTATCTCTATTATTAATGCATGCCATATAACTCTGTATTTGTGTCAGTCTCGGCATATGTAGGGCTCTCTGGAAAGTAAAAATCATCAGACTGTAGAAATTTTCTCTTTCTTGTTTAAAAATAAAATTTTTAAAAGACTGAAAAAAAAGGAGGAAGGGTAGTCTCCTACAAATTACTGTATGGTGCAATAGTCATGATGCATCTGGTGGTAGTAGACATAAATGTCTCCTCTAAAATAAGCAGAGTATGGAAAGGGGAGATAGATCACTTTTCTGTAGGTTAATGGGATAATAGGTATAAACTCAGTACTGATCCTTCATTTCACTTTCAGGAATGGCTGTCTCTTCTTCAATATGATCAAATTTTATAAATTTCATGCTTATCATTTTCATTCTTGCCTCAACTGGCAAGACTGACTCAACACAGGACTTCAAAGTCTTCTTGATCTAACAGCCTCAGGTTCCTTAAACTGGGAGCCCAGATTATGGCAATGTCCACATTTCTTTCAGGAATTTAGCATTAAAATTCTGGGTTGTTCCTTGTGCTTTCCTATTGATCCAACACTGTAAAATTTAATTAAAAGCAAAACTCAATTAAAAGATAATATTACTCCTGTAAAGCAATGAATACCTGCATGAATCTTTAAAAATCAGTTTCAAATATCTTCAGTATCATTAACATCTGTGTGTGATTTGTGGCATAAAGGTCACATCTTTAGTGGAATTTTGAAAGCTCTTCGTAATATTACATACTCATATTTCTTCATAGGAAAATGAAACCTTTTCCTGCAAAGTTTACAGTCAGCCTGTTAGCCTTTTGGACTTGCTGTTGGAAAAGTCAAATGAGCAATCTGCTTACAGCACTCAATCACTCTCTGTAATGTGCAAACTTAAAAAATAATTGAGCAATTCAATAATCTTCCTATCCTACAGCCAGGAGATTGCATATTCTTTCTTTATGTATTCTTTTCCCCAGATACAATGTACCAGTCTACAACAGTGTGCCATTTTGTGTCAAAAGTAATAGACTAATGGCTTCACAGAAAATAATATTTTATTTCATCAAAGGCGTAACATGAAAAATATGACTTTTTCCACTTTGACTCACACATCATCCTTGAACCCTAAAGTTTTAGAGCTATCAAAAAGTAATGAAAGTGTCTGAATATCTGGATGCACCGCTAAAAAAGAAACAAGGACTGCATTTTAGCCTGAGAATGGAAGAAAACATATTTACTTGTAGAAACTCCCACCAAATCTAAATCTAGTTTAGACATTCAGGATTTATGTCTAAATTTTGACATTTACAGAGACATAAAACAAACATTTTCAACTGTACTCAAAACACTTTTAATTTGTTGATTATTTTTAGCTTAGATTTAATTTGCCATTTTTGCAATGATTTAATGACATTTTCAGTAATTTTTGCTTTTGACACTGAAACAGCATGGGGTTGATTTACTGTTTTTTCAGATTTCTGCTTTTATGTAAACACATTAGTATTTTCACAGCATGTTTGGAACAAATGGAGCAAATTCTGATCCTTCTACACCTATAAAAAACCTATTAATTTTATTGAGCAGCAGAGAGAAAATTTGCCTGAATTGCTGGGATAAGTCAAGAGGAATCAGGATAAAAGATGAAAAACTTTTGCCTGTTCTGGAGGACAAGAGAAACCAATTTCATGTAGCAATGAAGAAAATGGAATAAACCAGCAGTCAAGACAGCTTCTGTGTCTGACAGCTTTTATCTGTTATAGCTTTTATTACAGCTAAGTTTACCAGCTTTCATAGTTATAGAAAATAGATTCACGTGTATAGATGGCTCAATACAATGCAAATGTGTTGTACACATAACATCTTTCAAAGAAAGTGATCCCTAAATGTTCTCATGGACATAGGCAAAATAACTACAAAATGAAATAATGAAAAATAGAGGTAGGAAAAAAGAAGGCAAATATGATAAGGTAGAAGGTTTGTTTTCAGAGGAGACTTGAGATTATAGCGTCCCTATGAATTATAGCTTTCACTGGTAACAAACACTCCTGCTGTTGCTGAAGGATTTTTTCTATCTGCATTGCTTGACTGCTTTATGCCACTGCAAAAGGCAATAGAAACATTGCATGGCTCTATTTCACCTTTTTAACAAACAGGATAAGCCCTGAAAGGCAAAGGTATTGGGATGTGTTTAGTGAGAAGTGACATGTCGGATCTAATTCTGTGTTCTGTTAACTGTGAAATGCCATTGAAGTCGCTGTTACACAGATGTAACTAGCAGGAGATTCTGCCTTTCACTTCTGAAAGTCTGCTAGCAGTGTCAGAGAGCAGAAACTGATCTGAAATGTGTTTAACTTATCTCATGTTCTGTTCTTTTAGCTTTCTTCAAAATGTGTCAAAAGATATTTTTTTCTGGACCTTATCCATCTTCCATAGAAATGAACGAAGAACATATTTATTTTTTTTTTCCTGCTAGTGGTCTGTGATCTGTAATGGAGTCTTGTACACAAATAAACTGACTAATGCGAATATTTGCTTATATGTGGGGCTTTTTTGTTAAATCATAAGACCTTCTGCTCTAGGGTGCCAGTCTTGTAAATCTTATCCATTTCAATTGGATCAGCAGGACTACACTTAAAGACATGGAATGGTTCATTTTCAGTAATCTCCTTTCTCTAATTGTAAGTTCCCTGCTACTGCACTGTAGGTTCTAAATAACAAAATAATTGGCAAATGAAATAAGTCTGCAGTTATGTATGTAAGCTCAAATTCAGAAAAATATTTCTTGTCCAAAGAAAATTTGAGCATCCATTTGACCCAATAAAATTTAAGAACTATTTAAACATCTTCTTACTTGACTGGACGCAACATTATTCCTGCATCATCAAGAAGATGTATTTGGTCTACCAACAGGTAAATGCTACCTACAGGAAATATTTCAATTCTAATTAAACCAATTTTTAACTCTCTATAAAGGAATAGGGAGCTATTTACAGGCAAATCTAAGATTTGTGTGTACAATTACTGAAATTGTACATACAAATTGGATTGAAATTAATAACTTAAATTTGTAAACACACCAATTTGGGAAAATCAGACTCTCAAGCTTTAGAATAAGATGTAAATTGTACAAAGTGTGGCTGAACCAACACCAAGTGAGGAATTTTAATTTGGGGATTTCCCCAATTGTGTACTTAATGTTATGCTAATTTTTTTTCCATTAATAGGTAAAAAGAACCATTGCTTCTGTTTTCAATAGGCTTGTTGCTAATGAAAAAGATTTTTTGTTCCACAGCAAAAGTGTACAGTTCAGGCAGAATGATAACATGCTGGCTCTTTACACTTTGGATGCTAAAAAGCCTCAGGCAAAATATTTTGCTGAAAAAGGCAAGCCTGGCTCCATTCATTTCACAAGTACTTCCCTCTTACACTAGCTGTGACTTTGTCTCTTTATTTAATGATTCACTGAACCCAGATATTTCCATAACAGCATATATCTGTATGAGTTAAATGTTGGCCTTCGTTTTAAAGTGATCAGTTTTGAACAGTAAGAATATATTCTTTTTTCCTGAGGCATCCTTCTAGTAGCTGTTGTTGAGGTGATATAAATAAATCACAACACTATTGCAAAATGAAATTAACAGAAACAAAATCCTATGTCTCCCTCTTTTTGAAAGGTGACTTTGAGCCCGAAAATTCTATGTTGTCTTGAATGAGGCCTCTGTTTATCCACTGATCCAAAAAGGGTGGGAAACTCTTCAGGAACTACTATTGATTTTAAGCATCATTTAGACCAAAGAATAGATTTCAAGTGACCTTCTGCTGTGATAACAATACCTGTAAACTTAAAAAACAGCTTTGTCTAAAGGAATTCAAAGTCTCAGCTTTGAAACACAATATACAACAATTTAAGTTTAGTTTAAACCACTAACCAGTAATAATATACCAGTTGATACATCAAAAAAGACCTCTACTGAATCAAGAATTTTGATCTTATGATCTTTATGGTCTGCTAAATTTTCTGTAATTACAAGTAGCCAATACAATCATTTAATGTCTTGTGTTTGGCTTGGTTTCAAACAATCGTTGCACTCTGTTTTGTATTTTCAATTTTCTTTCATTTATTTATTTTTTACAATGAAAAATAAATTTACAATGTATTTGTGTTTATTGTCAGCATATAAAATACAGAAACTCAAAGGATTTACATTTAGTTCAGGAACTTCATTCCTGACAGTAAAATAACATAATAACAAAGCTATAGTCTTATTCTGCATAGCTATTAGTGCTCCAAAACAGTCTTTAATCACTAACACAACTGCATTTGTTCATAAATACTTTATGAAGGGAATCGTCTCCTGGGTTTGCATGGGGTCTGTGAACAACCCTTTTCACAGTAGGTGATGACTTACTACCCATAAGACTTTTAAATATTTCTAGGGAATTCTGTTGAAGTACAGAAATATCACTTTCTTTCTGGGCAAGAATAAGTTAGGAGATTTATGAAAGTTCATTTTACCTGAGATCTGTGATAGCATGACAGTATAATTTAGCAAAAAAGTATAGCTATATGTAGCACTTATTTTATAGCTGACATCTTTCCCCAAAAAGGGCCTGGGATTACCCATTTTAGAGTGCAGAGTTATCGGTTAGCATGTCTTAGTAGAGACAGTAAATCCTGGTTTCTCACATCACCACATATTCACCTTAAACTTGCAAACACTCTTGTTCTAGTTGACCTTGATATCATTTACATATTTTATTAAATAAGTTGAGCATTTATTCCTAGGTGAATACTCACTAATCTCTTTATGTACAAGGAAAAGGGGAATAGAAACTGTCTTCTCTAGCTGTGACTTGAAAGAAAAGAGTGACCTCTGCTGAAGTATGTCACAAAACTCACATGGCAGGTGACAGCTCCATGCTATGTTTCAAAATTGCTGCAGCTGAGAAGCCTGCATTTTTAAGATGAAATGGGGGGAAGAGATTTTGCACTGTGTATTTTGGGTATCACCCTCCTGCAGTAAAATGCCTGCTGCAAATTTCTTCCCAAGTCCTTCAAATCCCCTCAAGCCCTGTGTAAGGAGCACTGGACCAGATTTTTGCTAATGTAGCTTCTGAATTCAGTAATTTCTTCATGGTTTTGCAGAAATTTTTGCATACCTTTCTTCTTGTTTTCTGTATGCATTTACAAATGTACATAGGTTCTTGTTTCAATTATATATAGTTAAACTTGGGTCTGGGAAAACAAAAGCATGCATTTAGAGCTAAAAATTGCTATTTATTCTTGTTCATTTCATCAGGGTCTAAAACAAACATCACAGAATTTTATGTTAGTACTTAAAAGGAAGAGGATGGGAGTGATTCCAAACATTTTTGATTTTTGTTTTTAAAAGTTGTTTGCAATTATTTTTCAGTCTCCATGAAAACAGTGGGACTCTGCTCCCGTCACAAAATCTTAGTATATAACCCCTGTCTGTGTGGAAGTAGTGTTTCACCAAAGCCTTAATTTTAAATCATTATTTTGTGCTATCGTTATTTTTCCTAGTGAGATGAAATCTCATTCTGAATTTGTCTCCAGTAGTTTTATATGGATGTCAACCTCACACAGGAAAAAAGTTCAGTTCCACTCACAGAAATGAAAACCAGATCAGAAATAAGATCATGCTGGAGCTGACATAATGACAAGAGTTCTCATCACTCAAAACTTTTTTCACAGACCTTCCAGCAGTTTTTCTTCATGTGCAGAGCCATAGTCTTCAAAATATATGCATGCAGCCATTAATACAAACCGAGAAAAATTGAGACATCACCTCATCTGAATGGCAGTTTCAGTGAAAAGGGATAAATAAAAGTATATACATACTATAACACAAGTCAGCAAAATATGGATATACATCCATTAAAAGGTCTCCCACTTCCTGAGGCAGTGAGAGGATACCCTAGCCACTGAGAGAAGAACTTAGTCACATTTTTCACAGCCAAACCCTTTTTTGCACAATTTTCACACGTACATATTTGCTTGAAAATCCAGATGGTGAGAGAGTGAGATACTGTATGCTTATAACATACAGATTATTCCTCTGTCATTTGGCTTTATGACTTTCTTCTGAAATATATCATGGTTGTTGAAAAATGAAGAAATGAAGTGGTATCTGATCTGAACATGCATTCATGATCAGTTTAAAAATTGGAGGTATTATCTTATTTAGTTACAAAAGTATGTGCAGTTCTTATAAGTAGTGATGATATTAATTAATCTACTTACTTGTTCCATTTGTAATACCAAGTATTTTTTACCTTCCACCCAATTTTTAACAGCTATCCACCAACACATTCAGCTGAAAAGACCTGTAGATAGGACCATCACCTGGATTAGAAATACTCCTTAAAACTGATCATCCAATAACTTAAATAGGTACCGTCATAACACATATCTTGGATACAACATATAACAGACACACACTGTGTTTGCAAATAATAGTGTGATCTCAGAACTTGAAGACTTTCTGCTGAATAACTTGGCATGACAGCAAAAATTCCACCTCCACTGTCAACTTTGCATTCACTGCAACTTCTGAAGTTGCAACTTCTCAAGCTGCAAGAGGAGTGAGTGATCCTCTCTCCTAGAAATTTCCTGGGAAAAAGGAACTCTGTGACATAAAAAGGGAATTAAGATATATGGAGGCCTTATTCTCTCATGTATGAAACATTTAACAGCTGCCTATTTGTAAAATTAAAAATAGTAGACTATTACTTAATTTTCATGAGTTATCTATCGTCTGCTATTAAATGATTCTGGGTTACCAGGAATATTGAACAAAGCAAAGGCATATTTTATTTATAAAGTATTTTTCATAATATGAACTGGTAAAGCATGAAGACTACCAACACTCTCTAAAGCTCTCTTCAATTTTTATCTTTTATACATAGTTGTTTCCAAATGTATAGATATTCAATGCTCTCAGGTTTATGCATTTTAGCATGATGCATGTTTTCCTTAAATAGCATTTCTGGGAGAATCTTTTTATTATTAAAGAGTTACTGTTTTCCTTTATGGGAAAGCATAGTCTTAGTGTGATTATAAAAAAGTCTTGTGAACATAACTCTATGGTGTCCAGTAGGAGCAGACATGGAGTAGATATACAACATTTACTGTATATTAAAACTCACAATTTTAAATTACTATGAAGGTCTTGAATTATGACTTAAAAATGCAGGGCAGAATTTTCTTCCAAGTCCATCAATGATGAAATGGTTGAATCTTTTATTCATTACATTCCTGATTTTACATTAATTGCTTTACTTCATAGAAGACTATTGTAAGGAATGCAAACTTCTTGACATTAAGAGAGCTTTAGCAGATTAGCAATTAATAAGCTTGCTGCTACATCGCATTGGCAAAACTCCTCTTACTTTCAATGAGAGCATGATCAGGCTCAAAGTCATCTGAAATTTCTGTGAATTTAAAGGCTGCTTATTTCTTTCAGCTACTTTTGAACACTAATAAGGTTGATTTTATTGGAACTTATTACATCCTTACTGGAAGCAGAATTTGACCTCAGCTGAAAAGGTTGTCCCCTTCTTTCACTTTGTTTAGAAAAAGAGCTACATTTTCATAATAGTGTCCGGGGACGCGCACAAATCTCATTACCCAATAATAGGATTTGTCTACATACCTCCTGCTCAGTCTTTTGGAAATGTACATGTCCCTCAGCATGGGTTATTTTTTTTTCCTTGTTTCCATTTACACATGTCTATGAGTACAATAGCTTATATTCTATATAACAGTTTCAGTCATGCAAAGGTAGCTAAGTGTATAATCAAGGAGGAGGTGGAGACTTCTTTAAAGTACAAAATCAACCTTGGAAGCTAAACTCTCACTTTTGTTACAATGATTGAGACATTTGAGAATAAAAATATGCCACAGAGGTGAAGCAATATGTAATGAAATAGCTCAAATATAACAGCAAAATGCTAAAGCAATGGTTAATTATTGTCTGCAGTCCAGATACTCTCAGACTGGATCTGCAAAAGAAAAATTGTCTTAGGAAATCTTGAGATACTAACATTTTTAATTGGGGATATTACACTTCAGCCAACTAAGTAAGATTTTTTTTGTGGGTTTTTTTGGTTGTTTTTGTTTTGGTTTGGTTTTGGGTTTTTTTTTGTGAACTGGTTTTTCTCTGCATTTCTTTCAAAGTAGTAAAAAGTAGTAAAGGAAAAGAATTGAAAATCACTTTAATCTTTACTACTTTAATTCCAGCCATTAGTTCTATAGGTGTTTTGATTAAACATATTTTAGAAGCTAAAATTTTTATTCAGAATGTAGAACACTAAGTTTTTGAAAAACCCACAAGTAACAGTTTAGATGAAAAAACCACAAAACCCCACAAACAACCCTTCTGCGCTCCCTCTTCCCAAACAATTAGAAGCAAAACATAAGAAGTAATAATGGAATAGAAAAACAGATAAACTCAACATCAAAATATATCCTGATCATTCCTATCTAATGTGAAACTCACTGGAAGGGCTCATCTCTTGAAAGATGTATAGGGAACAGGTAGAAATCTGCTCTGTCGATAAAAGATTGTCCTTTTCTTTATTTGTCTTATTTCTGTATCACATCACCAGTCTCTCTTATGTTTCTTAATATTTTTTCTCCTTATTAAAATAATTGTTTAATTTATATAAAGAAACATTTCTCGTGATTTTTTTTTTTGTCAATTTACCTTTGTTTAATTAACCTTCTGGGAAGTTAAGGTCCATCTCTCTTGTTGAAAAGTACGGATAAGATGTGAGGTCACTATTTTGATATGAGGTTTTCATCTATGTTGATGCATTACATACTTGATACAGAAAGTTAAATTTTCACTTTTTCCTGAATACAGGCAAGTGTCCTAAGTCTTGTTGCTATGCAGTTTAGCCATAGCAACAAACACAAAAGCCACTGTGTTCTAACTTCCATTTTCCCTTCCAGACAGTTTGCCTGGTAAAGAAAACATGCTAGATATAGCACTGTCAAAATAAGTGCAGCATTTTCTGTGAGGGATGTCAAACATTTCACCTTTCAAAAGATTATATTGTGCAAAAATGCTAAGCAAGAAGGTGGAGAGGTTATAGATGAGATACCCACATCCTCTTGACACACAGGTAAGGATGTAAAAAAGTAATTGCTGTACAAGGAGGAGTCAGGATGTTATATATTTATCAAATATAATAAATGCCATGATACATTTTTTTCTTTGGCAATATTATGGCAAAAAATATTTCAAATAACTGGACAAAATAAAGGGGTAAAACTCTAGCCTTCGATAATTAAATTTATGATATATGTGATGCATCTTTGTGTAACAAAAGTTGTTATCCCTCTTTTCTAGTCAGTAGTAGTTTACAATCCACATCATACCAAGCTAAAATAAACCTGCATAGAGCTTGTGAGACAATATCCCATTCTATTGCAAAGATACATAAAGGATTTTCTTGTTGCTGAGGTAAGGAGTGTGAGGGAAGACAAATAGTTTATTCAGCAAATTCTTTCACAACTTCCCCCATGATTTCCTGTAACTCATGCAAAGGTAATTTTCATTGTGAAAGAAAATTTGGTTTTCCAGCTCTTTCTCACTTTAAATGGGACTTAGCTTCCTGACTGTCATTTCCTTTATGGAAAATCTTAATAATTGTCCAGACAATCTTTTTTTTTTTTTTTTTGCACTTGTAAAATAAGGAAATTATAAGAATAAGTCAGATAGGCACTGTAAATTTTAAAATTCTTAATAGTAAAAAAAAATCCTTTTAATTTTGCATAAAAAAGGTCAAGAAACTTACTATTATAGCAGTAATAATTTTAGTTCTGCTAATTTACCTAACCAAGAATTTGAGACATTTTCATCAATATGACTAATTTAGGATATACTTATGAATGCAAATTAATTTGTTTAAAAAAATCTTTATGTATTTCAAATATCTTAAGTGACATATCCATCATTGTAAAGAATCTATCATTACGTACACTAGTGGTGACATATTTCAGTATTGGAATTCATGCTCTAAGTTTGCCTAGTGCTTACAACCACTTCACATAAATGAACCAAAACCTAAGGATTTTGTCTTTGTCATGCCAGAGATTAAAATCCCCTGTTAACTGGAAGTATGAGGTATATCAACATGTAAAGAGAAACACTTCAGAAGTTCAGGGGAACAAATGGAGTCCCTAGTTTTCAGTGTTTTGTGTGCCTTCAATTTCAAAAAACCTTTGTGGGGGCCCTCTTGCTATTTTAAGAACTGAGATCTTAATCCCAGTCTTTCCACAATTTCTTTGTTATAGCTGTGGGAGATATTAACATTCTTCATAGAGAATGGAATTAAAATACACTTCAATGACAGAAAAGGAAAATGAAAGAAGATAGCTTTTTGTTCACTTTGTGATGTCTCTTATTTGGCCAAATATTAGAGTCCGTTTTTTAGTTATAACTTTTTCTTGATTAATCCCATAATTTCAAAATATGATTGATTTCCAATTGCTGAAGTGGACATTAGAGAGGTTGGTTTTGAAAGGAACATAATTTAAGGATATATACAACAGAGATAAATGGATTTATTTGGGCAGGGAAGAAAACCATTATCTCTTAGAGTATAAGTAAAATTTGGCCAAAATTTCTAAATGTACTACGATCTCAATTTATGCAGACATAGGTAATCTATACCGATCTCTTTACCCCCAGTCACTCCATTAAGTGAGAGCAAAACTTTGAAACTGAATAAGGGAAATTACCCAATCTAACCTCTGGTCTACAAATTGTAGGAAAAACCCTCATCAGAAAACCTGCCTATAAAGCTTTCTTTCAGATCCACCTCTGTATGACATGGATAGGTTTGCCTTTCTTCCTCCACCTACTACCTTGCAAGGCATACTCTTTGTTTTATGGAAGAGTATTGTGTGCAGGCAGACTTGGAAAATTCTCACCTTAATAAAATATGTTGCCATCACAAAATTGCTGGTTAAATTTATCCTGTTCACTTCTTCCTCCAGTGTAGCTCATTTTCAAATAACAGATCCATTCCAGTTTATTTAAAAGCAGGAAGGACTTCAATTTTTTTTCCGCTTTCAAGTCAGTCCCTTTGATACCATAGGAAACAGAATGCATTTTTTGATTGTTTCATTAATTTTGAGGCTTCATTAACTCTCAGGTCTGAACCCAGTTTCAAAATGGGCTGGAATAAAAAACTGTCATCACAGAAGTAGAGTTTCTGTCCTTTTCATGAAGTTTCCATGTATCTTAGAAAGATGCAGAATTGCCCTAAGAATCCTTTCACCCTACTTAATGGTCAAAAAATAAAGCCTTTCTTAATGAGTTAGTCATCCAAAATTTTCTTTAAAATCAGAAAGGAAAAACAAGCATCTCCTCAGAGCAATGCATATCAGCCTAACATAGATAAACACCTGGGATCAGTTATATGAATTTTCTGTTTAGAACTGTCCATATTTCTCTGTTGACAATGTGGGGAAACTGACAGTTTCAACAGAGCAGATGAAAAGTAAATGTTCAAACTGAAATTATTTACATTTTGACCTGCACAGTTAGATAGGGTGAATTATGCCATTTGTTTCTCCTTGCTTGTGGTAGGGGTTCCCATGAAAAAGTGCTTACTTCACCTGGTAACACCTGGTGTTATGCTGAAGCATCAGAATTCCTTGAGCAGCAAACAGTCCTTGTGAGTGCTACTTGCTTTGCTTATGAGGGACACATGGAATTTTAGGTGGCTATTGTTTGTCTTAGACTGAGGAGTGTGAGCAGCAGCTCCTGCTGGGGTGGGGAAGTCTTCTGAAGACTTGCTCTTCAATTATCTGGGAGCAAGTCCAACTCTCCAATGCTTTTGAATTGTTTTTCTATCTAGATGGTGTTCCTTCCCTTTATTTTTTTTTTTTTGTCTCTTCTGTTTTTCTATTACTGACAAAAATCTAATTAATTAAATTAATTAATTAAATTTAATTAAACATTCTCCATAATGTAAAATTACTGGAAAATCCAAGAAAAATCATTCAAGTCTTCTCTGGTGTCAGATTACCTGTTTTATTCAGGGGGAGGAATGGGTTAGAGATAAGACAATCATAGAGACAAGAACAAATCTTCAACTCTGCAGCTGCCTAGATTCTAATTAATTTTATTAGAGTGTGGAAAGTTTTCCCTCTCACACATGAAATGGATAGCAGTGGAAAATTGTCACAGGATGGCTTCATACATGGTAACTTCTAGCAAGCTTATAATCACCTTGTAGTGCTGCAGCAAAAGGAGATGAAAATAGAACTAAAAAGCTGACTTAAGTGTACTTTAATGAAGTAATGTGACTCTTCAATCTTTCTTTCTCTTTCTTTCTTTCTTTCTTTCTTTCTTTCTTTCTTTCTTTCTTTCTTTCTTTCTTTCTTTCTTTCT
>JAWWMU010000153.1:74269062-74294663 GCA_035048155.1 Cinnycerthia olivascens | reverse complement strand
TGGTTGAATTAATTCTATTTTTTTTATTTTTTTTTTTATTTAAATCGTTTATGGTGAAGAAAATGAAGTGTTAGAGAACTCTGTTTCAATACTGCCAGTTAAGGACTTGTTAAGTAGATTTTTGCTTTAATTTTATTCCTCCAGTTTCTTTTGTTGTCAACAATCTAGCAACATGTACCTACCTAGCAGGCAGTTGGATACACTGACAGTATTTTTTCTACTTTATCAGGGCAGCTTGTATTCTGTTTGTCTACATTTGTCCACGCTAACAGTAATAATGAATTTTTCCACAAGGACTTTTCCAGTAACGAATCAGAAACTTACATAAAATCTGCAGCATGTGATTTATCTGTGACTCCCAAATCCATAAATTTCTAATCATGGTCTGTTTCTCTATCAACAGCAAATTAATGTCACTGGCTACTAAAGAATTGCTACAATACTAGGACACGAAATTTATCAAAAGAATAATTATATCCCACTTACACCACACTTGTTAAATTTTAAACATTGAAACAGAAATGTTTTAATAAATATCCTCTTCTTGGACCCTGAGAGCTTTTTTAATAATTGTTCTATTAAGGTTGGTTTTATTTATGTATTATGTGGTTGCTAACAATTGCATTTATACTAGGACTAGAAAAAGAGGACTTTGACAGTTTACAGTTCTGAATTTATACTGTGCTACCGTGCACTGGATCTGGCATTTTTATACCTTAATTCAGATTTTTCTGTCAGATTGGTGTGTGATGGGGAAATCATCTAGCTAACATTCATGTAAACCACAGTGACTGGTCAAATTAGATGTGGTGTGCTTTATTATTAAAAGAATGAGTAAAAATGTGTGATGTGTTTTTTCACCTACATATTAATAAAGTTATCTTGGGATAGAATGATATTATAATTGCTTCTGTTGATAGAATAGAATTTTGACTTTTTTTCTGCCTACAATCAATTGCAAATAGAGAAGCAATGTATTTTTTTTTCATTTTACAATATTACTATTAAAATATTATAGAAAAACTAGAAAACATTAATATCTAGACATAGAGCTGTAAATATTCTGCTTTGCAGTAATTTAAAATGTTTATTCTGTGATTATCTCAGTTATTTGTTACTTTATTTTATTTTACAAGTAAAGGGCTGTGATTTAATCCCAGTAGGCAGCTGAGCAGCACATAATCACTTGTTCAATGTCCCCTCTCTCTCACTTAGGTGCAGATAAGAATTGAAGTGCAAAACTAGATTGAGATAAAAATATATTTTCTTAGGGTAATCATGAAAAAAAAGCAGAAATCCATAACCACTATCACCAAAACTAAACAAAAGAAAAGAAAAACACTGGAGCCCAAATAGCTCCTAAGCACCAGGGAGCCACAGACAATTTCCCTCCCCAGCATTACTTGCTAAACTGCACTGTTCAGCAACAGCTAAAATGTGGATGACTTATCAAATCTGTTCAGTCACAAGTCTAAAACATAGTACAAATACAATCTGCTAAAATGAAAATTAATTCTACCCTAGCAAAAACAGAACAGTTTTTTTACTTAATTCTAGGAACTATATATCATATTTTTCCTCAGTTTACTCATAATCAAAGTTTGCAGAGGAAAACATTGAGAAGTCTGATATTTTAGAAACTTTAAATTATCACATATAAAACTCACAATCTGAAATCTTCCCGTTTTCTCATCTCTGGGTTGGTAGTCTTAGACAATTAAATAAATTTAATGTAGACATAAAGTTTCTAGCAGATATCTCCAGTATAAGTGCATGAAACACTACCAGGGAGTCCTAGTTATCCTAAAGTAAGAGAACTCCAGACCAGGAGGCTGGAAAGTTCAAACATCAAACATCACATTCATCCCAGGAGCCTGAGTCCCCAGTATTTTTTTCACTCACTATATCTGCACATGGTGACTAACTTGTCTTTTATGAAGAGAAAAGTTACTTACCCTGCTTTGCACATGAAGTTCTGAGTCAGGGACTAAGTACTAACTGAAGTTAAGAAAGATCTGCTCTTCCATCTCATTATTAATTGGACAAAGAAATTTTGATAGGTAATTTACTTCAGAGTATTTAATTCATCTTCTCAAGAGCGAAGATCTCTGTTATTTGTTCTGTACCTGTTGGACAGACATGATAAGGCTGAAAATTTGTATAGGTCAACATAGATTTCTCTGGATATATGAGCTTGTTTCTTTTATTTACAGTAATCAGGTGTATTTTATATGAATTAGGAAATACAGCCTGAAATATTCCTTTACTTTTAGGTGAATTGAAGGATTATTTTTTGTATTGCAAAAAAGCCTGACATATCATTCTTGATGTTAAAGTGTTATTTCACTGGTACTCTTAATTTGTTGATACTTAAGTCTTGTCCCAGGACTTCTTCCCAAGGACAAAGTTCCAATGTTAAAAGACAATAACAACTTTGCACAGTTGTTTTTGACTATAGCATCAGATTTCAGACCACTTATAATAGTGGTTGAATAACATCATTGTTACTTAAATAAAAATGCTACCCACTGTTTATCAGAATCACTTTTCTGTTGAAATTTACAATTGCATCACTTATCACAGCAAGAAATCCATTTTACTAAATATAATAGAAAGGGGAAAACTGTATGGCAACCTTGTATTGCAGTTCATTTGAAACAAGTGCATTCAAAATGTCTGTGAAGGAGTCTTGTACTAATTACACTTTTTGTTTTCCTATAATTCCTGTTCTAGAGGTTGAAAAATATATCTAAGACTTGAATGACATTTCTGACAATTTCCAGCTGTTTTCTCAGACTACTTTTAATGAATAAAAATAATGGACTCAATATTTCAACATGATTCTTAAGAAAAAAAAATTTAAATATAGATTCATGTATTTGGTGTATACATTTTTTAATCTTAAAAGTCATTTACATTTTTCTACAATCAGAATATTTCTTTTCAAAAACTAATTCAACAAATTACGTCCCTGAGCCAGAATACTGCATTATCACAAGTTGAGTTTTAAGGAGGTTAGTCCAAAAGTTATTTCTTTCAATAAGGTTCTACTATTTTCTGAACATGCTGTTTGAATGATAAATTTCATACAATTTTGAGTGCTTTAAATGATACCTAAAGTATAATAGATGGACTTTTAAAGTAAAATAGATGCATTTTTCATGCAGTTCTTTAGAACGCTTGAGCCCAGTTGTTTCCTTAACTGATTCATAAAAATTGAATAAATACTGGGAAAAAAACCCTCAGATTTCGGGTAGCAATTTCTTTGAATGCATTCACTGTCTAAAATATTTGGTAAAATCTCTTTTTTCAATTTTATTACATTTTTTTATTCAAAATACTGATCTTCATAGAAGTTAATATTATAAAACCATCTTAAGTACAAGCAAATACACACAGGAACAGGAGCTTTATTATGGTCAAGAGTGGCATGAATGTTGCATTTGGAAAAAACCTGTCAGATTGCTAATCTATGGATTGAAGTGTTTATCCCTTTGGATTAGGGTACATATCTTCCTTGTACACAGACAAGTCACAAAAGAGAGAACAAAACACCATGCATCATTAGTGTGCTTCATTTATTTATTTATTTTCTACTATGTTGTGGCTTAGAAGTTTACAATAATTCATTCAAATTGCGAAAGCATAATATAAATTAAACAAGCTTTCCCACAGCATGAATAATACAGAATCTGTCTCCCTAGGGCAACATTCAGCAACCTAAATAACATGGTTATCTTTCAAATTCCTGCCTAGACTCTCTGCCAACCTCTCCATGAAACTGGGGTGAAAAACCTAAACTTTGAAGACAAGTCCAATACAGAAAAAACAATTTATTTTTAACAGAGTGGTCGAATGAGAAGCATCTTTCTGAAAAAAGGGAGAAATTAATATCATAACATCAGATTCTGAAGGACTGTATAATAACAGGTGCACACACACAGGATCAAGAATAAGACATCCTACACAACTGTAGCTCAAAACTTCCCTAGCTTTGTGATATTGCAACCCAAACAAGACAAAACACAATTAAAAAAAAAAAAGCCAACGTTAAATTAAATCTAATTAGAAGCTCCTAATATGTTTCTCCATTTTCATAGTCTGACCCACACAACCCTGTGACCATTGATGCAATTGCTTTAACACTGCCTCCTATTGCTTAATTGCTTTTGAACATTTCATCATACTCCAAAAAAAGATTCATAAAACAGGACAATGACATCACTAAGGTGAAACACTCTAGTCTTTTTAAGTATAGTCAGCTAATTCTAGAGTTTCAGGCTCAAATTTATTGCATAACCTCATGCATATGGTTGCTCTAACCAAGTCAGGATCTAGGGCTTCATCTATTTGCAGGGCTGTAAATAATCTATATAAGGTATAAACTCTCTCTAGAAGTGTCCATGGACCTTCAGTATAAATACACAGAGAGATCATCTAGGGTGGTTAGTTTTCTAACACACACATAGGAATAACATAGGTTAAGTGGGATGACTTCAGAGACTACTTTCTGTTCAAGTCTATTCAGAACTCAGGAAGCAGAAGTTCTACAACCTCTGTTTCCTAATGCCTCTGCTCTGGCAGGTAAGCATCACAGACACCCAACAAAATGAAGAGCGGGTACTTTGTTCGAAGGATAAATAAGAAAAAAAAATCTGTTTTACCCCTGCAGGTAGTTGAAGGAAAAATACCCCAAAATACTTTAATTGTGGGGCTACCCTGTCTTATTCTTCTGGCCTACTTTGGCACACATGATACCCGACATCCCGGAGGACCTAACTCTTGGGCAATTGATATTCCTTACCAAGCATGACTTCACCTATAACTAAGGATTCACCCCCCTCCTTTAATTTAACCAGGACATGTCCTTTCTGACTGATAAGGAAAAGCTAAAAAGGGTTTTATTGTTTCATTACCTTCCAGTTATGTTATGCTACCACTGTAAAAATTTGCTTTATAGATTATCTTTGAAGAATGCTTTACTAAACTCTATTCCAATAATGTGAATTTTGTATTGTTTCACTTTGTTGTTTTGTATGAAATATTCAGATGCATACTGCCCTAAAAATGAACTCCTTGGCTACTTTGATTTTTTATGCTGTTACTTAATGGTCAATTAATTCTACTTAAGGTCACAGTTATGCTTTTTTATTACTTGTGATGATGTTTTTGTTTGACATTCATGTTACTTTGTTATATCTCATAAAAATGATTAATGAAGAACTCTTAATTGCAGAATATAAGTTTTTATTTTTGTCACTCCTGATACATACAGATTTCTAAATCTTTGAAAGCCTGTTACAAGCGAAGTTTTCCACTCTGAGGTGCAAAGGATTTGGGTAAAAGTATAGATTCTATAGGCAATAGTGGACCAGGGTATTCTCCCATTCCTTGAATCACTTCTTAAATGAAGGAGATTTCCCTCACTACCATTCAGCATATCACTAAAGCATGTGAATAATCATGTTATCCACAGTCTACATTAAAGATTAATCTAAAACTTAAACCCTTACCAATCTGGGTCTTGTACTATTTCAAATCTCAAATAAGATCTATGCAAATACACTTACTGAGATCCCATAGCTATACTCATGCAATCAGAAATATTTATTAGCATGTTTATTTTCTAAGTTAGTTACTTTAAAGACATCCTTTGCATACCCTTTTCCATATATATACACACATGCTTAGCTTTCCAAGCCAGGTTTCCCACATAATTTTTTTTGTTGCTACCCTCTCAAAATATAACCAACTACATTAACTGAAGGCAAAGTGGGTGAGAGGAAGAAATTGCATCTGGGATCCCGTCATTAAAGACAGGAATAACATTGTTGACATGTCACAGGCCAAAGATATCACAGATATCAAAGAAAAGAAAAAGCCTGCAATCTGCAGGACAATCAGTCAGGAAACTACATTAAGTTTGGCGTGCATTTAAACATTTTCCTGACTTGGCTATGCTGCTTAGAAAATTTACCAGGCCAAAGACGATTTCAGGACTAGCCCACTTTATTTAGAATTTGTGCTGTTTGATAGTCCTAAACTTTATCCCTGATGGATGTTTTTTAGTATAGTACAACAAGCAGATTCTTTTAAGTGTTGATATACATTGAGATACCTGACACAAGAACTTCTCTGTAGGACTGTGGCATGGTTGAAATGTGGAAAACTGGATACTCTGTGCTTGATTACTTGGGAGAATTTCAGAGTTCTGCCATTTGGCTACTGTACATTCAGTTATTTTGAGGAACTTAAATTAGGGAAAAGATTGAGTATATCTAAAAGATTTCTACCCATCCTGTTCACCTGTAATCAAAGAGAATACAGGATTTCTGACTATGTATAAACCCATTAAGCTTCATCATCTGTTAGTCATACAGATTTTCTCTCTTTTTGAAAATTAAGACAGGCACTATGAAAATCAACATTCACCGTCTGTGAAAGTTATTAACAGCAAAAAGGAGGTCACAACAAAAAAGTTCCAATTTAAGGGAAAAAATTGGATAGGGGAAAAAAAATCACAAACAAGATTTTTAGCATTAGTATTTTCTACATAAAACTAAACTGGTAGATATTAGTCTTGTATAGGTATCAAATATTTATACTGTCCTTGTGTAGCCGACATAAGAATCACTCAAGAATGAAGAAAGTTTAAAGAGGAACAGCAAATGTTTAAAATTAGTGTTCATTTTCATCAAGTCATAAGAGTTTTAAGAAATATTGAAAGTTGAAAAAAGTCAGAAAGGGTGAAGGACAGAATGGAGTAGACACATCCCACACCTGCTCTGGAGTCAGATAGGCAAGAAACAACTCTAGAAGAAGCAACTCTAGTGCTGCAATCCCTGCCCAGAGCTCCTGAGCCCCTTTCCATGTCCATGCTTAACAAGTATCTTCTACTACCTTTGTCAGGTAATCCACATGCATACTTGAGTACAAAAATGACATAATATGTCCATAAAATAATATAGAGGTGGCATTTTCAATCAAAATTGTAATGAACAATATGATCTTTCATACAATTTCACTTGGTTTGTTAATTGTATTTGTTTTCTTTTACAATATACCTCTTACAATCAACTGCTTTCTCTTACAAAACACCTCTTGCAATCAAGTAGTTGAGAGTCCTGTGGAAACAAAAGTTGAAGTGTCTCCTGGCTGCTTTGTTCTTTCAGCTTCCACTGTCCATTATAACAAGATTTATTGGTAATGAATTCTGTTATGTGGATGCTAGATTTTGAAAAATATACTTATCAAGGCAGGAGATCCTGATACATCTTAAGAGAAGAAATTCACTTGGTGAATGAACTCCAGTGCTTGGGGAGAGTACAACATATTCAAAACATGGCATATTACAATCTTGTCTGAACACATCTTACTTTCATTGAAATATTAACTATTCAATCTTAAAAAATTGTGAGAAAAAAGTCTTTTTGGATTAACCTTTCTAAAAAACAAACACTCCTGACTGCATGATCATTGCTATATTTGAAGGGAGAAAAGTTGCTCTAGTCCTTCTTCCCACTCCTCCAGAAAGTGCAAAACTCTCTCTACTCTTCCACTGCTGTAACCTTTGTGGGGGTGTGAGCAGCAGGAATAGGTAGGCAATAGGTATGTTTTATATGGCATCTCTGGAACAACTTCCCAACTGGAATTGTGCATGAAAAGCCTGTATTCCCTGACTTCTCTTGATGTTATACTCTGTCACATTGAGCATGAGAGATATAATAAATCAGATTGACATTTTCTAAAAGAAAAGAAAAATTAAAAACCCTTCCAACTACTTATGGATGAAAATGCACTCCTTTGGGAATGGTGACATTGATGAGGTTTTATACATCAGCCTCTTTTTTCTCCAGTTTAGCACAGAAATATCAGTAGAAACATGACATAAAACGTACAAGAATCCTTTTGTTGTGAGGTTCTTCACTGTGGATGAATAGAAACCTGTGTATGTCTGTGTCCAACAAGACCCAACAAGACCACCACTGCAATCAGTGAGTGCCTTCAGGACAGGCAGTGTCATCAGGCCTTCTGCATCCTAGACTAAACCTGAAAGTTGAAGAACAACTTGCCATAATATCACCTTGGACAGTTTAGACAAAGAACACAGGGCTTTGGCCTTTGTCTTCCATTCCACAAGACATTATCTCCACTTACTTCATGCCATAAATAATTAAACAGGTAATTACTAATTGTACATCATTGTGAAGGTGGCACAGGAACAAGTTTCCCAGAGGGGCTGGGGAGCCTCAAAAAGGCTTTATGCCTTGAATAGCCAAAACTCAACTGGACATTGCCCTAGGCAAGGTGCTCTACCTGACCCTGCTTTAAGTGATGGCTTGGACTAGACAACCTCCACAGGCTTTTTCCCCTGTGGGATTCCATGGCTGCTTGAGGTAAATCTATTTAGACAATTTCCCTGTTCCACATGATTCAGCCAGCCCTTATACATGTTAGAACAATAATTTTCCATTTTAGAACTAAACTCAGTAACAATCATAACAATCTACTGCCTTAAGACTAAAAGAAAAATTTTCTTAATTTGTTCTAATTTCCGTTTTTGTTTTTCTTTTTCTTCACAACTTTCTCTCAACCTTCCTAAGATAATTCCCAAAATTTGATTGGTTTCAAACTACACATTAGTGGGAATTAAGTGCAAAGTCTTGAAGATCCTTCCATAGTACACCAACTATAATTCTTTATCCAACCTTCAGATATTCCTTCGGAGAACTGGGCTCTAAAATTATTCCTCTTTCAGAGGAATAAAAATATTCCTCTGAAACAATTTCAACTACTGAAAAATGCTACCATGGTCACTGAAACAACACATTCTAGCTCAGAGCTCCTGAATGGAACTTTTCCAGGTTAAGTTGATATACCAAAAATTTTAGATAACTTTATTGTTAAGGACAGCTAATTTTTCACTAGGAGTCATAATTGTAGAAAATAACAATCCTGGTGAAGCTTGAATGGGTCTGTACAAAATACTAATAACTTTATCAAGGTATGAGTAGAAAACAAAAAATATTAACTCTAACTACTGTTTAAAAGATGTGAATACATCAAAAAGTTTAAAAGTTTCTCTCTGATGCCTTTAATCATCTGCAGCTCACTGCATCTGCCTTCCTACACTGCTATGCATTTGCACATATGCTCTGTGTCAGCCTCAGCCTAAAACCAATGGTCCCACCTGTGCCCATTCATTTGTCACTTAAATTCCTTCTAAAGTCCCATATTTCCCATATCATCCAGAACCATCTGTCTTCCCTAACTGAAAATCAAAAAGAGAATATCAAAGAGTATATAAAAGTTCAATGTGAATTATGTGTCTCTATGACTTGTCATCTCAGTCACTGTCTTCTTCTCTAAAGCCTTGAAATGTAGACTAGTCATTATTTATGAAAAAAATATTTTTTTTCTGGATTGGTGCTTTGGATGATAAACCTTTCAGGCCAGGAATTTTCCTTACTTTTTTAGTCACAGAGACTGTAGAAGATTGTTTGAAAAATGCCATAATAGAAAGCCTTCATAATTTTAAAAACTAGAATTTGCCTTGTGAATTTAGAATAAAGGTAATCTGTTGTAAAAATGATCAAGAAATAATACAGCTATTAAAAATTTTGATAATTCTTTCTGTAGAGGTGTGCAGAAATCCTGTTTTAGCTTCAGTATAATTTGTTTCACTACCTCACATATACAATAATCTTGCTATGACAACAGGTGGTAGGTAGTAAATAGTGTTTAAAAATAGATTTACTAAATTCCAGTTTGATTTGGTTTTGTTTTGTTTGTTTGTTTTGTTTATTTTGTTTGTTTGTTTTTATTTTGAAGTTGTTTCAGTCATACCTACAAAGTTTGTCAACAGCATAAGTGACCCAAGGTCTCAAGCTCTATATATGAAAACAGAAATGTTTCCCAAAAGATTATAGACTATAATGTTTTCTGCAATAGCCAGTGAGAACAGGAGATATTCAGTGGTTATTTGCAGAATTCAGTTCCTGTATGGAGAAAAATCTTAGGCAATTAAAACTTTGTCAGTTTTTGTCCTCTAATGGTCCGATTTCAAAATTCAGTACAAATCTTATTTTTTTTATTGTGATCTGAATTTAAAATATGTAAAGATTAACTTTGCTAACTTTAAATCTTTTAAATATCTTTTAAATCTGCAGAGACATTGAAAGTAATTTGTCTTTTTGGTTTTGTTTTGTGTTTTTCTCATGATAACTATCTATAATTATGAAAGTTTTTCTATTTATGTGTATACAATTTTTCTGCTTTCTCTTCACATCCCTCACCCATTTTAAAATACATTAATCATTATTCTGCTGTATTACAGCAAAAGAACTCATAACAACAAGGTTTTTTAAATGTTTGGATTTTAATTCTATTAGTCAAATATATTTCAATTTAAAAAGATAATAAAGAAGAGTCTTTTTACACCAAAAAACCTGTACAAAATATTAGTGTCCGAAGAAATAAAAGTCTGAAATGTAATTTTTTTCCCTAGTCTTTGTCTGACTACTCTATTGTTGTCATAAACAATATTTTTTAATGTAGTTTTCCTGCAAAACTTTTAAAATGCATGCAGAATGTGCACCATGGGAGTATGAAAACTAATTTTTTTACTGTGCAGGTGACTGAGCACTGAAAGAGGTTGTTCAGAGAGCTTCTAGAGTCTCCCTCACCAGAGTTGTCCAAGAACCATCTGGACACAATCCTGTGCCACGTGCTCTAGCCCTGCTTGAGCAGGGAGGTTGGACCAGATGACCCCCTGTGGTCCCTTCCAATCCCAGTCTGTGATTCTGGGACTCCAAAATGGCAGAGGTAGCACACAAGTGGTTTATCTTCTGAAAGAGATGTTTTAGATAATTGGGAATCCTGATGGAAGCAGATTTAGTGAGCAATGCAATTGATGTCTCCTCCATCTTTGTTGAACGTTAGGGTTGCTTAAATGCTTTTCACAGAGCCCTGTATACAGGCCTGAATTTAGTTGCCATTTGCATCTGAGAGATTCACTTGGTGCTGGGAACTTTAGAGAACTAAAGGAGAGTCACTAGTATTTCCTCTAACATCAGTCTGCAGACAGATGGACACATACTAGAGACATTTATGGGCAGCTCAACTGGTCTCAAAATGTCAGAAGGAAAACAAAACTCCAGAGATTTAAGGGCCTAACACTCCATAGTTTCTTTGTTCCTGGTCTTATGGGTAATGTCTAGCATTTAGAATAAATCTCCATATGGATATATATATATATGATATGAATACATATGTATGATGTAGAGATATAGATATAGATGATACAGATATAGGTAGGAATTTTCTTTATTCTTCTTAATCTTTCACTTTTTTAAACTTTTTTGCTTTTTCTGAAGCTTCATGGGAACAGATTGTTCTACTGTTTTAGGCATTTAATCTTCAATATTTTCTGTGGAATTTAAGAACAACTTAGAGATATTAAGCTGTGAGAGAATGCCATCTACTTTGATCTCTCTTCCCATTACGATTAAAGGCAGATTATTTTAATGAATTCATATCTTTGTACAGGACAGATAGTTATTGAAATCGAGGGAACAGCACATACACCGTATCAGAGTTCAGGGATAAAAACAGCCAAGCAAACCAATAAAAAGATAAAAAAAAGCTAAAACAAAAAGATAAGACTTTCCAGCCCCATCACTACATAAGACGCCAAATCCAATTATAAAGCATCATCCTGATATATATATTTTTATATAAGACTGTATATTCAATTAAACCTAGTATTTAGACAACAAGAAACACCCACCAGATCCTATTTTCTTTATTTCTCAAGACTGCAAAGGAAAACATGGATAACTGTTAGGACTCTGCCTCTTACCAATCAATGCTTGTATGAAAATAAGTGGGATGTTTGTGATGTTGTGTTTCTCCCAGCTGAAGAATAGTCTTGCTTACAGAAATCTGGGAGTTGGATATCAAGTCAGCACACGTGGAATCTGAGTGCCTCATTCCAGCAAGAGTCCCTGATTGACATGAGTAGTTCTTAAGATCAGAACTAGAGGATATTCAAGCAGCAGTGAATTATTCCAATGCAAAGGAAGTCACTGACAACTTCTGTTGGATGACACTTCATCAGATCTTATCTCTTTTTTTAATGAAGTTGCGACAAAAGTGCCTTTGCAGCACCCTACTTCAGAGACAGAATACCTCTAAGTGCTGTCTCTTATTCTTCTGTTTTCTGGTTCAGAAACAAAGTAGGAGCTAAAGAACCAAATTTTAGTAAAGATTTATTGATGTAGGTATCCATACAATAGTGTCCAACAGGCTGAAGAAAATTTGCTACCAACGGGTAGCTTCAAAGGCCAAGGGTACTGGTAGAAAGGTTTCCATAAACTTTCAGGTTTTTTGATTAACAGCAGTTAAATAGACATCAAACAGAGATTTTTGGAAAAAATAAGTAATGTCTCCCCTTTGTCTCCCCAAAAATAAAAATAACAAATGACAAAATAAACCCTAGGACTCAAGTGCTTGAAAAACTCCTTGACAAAACCTGTGAAAATGGTTGCCTTTCCCTCTCACTATCTCAAGCCATAGTCTTTGTTTTACCAATACCAGACTTTTTTTAACCTTAATGTTAAGGATTTATTTCCATTATGCTTTCCTCTGTCCAGCAAAGCTGCATATATGTACTACTCTGAATCAGGTCTCAGCATTCCCATCAATAACAGGAAGACACTAATTAGTTTTCTAAGGTCCATGAATGAGACTGGTATTTACTTATGAAATTTTATGTAACTCCTAAAATCCACCAGAATACAGTAGGCTGTCCCAACATCTGGAACTTTTTAAACAGAATTAACTTATTAGCAGATGACTGTGGAACAGATTTCTTGGTATATAAAAATTAAGTCAAAGTGATTAGAATTTGTGTTTTTAAGGACATTAATGACATTATGCTTCTTATGTGGAATCTACAGTTTAGATCGAAATATAGTTATTTCCTACTTTGAAAAATATAAGTAATATATATACCAGTATAGAAAAGTAATGTATTAATTCTAATTTTGAGAACTAACATGTTCAGATAATTACTTGCTTTATTAATGGATTTCAGGAGCAACAATTTTCTTAGGCTTGTGAACAAATTAATATGGTCCTTATCTTATTAATGTGAAAATCCCTTCTGTGCTCTGTCTATCTGGTACATTGGTAATTAAGGATTTAGAGGCCCTTTGCCTGAATCTCCTCAGTGAAGTAGGTAAAATCATAGAGTATGTGACTACCTTTATAAATCCTCTAGATTATAGATATCAATGCCCAGTGTTTATTAATTTTGAAAGTTCTGGAAACACAAGCATAGATAAATTCAAAAGAACTGCCATTTCACAGTCCCCATTCATTGATAAAATAAAACCAAAAAGGAACCTTTTCTCTGGTAACATGTAAGAGTATGAGCAGAGTTAAAGATCTGATGTATTATTCCCTGTACACGTTTGAGAAGCTGGCAAGTGAGGTCATGTTGCCTTTTTTTTACACATCTTGATAACGACATGGTGACAAACAAGAATTAGACACAAGGAGCAGTTAAATGACTTTTAGTGTTCACAA
Organism: Cinnycerthia olivascens; assembly: GCA_035048155.1. Taxonomy (NCBI): domain Eukaryota; kingdom Metazoa; phylum Chordata; class Aves; order Passeriformes; family Certhiidae; genus Cinnycerthia; species Cinnycerthia olivascens. The sequence continues at coordinate 74,281,073 of JAWWMU010000153.1, read as the reverse complement.
GAATAAGTTGCCCAGACTTTCCTACATAATGCTTTATGGTAATGTGCTTAGCAAAATTATTTGCAAAAAGTTAGCATAATGAATAGGAAATTCTGAAAACATAGCCACCTAAAAGCTTCCATCTTTGAATACAGAAGCTGAGACAAAGGCTGAAAGTCAAAACAAGGCTAGATTCAGCTGGCACTAGAGGTTCTGGGCTTCCTATAGGTCTTAGTGTTTCAAAATTCAGTTAGCACTGATTAACATACAATAAAATATGTACTGAGATTCTCTTAACCTAATTAGCAGCAGTGATTACTGAAGAATACTTTTGGATAGAAGGGGCAATTTTTATTTAAATTCAGCATTCTTGTTTCCTACTACTGTTCTCTTTCCTGCTTGTGCAGGATGCAGCTTGATCATTGTTTTAAAACATAGGCTGTTCATGGGTAGCAGGTCAATATTTCCAACAGAATTTGAACATCCAAGAAGTTTCACAAAGCTCAAGTATTTTTCTTTTCATTACCACTTACTCTTTCATAACCATTATATTTCTCAATGAAGAACAGTCATCAATAAGACCAGAAGAATAGCCCATAATATTCTTGTTTAATCAGCTGAACTGGTCTCTTTAGGTAGAATGAATCTTGTTTCATTGTTACAGTAACATGGAAGTATATGGAAGCTTCTTTTCACTTATTGTACATTTTCCTTTTTTTCTTCTTGCATTTGCCTGAATTGATTATGACCATATTTCTTCCCTGATCCTGATTGCTGCCTCGCTATTTGATTAGGGTTGCTTAGCATTTTAATTAGTTCTGTGACTTCATCTAAAGTCAATGTACTCATGGAAACAAAAAGAAATAGGCATAGAAAAGTTTGGGAAAATGGGATACTTAAAACACAGTTGATATTAATTATATGACTTAGGATCTGAATTTTTGAAGTGCTGATAACTTTGTAAAGAACTATAACTGCCATTCAGCATTTGTGAAGCCTTAAATACTGCAAGTCAGTGAAAAGTAATCAGAGTTTAACCTGAATTTAGGTGTTATTTTTATAAAAGTACATTTGAACTAAGAATGACCTAATATTGTTTGGTTTATTCATGCTTTGCAGATTTATATCATAATCAGTTGATTGCTGCTATTTATTACCTGTATACCCAAGAAAAAAACTACATGATGTATAAAAAGAGGTGGGTAGGACTTCTGCATTATGTTACTTGCAGTTTCATACTTACGTACTTTAAAAAAGAAACCCATAGGCTTTTTCTGGAGTGTTATGAGAAGTTAATTTGAGGACAAGAAATCTTAGATTCTTCTGATTCTGCTCTGATATAGATCAACCTTCTTTCCACAGAGCATTATCATTCCTAAGATAGCATTGTATGTATAAATAGATTTTAAAATGTTCATAAATATCATAAGCATGTTAGGATTAAGTACCATGTATTACAGATAATTATAAGCATATAAGTAGAAGGTTTTACAGTTAACCTATTGATCCATTGAACTCTATAGCAATTTACAGTAACCAGCTGACCACTCCAGAAGTCATATATAATCCTTTATAATCCTTTATATGTGGCCATCAATAACATTTATGTTAAAATAAAACATGATTCAAATGCTTATTTAAAACTGCTTCTCATAAATGGGAAGGTTTAATTAGTGACTATTCTTACTGTTTTCATGAGCTCTGATTTATGTGCTTAAATAGCTTTGGGGATTCATGACCCTTGCTTTCAACTTTATTCTTCTCACAGAAAATTGTTCTTTTGATGAAGAAAGTTTTAAGGGTTTGGTTTTAGTTTCTTGTAACTTTGGTTTTTTTCTTCTTTTTTAAACATGTGTATAGCTACTTGAGAAGCACTGGTGCAACCCATATATTACACAAAGAAAATTTACCAGTATATAACTACTGAATTGGGTTTTCACAATGGACTTTTACTAAAAATACTCAAAAGGTGATGTACAAGTCACAAGAATCATCAGAAGAGTAAGGCAGAAGAACAGAAAGTAAAATCATAGATCTGTAATGTCTGAATAGATATTTGCATTCATTTATTAGTTTATTTCTTTTATTCCTCTATATAATTCCCAATAATTATTAGGAACTTCCCCCATTTATTAATTTAAACAGAAGATCAGAAAATAAATGTAGCATAAAGATTCTTCAACCAATATAGTTTTTTTTTCTGGAAAGCACAAAGGGAAGTTTGTAAACTGTGTTCTGTGTTTTACTTAAGTGATCAATATAACTGACCTCAATCACCCACAAAATTATTTAATTTTGGAAAATGATAAATTTATGGACATATTTCTGCGCTGTATTGCACAGCAGCACTGTCTGTGAAAAAGGGTTTATAGACCCTAATAGCACTGTAAGTGCTTAACCATAATTTCTTATTATTTCTGTTGGACTTTACTCCAGGGATCATATGTCTATTTAAAAATTAATTTTACAGATGCAAGGGTTTTTTGGTCTAAAGAAATTTCAGATCCACATTCGTTATGCATATTTGACCTCTGCCCTTCATTCTGAGCCAGAAAGGTTGTGAGGCTGTTATCTTTTTCTGCCAAAGTGAGTAAAACTGACAGTTGCTCCATTAATGAGAAATTCAGCTATTGATCTGATCTTTTCTCCACTGCCATGGATTTCTGTTCTTTGTTTTGTCATTTGGACCTAAAACTGTCAATAAGTTATTGACTGAAGGATAGAAAGTCAATCATTTGTATTCTCCTTAGAGCTTGAGAAAATTGAATTTTTTTATATGCATTGGTGTTTTACTATGAAATTCTGAGCCTGTAGTAAAGCTGTTTCCAGTCATTCTGGGTTTGAGAAGTTTATGATTATGAAAGATAATTTTCAACACAATTAATTTACAGATTAATGATTTCTAAATGGAAATGGGGAACAACTCAGAATTAAACATCTGTAATTCATCTTGCATAGCATGTATTTTAACAATAGATTACAACAATAGCTCCTCTGGTAATATAACATTTTACATCCATGCAACAATGCCCAAATTGCTATTAGGTTTTATTTCATGTTCTTTTTAATTCAAGGAAAGAGCAAACAAAATACAGGATATAGAAGTCACTGGAAAATATGTCAGCTACAGATTTCAGTGTGGTATACAAGAGAGGGTTTGAAGCAGAAAGGATGATTTGGGAATTTTTTTTACCATATGGACTTTAAAAGAAATCATTGCTAGATTCAATTTTTTTCTTTGGATTACTAGTTACATGTGCACTTTGAAGAATTCTGAATTCTCTGCTGAATGACCTCAGATTTAGAAGTGTATCTAAGTCATTAGCTTTTCAAGTGGCACTTTTTTACATCTCTGTGAGAAACGTTTTATGATATATTTTACTTGATACTTCTGTACGTAGTATCTCAATTGAGTCCTCCAAACTAACAAAAAGAATCACAAGACAAAAAACCACAGTCAGCTATATAAGCCCTGTTGGCAAAGAACACTGAGTATGTTTTCATTTGACCAGATTCCACATGTCAAAGAGGAATGATATTGGAGGATAGCCTGCTAAAGGCACATGGCAGGAAACAGCCTCAAGTATTTGTGGGGGCTGCTCACTTTGAGGCACTTAGAGGCACAAGGAAGACAAAAATAAATGCCAACATGTATTAGAAAATACCATTTTTTCTCAAAAAATGTGTCAAGTACAATGGCACAGACAACCTTTTTTGGTGATTTTAGTAGCTTTGAAATGAGAATCAAAATGTTAGTAGAATGACCAGAAGCAAATAATGGACAGATTTTGTTGGATGTAATTCTATACACAAATAACTCCCAAACACTTTACTTTTTTATCTTTGCTACTTTACCTTACCTCTATGTCTTTTTTTAGAGAATTGCAGCCATGGTATTCCTGACCATAAACAGCCACAGAAGTTTATCTGAATCAGGATAAAGTTTTAAAATCCAAGGAAATTCCATTATAACCTTCATGAAGAAACTCTCAGCAGGACTCTTTTCTTACTTATATATTTATTTATGCTCATGATGATGTATAGTTACATATTGAAAGCATGGGAACTGTATATTGTAAAGGGCAAAAACCCTGCAGATAAGTTAAAAGGAAAAAGATTGATGATGTCATTAAAAATGAGCTACAAATACAATTATTTAAGGTCTATGGAAGTTACAGCTACCACTTCTGCCTACAAGAATGAATTGTAAACAGCAATTTGGACAAATGAAGAAATAGGTTCCACGCTAGTAAATAAACATAATCAACTACAGAGATCTATTATTTTAACATTGTATTTTTGGGTCCAAATACTAAGAATAAAAGGGCTATCAGGATTTTTGCAGTTCATTCTTGTTTTTTTACCTGGAAGACCTTGTTCAACAGGAAAATATGATCCCAAGTTAAGTCTGCAGTTATTGCTTCTCAGGATCTCACAGTCAGAGATTTTTAATGACCCATATTAGCCTGCTCAATAGGAGCTGCTCTGCAGTGAGATATCCTTTAGAAATTTTTACTTTTACATTAATATCAGAATATTCGCTTTTTATGCAAGTCTACTAGAACAGATTTTAGAGGTATTTGATCTATGGGGAAAAAAAGGGAAAAATTTAAAAAAAAAAGTCTATAAAATGCTTGACCATCAGGAAAAGTTATTTATGGTTAATTTAATGAAATCAGTTTGTTCACCATGGAAATTTTGGGCATAAAATCCATAAACATTTTTATTTATCAAGAGAGCTTTAGTAATCTATTGCAATTAAAACAAAATCTTTTTTTCAAAGACCAATTTTCCCTGTATTTCACCACCCCTTTTTAGTCTCCTAAAAGTAAGTGTGGAAAAAAAAAGGCCTATGACTATATCACTAAGAGAAAGAGACATAATCTATGTAACAAATAATCAGTTTTTCACTGGAGAGCTTCATTTATTTGCATTCCAAAGAATATTTTATGCAAATCCAGTATTCAAGAATTGTGGTGACCAAGAAGTGAAACTTGGTAACAGACTTTTACTTGTTCTTAAACATCTAGAGATTGTTACCAAAAGAAAAAAATGTCTCTTCTTTTCCTGTCTCATTTGCATAGGAAATATCAAATTCAAGACTGGCACAAGAAAAGCACTCATTTAAAATTAAATCCCCGAACAAATTTTCATAAAGCACCAAGAAATACAGAATATGAAGCCTTTAACATAGAAATAAGTGCATTTTCAAAAGCAGTTCTGGATAAGTTTTGGCACTGATCTCAATCTTGAATGAGAGTGTATTCTTGTGACAAGGACAATCTGGTTGAAATTAAGGAACTTCCAAAGTTAGCAATTTATTTTTGTTTGTATCAGAGATCCCAGAACATCAAAGATTGCAGGTAATACCGCAAAGTATTTTTATTTTCAGGTTTTTCACTTGCTTCAACTGTTTCTTGTGTCATCTAAAAAAGATAATATTAAATTCATCTAGAGAACCTGAATCATAAAACTCACTTGTCAAATGTAAAGATGTAGTACATTTAAAACTATAAGTGACATTTAATCAGTTTCTTTGTTTAAATATTGTGCACAGCTGTCAAAACATCATCAGGAAAAGCTACAAGATTTTTGTCAGTCATTGCAAAAACAGATTGACACAGAATCCTGTGTAAAATTATTTATATTATATAGACATAAACATATAAAGATCTAAAAATATATTTTTATTCAGTGAATAGTGAAGAGATCATCAAGCTTTGAATACTTCTGTTTCCTAATTAAAACAATGTATCAGTGCAATAATTTTCTCCAAAACTGAGAGAATTGTAAACCTTTAAAGGTATGGGTTAAAAATTGGGGGGTTATCATATCTGTTAGTTCTACTGAATGAGATTAACATGAATGAAAAGCAGGTGTGGAAATCTGAAATGCAAGCAACCTGAATTCTGAAGTTGCAGTTAAAACCCATCCTTTTAGCCTGGGTCTGGGAATCACCAAGTATGGTCCCAAGAGAATGGGATCAGCTCTACTTCTATTATGAAACACGATACATGCTTTCAAACTGCTAGCAAACTCTTTCCAAAATGCATTAAATATAAAGTACTCAGAACACTACTTTGTGAGTTTTTATGTAGTTTTAAATAGATCTTGCTTCCTGATCAATATGCTCCCATTTGTTGACATACACATGTGCCTTGTTAAAGATATGGATATTTTCCTCTTATCTTCCTTGCCTGATTTGCAGCATGATGCGTGAAACAGATAAAGTGGGATGAGATCACCCTGTGTTTGCTATTGTAACTTCATGAAATTGTATTTCAGTTAAATAGATTTGGCACCATTTCTTAAGAAAGCTATTGATCATTTTGTGCCAGGAAAAAAGGTTTCAGAGAGAAATTTCCCTTAAGGGAAGTCAGTGGGAGTTGCTGTTATCAAAAATTTGTCAGCAATCATCCAACAATCATGATTTTACGTGATAATTCTTACAGAAAATAATGCCCTACTGAAAACTAGTCTGCCACTTGAATTAAAATAATGTGTTGTTGTCAATTAGTTGAAATTTTAAATTTAATTTTTAAAGTCATATTACATATACATTTCCTTTAAAAATGAAAGTAATTAAAAAAATTCATACTGATTGTTTTACCTATTTTCTTCCTGATATAATTATTGGTCTATGCTATCCTTATTTCAGCTGTTCTTTAGGGCTCTATAGACCATGTTTTTTTGATCATTTTCATCATTCCTCTCTATTACTACTGCTTTCTAGTGACAAGTATTTGTTGATTTGTTTTTTTCTAAACTCTTGTTGAAAAATTGACAGCTTTTATGATCCTATAGGTAACATGCCTTTACTTTTTGCTTTACCTACTGATTGGCTCCAGGAGTATGGGCAGGCAGTGGGGAGGTTCTAGGTGATACTGAACATGGACTAAGTTTTGTTAATGTCTTCATTTATTTCATATACACTGATTTTGCTAGAGTTTTCCCATCTTAAGGAGAGTTGGTCTTTGACAAACCTCTCACTGATCTGAAGAAGACTTTTTATTTCATGTATCATATCACTTCAAATCATATTTTGATTTGTAGTTCAATAATTTACCTGGAGGTTTTGAGTTGGTTTTGTCCTTCCTAGCAATTTTCTACATCTCATTTCTAAGTGCATAATAAGGCTCAGAAATTATTTGTTGCAAAATGCAACGGAAATTTCTGCTTCAATTACAATACTTAATTTCCTCTTACTAAATCATTGTTAATACCCAATTTTCTCAGAAACTTGCCCAGTTTACTGGTAGGTATTGTTGGCAGTAGCAAGATTACATTATCAAAGAACTTGTCATCAGAAGGCAAACAAGTTTTAGTTATATCTCTACTGACCTTAAGCACTACTGTCCTTTTTACTTTCTTCAAGTTTCAATCATATTTGTATCATATTTATCTTATCTGCAGAAATAGACAAAATATCCTACTCAGGAATGTGGTCAAGCAGACAGCACATTTGTACCATTTTAGACTATGAAACAGTTTTTCCAAATGTCAAAGTATTTCTGTTTTTTAAAAACACCAATGAGCAGTTTTCCTTTACTATAGAAAGCTTTCAAGTAAAACCAAAACTGCCATTTCCTTATGCGTCAATTTTCCTTTATTTTATAATCATCTCAGTAAGCTGCTGCCAATACAAAAAAGACAGACATAACATTTACACAAAATATGTATTTTTATTCCAAAGCACTGATGCTTTACCAGTGCTTTTTTTGTTAGAATGCTGATGTATTCTATCTTTTATACATAATATAAACCTCATCCCCAGTAACAAGGCAACTCCCAAATATCTAAAGATTTCAAATCAACACCTCTGAGTCCAATATACATTTTACATAAATTCATACAGTTCAAAATTCACCAGCTTAATGCTTTTTGCTGTAGTGTATGAAGATTCAACATGATTAATTATGAATTTAAAAATTATTTCATTTTTCTTAGCAAAATGGCATACAAACAAAGACTAATTTTTTACAGATCCATTTTCAATGGGCAGGTCATATAGATTCACATCATTTACATATACTCAGTAGCAATATGAAATGCTGGCTGGGCAAAATAAATTTTACAAGGTCTCAAAAATCAGTTTTTGATCTTATTCCTACAGACAAAGAGGGTTGGTGCTGCATGAAAGGAGCACACTAATTTGTAGATGTCATGCAAATACTGTCATGATGTATCCTAGAAACTCATCCAACCTCAGAAAGAGGATCCTGATACCAGTAAGGCAATTTTCACATTGAAAATCTTAATGCTGTTTGCACTGAGTGATTAATCAGCTCTCAAGGACTTTCTTGAAACAGCGTTTTTAATTTGAAATGGTGTGAAAATCAAGGGGTAGCATACCAAAATCATGTAACTGGTGGACATGGAGACTCTTGGCTTGAGGATGTAGCACAACACCTATTTAAGAGAAAAATCCTACTTTAAAAACTACATGCTCAATCCTGGCATAAACAGAAAGACCAGATGCTCTCAGATCTACTCTAAGCAGATGCAGGTAAAATCCAGGAACAGCATCCACTTCCGTGGCCAGCAAATAAGAATATTGAATGATTAGAACTAGTTAGTAACATTTGTAAATTTTATATTCTCTTAAAAAAAAAAGAAAAAAAGCCTAACTTCTAAATAAATATAACACCTGCTCCCAAAATGGCATAATTTGTCAAAGCAAAGGTGTTTATAAGCACTGGATAACAATGTATGAAACTATGTAAATTTCTCATCCAAGTTATACAGTACTCAGCCTGATTAGGAGCTTGGGGTGAGTTACCTGCTGTCTCTGAGGGTTTGAAGTAAAAAATGAGCCAAAACTCCTACAGAGCTGAGAGAAAATAGCACAGCACAAATCAGTGTCACACGGCTGAATTCTCATCTGGTCCCAAGAACTGTCACCTCACACCTGTTGCCCTGAGAGAAATGCCCTGCCCTGTTCAGGAGAGTGCCAAAATACCAATCAGCTTGAAGCAAAACCATGCCACAATCATGATTAATATTACACTTAAAGGAGGTAAGTGACCTTAGCCAGGTGCTTTGGCTTTATACCAGCATGGTTAATATATGTATGTTAGTTTTATTTGTGGCTGATACTGATGAAGCCAACAGTGATGAAGAGAGTTTAAACTGCTGCTTTCTAATGAACCTATGCACCTTAAGTAAAATTGCATTCCTCCAGCATACCATTAGCTTTCACTTACACTGCTCCTCCCAATTGTTTTAATTCTACTACTTTCTTCTTTTTTCTTTTTTTTTTTTTTTTCTTTTTTTAAATTTTCAGCAGATTTCACTTGCTTCTTGTTTACTGGAGAAAATAGAAGAGATGGAAGGAAGAGAGGAAGGGGTGAGTTCATTAAGAGATGTCAGCCTGGGAAGAGCAGAGCTCTCCTGCTCTGCTATTTAAACCTTCCAAGACAGGTTGCAGTACTGCAATCTCTTTTCTACATTTGGACTCTCCTACTGTCTTGCAGGTCTCATTTTTATTGTGTGAGGCATTTAATCTCTTCCATCATTTTCTTCATTCATAACCTGGTATCCAATTACAGTAACTATTCTTGCTTCCTCATGTCGGCTATATCTTTTCAATATTTATTATTTTCAAATAGTATCTCTTACCACAGACTTTATTCATATTTTTTAGCCTTAAAAAGCCAATTAAAATTCAACGATAATAAGTCTAACTTTTTCACTGTTTTTATCAGAATTTCCATCAGAGTAAGTTTTTACATGCAAATATATCCTTCAGCTTGATATTTCAGAGTTAGGTAAAAAAACCATGGCCATTAGCACTTTATGATTCCTACTAAACTTGCCTCAGGTGAAATGTTTGATTCACTGTAGCTGATCAGAATAAGATACCAATTTTAAGTAACTATTTTCTATACTTCATTTGACATCTCAAAACCTGCATGTGCATCTGTTTCCAAGAGGACTGGCAATTCTGACAGAGATAACTGCCTCAAGACCATACCTTGTAGTGTATTTTAAGTAGGCACTAATTACCACCTTTAATTTAGATGAGCTTGCACAAACCTGTAATATCTCTAATTTAATCTATGTGCAATAATTACTTAAAACAAATATAATTTATACCATTTAAAAGGTGATGTTCTGGCCTGCAGGTGTTCATAGGGTGAGTGCATTAAACCCAGTTCAATATCTTCTGTATCTCCCTATATTGCTGCCTTTTCAAGAAATTTTGGAATTCCAATAAATGAAGAAACTGATGCATTCTTATGTGCAAAAATGATAGCAATCATGATGTTTTTTCCAGCCCTATTTTAAGAAATATACAAGAATGTTCCCAACTGTTTTCATTCTCAAGAGTGAGGAAAAGAAAGCATTTCACTGTTCTTTTAAATAATCTGAGAATATAAACAAGCCTAGAGACTGTAGCTAAGTGTCTTTCTTTGATTGCACACTAGTCACTGACATACCTACTTCCAATTAGATTTAATGCTCAGTAACATAATGTACAAAAAAATAAAATACTTCAGAGAAAACATCTAAAAAAGGCTATTTTAAACAACCAGATCTAGTATTCGAATTTATCCAGTAAGATCTGTATTTTAACAGGAAAAGAATTAAAATGCGAAAGCATAAAAATATCCTAATATTATTTAGTCCACAGTTGGAGATTTTTATGAAAAATAGAGAAACAATGTTGACATACAAAGAAAAAAATGAGCTTTTTATACATATGGAATATAAAGTGATAATGTTTTGTAGGACTTTTGGTACATACACAAAATTCCTGCTACTGGAAGCAAACAGACAGAAGGTAACACAATAATAAAAAAACAACTAACAGTATTTTTTTACAAAGTCACATATTGTATTTTTTTATTTGCATGGAGTTTCTAATTTGTTTTAGTAATGGTGGCTTGCCAAAACAACACAAAATAAAATGTATTTAAATTCCTTATTCAGGAAAAAAAAGGCAAAATATTTCTTTGATTTGATGACTATGGAAGACATAAATATGTGCTTTTCTATTCGAGGTTTCTGAATATCTCTGAAGAATTAATAACTTAACTTTTTTTCCTGATATGTATAATCAATAAAGACTTCAATCATCCCTTCAATGAGTTATTCTCTATCTTATTTCAGTTTGTAAAAACAAGCCTGAAGAAAATAATCAAGACTAATTTTTTTTATAAATTTCACTTTTTAAATTTTTAATTTTTTTTTTAAATTTCACTGTATGTGCCATTAAAATATATTTTATCCCATAAAAATGTTTTATTTTACTCCAATTTTGTTTTGAAACTTCAGGAAGGATTTTGTTGGTTTATTTCTTTTTCAGAAATAAATGAAGAGGCTGATGGTTTAGCCATTTGCCCATGGATTAAAATGCTTTATTGTGAAGATGACACTTGATACTGTGCTCAGCTCCATATGTCAGGAAACCAATCTAACTACCCATGCAGTGCTTAGCACGGAAGTCTTCTTCTATTGACAGTATTCCTATCAATACTATACCATTCCCTAAATTGACAATAAAAAATGTCTATTTTTTCCCAGTGGTTCTTCTAACAGTGCAGAGAGATGTTGTTCATGTAGGGATTCCTAACCTCTTGCAGATAAAAACATATCTGTGACAGAGAACAGCAGTAGTAGAGAATCTCATTTTTGTCATAAACGTCTCATTAACACCTCATGTACTGACAGGTTGCAGTGCCAGGAGCAAACATCCTCTCTCAACACCCCTGAGGGATCACTCACCCTTGCTGAGGTCTCCAATATCTCAGCTCCTGCAAGAAGGGGATGACACAATTGGATGTAAATGTTGTCTCACAAATTGTAAATTTATTTTGCGCCCCATTTTCTGCTCCAGCATTTTTCAGGAAAGACAAAATTTTGTTCCTCTCCAGTGTAATTTCACACATTGAATGCAGACTTTTCAAAGATGTAGCCTAGAATAATATTGTTCAGTGCTACTTAGACCTTTCTGGAAAGACACAGAAGTCCTTTTCTGTGAAAATTTCAATATTTTCCACAATTCCTATTTATTTTTCCATACTGAAATA
>JAWWMU010000153.1:74245486-74255983 GCA_035048155.1 Cinnycerthia olivascens | reverse complement strand
TTGCATTGGACTCAGAAATTTCTCATGACTTGTTAAAAAAAAAGATTTTAAAGAGTCATTGCTAAACTGAATGAATTACATAACATACCAGGTGAAATTAATCTCTATTTAAAGTAATAAAGTTTTAACAAAATGAGCAAAAAAAATCCCTGTTTGCTTAATGAGAGTCCATAAGGTTTTATACTTCTTGCCACTGAAAACACGATCATTTAAATGGTACCCACTAGATCACATTTACTATCTCCTTAAAGGAGATTAGTTCATTTTACCACTAATTTTTGCCTAAATCCATTTGTTTATTGTCATCTGAGGAGTATTACAGTTTACAACCCAGGTACCTTAAGGAAAAAGTTATCCAACCCTAGCAGGGAATAATTTCTGAATTTCTTCATTTCATAACTACCTGGCTGGGAGATATCTGCAGTGGTTCAAATCAAGAACTAAACTAAAAAAAAAGAATTCATAATAATTTTTCTCTCATTTTTCAGAAATTCTAGTGTAAGTTTCCTGAAAATCACTTCATTAAAATTGATTTGAAATTTTTTTTGTAGATCTGAGCTCAGTCAGCAGAAAGAAATTCAGTAGCCTGGGTGAGATAACATTACAGTCTGGAAAGAGTTAACCTCCTCAGAACAGGATCAAGAACAAGCAGAACCAAAGTAGATCTGTCTGTAACAGTATCTTTAAAACATCAGAGGATGATTTTGCAGGTTAGGAGTTGAAACAAATACATGGAAAAAGTGTAGTCCATGCTTCCAGAATATTGACATATTTTAGGTAATAGTTGTGAAACATCTTTAAAGGAATGAGTTTTGTCTCCACTCATCTGCTGCAGAAAAGGTGAAGAACAAGAAACATTAAAAGGGTATTCTAATTAAAAGAAATTCAAAAACTGTATTTTGAGAAAAATCTCATTTTTGATAATATGTGGTAGTTCATTCCAGGACTAAGTGTTAGATAAAGCCCCTTTCCAGTTACATGTTCCAGAAGGAATCCTGCTCAGCATTCTGAATACTGAATTTTATTTTGTCAGGAATGAAAAAAGTGTCTGAATGATTTTGTTATGAAGCTTCATCTGTAAATGTCCATGTGTTTTCTGGTAGCTCACATCACTACTGTGTTGTCTGACTGAATACTAGAGCACAGCACCCTGACAAGCTAAGTCCGTTCATTAACACACTAAAGTCTCAATATATCTGTATATGCTATAAATTCTCCTTTATTAAGAGCTCTTTTTTAACTTAATAGCTGCACAGCAGTATTTGTATTATTCTGCAACAATCCTGTACAAGTAACAAGGACAAGTCTGGTGCTTGTATTCCAGATTCTGTATTCTAACACTTAGTGAGACTATATGATAAATTTCTAGATTAAAAATTAGATTACCCTCTATGGTTTTGTTTCTGATAGGTCCATCAAGCCAGTCTATAAATCCCTAAAATTCTCCATGTTTCATGTGACAAATAAGGCCCTTTTTTTGTATAGAAAGGACCAGAAAGTCTCATTCATGACGATCAAATAAAGGTTTAGTTCACGGGTACCTGGACAATCAAATGCTGCTTGATTAGGTTTATAATTACTAGTAACCCTCTCATTATAAAAAGCCACTGGTATTGATGTGCCACTTGAACTTATCCCTGTATCACAAGTGGGAGTAAACATCAGCAGTACAAACCGCAAATCAGTCCCACTCTTTGCTTGAAAAAGAATTTTTAAAAAATTTTATTGAAGAACAAAAAATATTTTTTCTTATTCTAGGCAATAACATTCTGAATTTTTATTTTAGCAATCTTGTAGTGGATTCCCCAGGAGCTGTCATTTAGTCAAGCCAACACCCAGTAAAGAACTGGAGTTCTTACAGAAGGACCAATTGGGAAATAACACCCAAACCAGTGGTTGCATGTGACATGCCTGACAAAGGAGCACAATTCAGTCATCTGCTCAGTCAGACCCAGAAGCTAAACACGAATAACTAAATTCAGAATGAGCTACTCACCTTACATTTATTTGTCATATGAGACATACTGGTGTCATCTAAATGAGGCATCTGAAACACGTGCAACAGAATGCTTTAGACGGTGCCTACTTCTTTCTTTCTCACAGTCTGGAGTGATTTGTTCAGATTCTGACGTCTTTCTTTTACGTGCCTGAAGTTGTATGAGATTAATCCCATTCTAAGTGTTTCTTTGCCTAAATTCCCAAAGAAGTCTGATTGGACATTCCTTCTTGGAGAATGCCTAAACGGTACTGACAGTTTTAAGCTGAGTGTAACTGGGTCTGGCTCATATTTTACCTAACGTCTTAATGACTAAAACAATGTAAGATGCCTGTGTCAACTGATCTATCAGCCTAAAACTTTCTACTTTGCAGGAAATTATCCTGACTAAAATGCTGTGGGCTATACAGGAATGAGAAACTCATGACAAAGGCAAATATTGCAACCGCTGTGTGACTGGTTAAGTTGCTTCACCAAGCTTCTCATGTTAAAGCAATTGCTTCCACAGTTTAATATAATAGTCATTTGACTAGAGTATGAAAATGATTCTGAATTTTAGTAAAACAGAGAAAACTAAGGAGGAAAAGGAGGAGTCAAATGTAGAGGTAGATGAATACATTTTGTAAAAAGAAGGGTGCAACCAAACACACCCTTTCTTTGCTGTGAGATGACTGAAACTTCTTTTGATTTTTGCCAGCTTAAAGTCATAACTCTGGAAACAGAAAATTTATAAACAAATGTAGAAATTGTTTGCAATGGTGTTATATTTTGGTATTTGATTTTTATTTCATATTTGTCTGTATTTTCTTAGGAGTCCATTAAGTGAGTCTCAAAGAACTGCTTAAAGCAGATGTTACTCAGGGCATTTATCACAGTAAGGGGGCAATGATCTGACTTTCAACAAATGCTGTACTCTCTGTAAGCACTTTACAATTATATCCATGGGTAAAATGCTACATGGAATTGCATAGATTTCTTTAGGGCAGCCTGCTGTTCTTTAAGATAATCTTACTTGCAAGGTGCTAATTAAAAAAGTTTAAAAAATTGATAGAAAATGTAGTCTGATGCCTATCTTTTGGTAAAAAAACTTGTTTCCAAACCAGGAAAAACAAGGATTAATAAACCAGATGTTTCATAAGATGGATAGTTTTGAAACTCAGATTCTTTCCGATGTTTTATGTCCAAAGATATGATGACGTGCTTATAAGATGGGCACATGATAGTAGAACCATACAGGTTTTAGAATTTCGGATGTCAAAGATCCAGCAAGTTTTTATCTATTTTATTTTTTATTCACTAAGAGAAAAAATAACTCATATATATTACAGCCATTCTCATGTGGATTATCAGATTGGTGATTCATAAGAGGAGATCCTAGTAGAATCTGGTATATTTCTGGAAGACATGAAGGATAACCTGACTGAATTCAGGAACTGCAGTTCAAAAATGGATAGCTGAATGAAGCAGAAATGATCTGGAAAAAACAGGAAATAAAATTAGATTATATATTCATCTTTTGTGGGTATTAAACCCTTCCTCCACAGGGGTGATGTGACACCAGCGTTGTCATTTCTTCTGAACGAGAGCATACAACCAACTCCATGAATAGTTCCAAGCACCACTGAATGTTGTTCTTCCTTCCAACCTGTACAACGTCCATCTCACATGCATGACACCTGTGTGGCTCCTTCAGCCTTCTGATTGATTCACACCCCTCAGCATCCCAGGTCCCTTTACCTTTAACACTGCTCACCTGTCCCACACAGCTGGAGCCCATTCCCAGTCACCACAAACTGTGCGACTACATTCTTCCATTCTGATTTACCAGTATTTCCAAGGCTCTTGGCGTGACTTGTACACATTAAACAAGAATGTCCTGATGATCAAAACAATGGATTTAACAGATGACGACATTCACTTACTTCAGTGTCAGTCTGAGACTGTAAGTGAGTGGAAGTGTTGGCAAAAAATAATTTTATATATTTTTTTGGTTTTAAAACTCTTGAGGCTTTTTTGGAACTGGACATTTACTGAAGGAAGCAGGTAGAAATGAAATAACACTGGATTATTAACCTTACTAATATACACAAAAAATTGAAGACACTATAAAACCTCTTTTCAAAACAAGTATTAATCATTGAGGATATCTGGTTTTATTTGAATGATAACATCATCCTCCAAAGTATTTTAAACCAAAAAGGATTTCAAAGTACTAAGTAGCATCCTGCAAAATATTTTAAACCAAAAAGGATTTCAAAGTACTAAGTAACACCTAAAGGAAAACAGAACCTTTTTTTTAAACAAAATATCATCCTGAAACTGTTTTTTCTGTATGAAAAGCTTTTGTAATCTGTTACAAAAGTGGAAAAAAAACCCCACACCCTCCCACTCACTAGCTTGTAGTTCTTCTGATATACTGCCACGTTAGAGGAAAATTATATTTTTTACATTTTAAAGTATTTTAAATTTTTTTATTTCTAGGACAGTGACAGCAGAAAATTATTAGCAATTAAATGCATTTTTAAGATTTCCCAATTTTTTCTCAGTATATTCTATAGGATACTCCTGCTGCCGACTATGCAGCTTGTGATTTTTTTTTTGTGTGTGTGCGTGGAGAAACAAAAGCCTCAGGTACTCACTAGTAACCAAGGGAGTCCAAAATCTTTTAGCTTTCTCTACAAGGCATTATTCATATAAGTGCGTATATCTTTATGCTTAAGTAAGCAAATACATTTGGAAAAAAATTATTTAGAAACTTCTTGACAAAGGGTTCTCCTGGTAAAAGGACAGAAAATAAACAAATATGTGGAAACAAAGAAAGACAGAAATAAATTATAAAGTGGATGCTGTTGAAGAGCTTTCCTTCTTTTAAAGAGTGAGAAGATTTATGAAGAAAGCAAAATTAAGAAATCTGGAGGCTCATTGGAAATCTGCTTCACAAAATAAGGAAAAATTGCAAAAATGGTGAGGTCACTGGGAATCTAAAATACTACTATTTAATTTTTTTTAGGAGGCATTTATTTCACTATTACACCAAAAAAAAAAAGTTTCTCACTTTCATTTTGGAAACTGCATATAGCTTTCGGTTTAGCCAGTTCCTTTGCTTTTATTAAATATATCCCTAGTTTCCCA
Organism: Cinnycerthia olivascens; assembly: GCA_035048155.1. NCBI lineage: Eukaryota > Metazoa > Chordata > Aves > Passeriformes > Certhiidae > Cinnycerthia > Cinnycerthia olivascens. Next base: position 74,250,855 of record JAWWMU010000153.1, on the reverse strand, counting down.
GAGAAAAGTTGCTCAGTTTCCAACCTTGGCCAAGCAGGACAGCTGAGAGGAAACACTGTCTTCATTAAGGCTCTTGCCTTGTGATTTGATTAAGTATCTCTGCAATTAGGCCATTAGCCTTTGGAATGGGCAGAGGCACCTGGCATTTGAGGAACATTTGAGCATATGCCAGAAGTTTTCTGAAATCTTAAAAGTACATTTCAGGTTCACCTTGTTGAAGGAATTGACTTATCATAGGTTTCTGTTTGCCCCATTCTGCAAAGAGAGTACCTGTTATGTCAAGTAAAAAAAAGGAAAGATGGAAGGGATAGCAAACAATTCCTGTCTGACATGTATCAAAAATAAAAACTGTAAATTTTAGTACTTCTCAATTTATGTATACATAAATATAGAATTTAAAATGTTCTGATGTATCCATCAGGTCCCAAGGACTGCTTTGATTTTCTTTATACACATTTACTAAGTATCAGGTGAGAGCAGTGTGTTTCTCAAAATAAGGAAGACCTATAGCTTTCGACTATAGCCTTGAAGAAACACCCCCACAGATGCCCTTTATAATGTCATTTTTAAAATAAAAGGATATGTTCCTTTGCACTGGAACCAACTGACTTCATCAAATTGTGTATAACTATAAATGATAAAGCCATTTTACTAGCTCTTGCTTTTAGAGATGTAATTTGAATACTCAGGAAATCAATATCTGCTTTGTTACGTGATTACGACTAAATAATTGAAATATCAGAAGGGCAGTGAGCCACAGAACCTTTGTACTGGACAAATAAGACATTATAATGATGATGCTTTGAGTATGAATGTAGTTCTCAATTTAACTGTATGCAACTTCTAAAAGTACTTTTTTAGCACTCTGCAATATGCATGTAAAAGTGAACACCTGAAAACAGCAGTGACATTTTTCAGTACCAAGCAGTGAAATCAGTTTTTAAACGGAACTTCTTATTGCTCACCATGGCACTGCTGCAGACAGGCCACAGAAACCCTGCTCAGGGAAGAATATTATGCAAAATCAAGTCAAAGTGACAAGATTGATTTTGGATAAGTCTGAAGGCTGGAAACAAGCTGCTACTTTTTGCAAGCTAGGAACAGTGCTTTATAAACCCTGGTTCCTCTGAAAAAACAGAATAAAAAGAAAGGATCTATATAAGGGAAATAATTCATGTTTTCACTTGTGAAGAAAAAAGGATTCTCCCTTATGATATAAAATCAGGAGAATCTGTAGGTGAAGCACAAGTCAAGGTTAATATAAATTATGTATCTGCTACTTAGTTGCACGGCAGAGCAAAGGGAAAAAACAGGCTTTCTTATCAAAGAAGGACTGCAATATTATTTCAAAGATATTCACTGCGATTGTAGGATAATAGTTTTAAAACTGGAGTAAGGATGAAGGTTGAGCAGCTTGCTTAATGAAGCGCTAGCCTTTCATCCCTAGCAGTATAATTTAAATCCATCTTTCAGTTCTAAGTAAAATGAGTGACCTCATCTTTGTCCCTCACGGACAGTAATACACATTATATAACCACTGCATGTAATTTGACACAATTTAGTACAACCAACAGCCATTTTTTCAGCAGAACACGAATCTCCAGCTGTCACAAAAGCTGAAATAACTCTTTTTAATTCTTTTTTTCCAATACAGCAACTTTCATGAGTACTTATGTTTTTACTGAGGAGTCTGTAATAATCCCCACTTTTTCCCACTGCAATCTTCATTCCAGGTATAATTCTTTATCTCCAACTTCTGTATCAATTCTTCTAAGATCCAGATTTTTAACAGTGATATTTGTATTACATCTATTCTTTCCCTTCTTTATTTTTTAAGAATCCACAGGATTTCCCTTTTAGATCTAAAACTCCTGACGTCTTATGTACAACATCAGTACATTATCATTTGATAACTTAAACAAGGTGACAGTAGCATTAAGTGAAATTTTGCAAGTAGTCTTGTAGCTGTTTTTCAGTTACCTAATCTGGAGAATTCGTTTCTTCTATTATTAATTTAAATAATATATCTTTGTGTATTCATGACATACAGGGATGTCATGTAGATGTCAACCTAAAATCATTTTTTCGATATATACAATAAATAAACATTTTATGTGTGTCTTTTCAAATAAAATGATCCAACAAACAGTGATGTTTAGAGAGCCCATGGACAAATCCATGAGACTTGGAAGATTTTCACTGTGAAATCATATAGTGACCTAGTGAGTGGTAGTGAATACAAAGTGCCCATTGTCAGGACATAGGTGAGCTACTTTTGACATTTTTCACAATATTTCACCTGCCATGTAAATAACTTATAAAATTAGGGGTTTTATTCTTTAAGAAACACTAATTGATTCTTATTTTGTGCAGAGAACATAGAACTTCAGTTCATGTCAAGTAGTTTTTTACTGTTTGTGCATTAGTGTAAAGTCAAAATTTTGGTGACAGTCAGTCTCATTAACCTGGATTAGGATAGGTAATATATGTAATTCTCCTTTGACAGCCTCAAGAGGAAATGGCTTCAGGTTGCACTAGGAAAGGTTTAGGTTGGATATCAAGAACAATATCTTCACCAAAAGAAATGTCAAGCATTGGAACAGGCTGCCCAGGGGACTGTTTGAGTACCCATCCTGGAAGTATTTAAGTTATGTAGCTGTGGCACTTAAGGACATGATTTAGTGGTGGACTTGGCAGTGCTGGGTTAGTGGTTGAATTTGATGACCTGGAGGCTTTTTCTATGCTAACAATTCTATAATTCCTAATTTCTTCACATTGTGTGCACGTGCAAATGTGAATTCTTACTCTACTACTCCCATAATTTAATGGGAAATTTTCTATCTAGTGATTTTATCACTGGTTTCTTCTCCACAGTGTGCAGTCTGTACTTATTTTTTTTGTTTTCTGAGCTCTATCAGATGCTTTTGTTCCCTTCTGCATAGTGAAAAGTAAGGTTGTGAAGTTTTACTAAGAACAGGAGCCTAAGTGAATTAAATCCTACCTCAGCAAAAGCAACTACACAAGCAGAGTTTGATTAGTACCAAATTTACTTTAAACGTATTTATAAGAAAAATAATTCATATTAAAGCATCCATAGGTTAGCCAAATCTAACTTTTAATAACCATTGTACTGGTATATGCACTATATAAGAAATTATTTGGGACATTATCTCCATTCAGATGCTGGCATACAATAAAGACCCATGTAAACTCTAAAAAGGCCATTACTTTTTTGATCTGAAGGTAAAAGATAAATACATTTTTAAAGACTCATGATAGATAATTAATTTAGTATTTAAAAGAGACACTGCTTTTATTTAATGCTCATACACTCTAAAGCACACTTTTGTGATCTGTTATTAAACAGCTCCACTAACGAAAGTCATTATATCACAAAAGGAAAAAAAACCCTTCTCTCTTGAGATTACAAATTATCCATGTTTACTTGTAAACCATATATCTTGTGTTAGCCAATAAGGTTTTAGGCCTTCTTTTGTCTAACTGCAATCCAATTTACTTGTAGCTATTTTCATGCAGATAATTAATTCAGAAAGGAGTGTTGGAGGAAAGCTGAAACATTATTGATTCTTAACAACTTGGTACTCCATTGTAATGCACCAAGATATATTTTGTTTAAGTAATAATAATGTAAAAGTGTGTTTTGTGTGAGAGTGATCGTTTCCTGTATTCTACCTGATTCTGATAAAACAGAAGGAATGTTTAAAATTACCTGGATTTTGATCACTTCTCTGGAAACATGTGTGTTCATTCAGACTAATATTTTCATTCATTTCTGTCCACAAGAAGCTTTCTTCTGCAAAAATAATACAAAGCCTTGTTACTCAATAGTACTTAAATAACACCAAGCTGTGTTTTCGTGGGGCACGTTGGAGGGACCTAAGGATAAAACAGAGAACCCATGAACTGGATTATGACTTGACATGGTACTTAAATCTGCTCTTCTAATAAGCCTAAAATACCACATCAAGGAGAATTTCAAAGACTACCTTTTTACAAAGTCTGTACAGAAGTCTCTTTTTCTCAGTCTCAGAAGCTTTCAAGGGCAAAAAGGCCAAGACATGAACACTGTCTTGTCTGCAGAATTCACATCAAACATAGTATTTAGGAACAGTTTTCTATTCCATGTTTTGTGAGAGACATTTACACAGTTACTGGTTTTGATTTCATTTAATTATTAAAGAAGGTATTCAATCTTGAGTATTTTTAATAAATCCTTTTGACAGAAGGAAAGCCCACTGAAATTCACTGATTATCAGTTTAGTATTTGTGTACTGTGAAAAATGACTTTGCTTTGTTGATTATTACTATGCAATTGTGATTTTTCAAAAAGACACTTTGCTTGGTTAACCTTAAGGAGGAGGCTGCAAGGTTGACACCAGTTGTTACCTACGGGCCCAGAGTGCAATGATCTGTAAAGATATTACCAAAGAAAAATCTATATGATTCTACTAAATTAAAACTGACATCTACCTCATCATCATCATGAAAAGAAAACAGAAAAGGCCACGGAAGCAAATATCTCATTATCAAGTGTGACAAAGATTTAATTAGGGTAATTTTTCAAGAATATTTGCTTACTGGGCTGTGGCTTTTATATGTCTCTGATTCCTCAAATATTTAAAGTCTGTGTTGCCTCTACAATAAATGAGTAATAAATTCAGCAATGTCCTCATACAGTTTTTTTCCCTTTTTTCCCTCACATAAAGGGGGAATGCCCAGCTTCACTGGAGCAGAAGTCATTCTTTGTTCTGCTCAAGTAAAGGCTGTTGCAGTAATGGAGATCAGAGTTGTAATCCAACCACATATTAATGTTAAATTTCATCAAAAACAGGAAGCAAGTATTGGAATTCTGAAACTTTATTTCTTTTTAAATGCAGTTCTTGTGGTTTTATATGTATATGCGTATATATTTAGGGTACCTATGAAGTTGTAATACTGACTTAATAGAGAAGTATGATAAAAACCTTGTTGATTAAGTTCTCCTCCATCAAGATATGAGGAAATGTGGAGATGTATTCCAGCAAAGACGCATATCCATAGAGTGTCAAGAAAGCCTGAGTTTTTAGTTAAATTTATTAAAATAATCATTAAGTTAATGGGGTTAAGGGTTAATTAAGGGTTGATATAAGAATGCCAATGTTAGCAGATGGTTTGCATCACAAATATTGCAAGCACTTTTATTAACATAGTTATAGAGATTTATAATGATAAATGTTATGTATAATAGATGCAAGTTTATAGTTACAACTTTTGGTTTTATTATTATGCCCGTTTCTTCCCTTCCCTTCCCTTCCCTTCCCTTCCCTTCCCTTCCCTTCCCTTCCCTTCCCTTCCCTTCCCTTCCCTTC
>JAWWMU010000153.1:74201402-74245475 GCA_035048155.1 Cinnycerthia olivascens | reverse complement strand
TTCCCTTCCCTTCCCTTCCCTTCCCTTCCCTTCCCGTCCCGTCCCTTCCCTTCCCGTCCCTTCCCTTCCCTTCCCTTTTTTGATAAAATGCCACCACTAGTGTTTCATTTACTGGTATTAGATTTAGAACCCTTTTACCTCAAGAAAAGGAAAAGCAAATTTTTGTTGGTTCCCTAAGTTTCCTGTGTATGGCTTTTACATTTATTTTCACGTATACTTATTTTCTTGGTAATTTTCACCAAATAATGTCCCCAAACATACTGCAAGCTGAGCTTTAATGGCAAATCTTGCACTTAAGTGCTTTGCTTTGCTTTGTTTTGTTTAGTTCAGTCACAATGACAATGCACACCTTCAATCGTCTGTGAAGTGCAGGGTATTTCCATGAGGCGCAGCTGATTTTGCTTTTTTTATGCATAGCAGTTAAAATAGATTGCCAGGTAAGCTGGTGTGTCTTCAGGTGCTACTTCCATGACCACAAAGAGAGTTAAAAATGTCACAAGCAAAAGTGCTAAGCAAATGCACCATTTAATGTGACTCCTCAATATGAAACTCGAGTGAAAAGGTTACACACGCTGAAGGGCATTCGAAAGCCCCCAGGTGGACCGGCCAGAGGAATCCTTCTTGAATGGTCCCTTGAATGGGGAGCTCTGGGGATTAAGGCCTCTCTTTCACTTGGATAAGGCCTGGCAAAGGAGCTGGCTCCAGCGGAGAATGTCAAACCTGTTGGAGGTTACTTTGTGTTGCAAAGCAACTGCATAAAAAGAGAGTTAATTCTCAGGTTCCCAGAAGTCATCTACACTTAGTTTTAGGAACATAAGTTTCATGTGGCCAAAGGCTAATGATAAAGCTAAGACTTTTCCAAGATGAAAAGTTAAGGGCATAGACTATCTGCCAATAAAACTGAAAAAGTGAAAAAACCTGAGAAACTTAGAGAGGTTTTAGTATTTCCATGAAATCTGTATAGTTTTCTTTTAGGAACTTCCATCCAGGGAATTAAATATTGCTTTGTCTCCATTGTTAGATGAAAGAGAAATATACGTGCTTTTTTTATTTATTTTTTTTTTAAGCAAGCAAGCGAAAATGTTTGTCTTTTTTTGTTTTTTTCAGTGTAATAATGTACAAGAATCTGTTACAAATGAGAAAATGATCAATAGCAACAGCAATGTCAAGTTTCATAGTTGTGTCTTAAAATGAAAATCAGTCTCCATGTAGAAGAAAGAGCTGTCAAGACAATTCTCCTCTCTAGCTGTAGAATAAGTACATAAATAAGATAAAAGCATTGTGAAAAAATAAATTCAGTCCAACAACCATGCAATTTATTCTTAAAGTACTATAGTGAATGCAGGATTTTACTACAATAAGCTGCCATATAAATGACTTTAAATCATATGACCATCTTCAAGATCAGTAGAAAATATTTCTTCATGGCCAGTTAAAATATATATTTGTGCGTGTGTGTGTAAGTACGCATATTATTTCTAAAGTGATAAACAGCTCAAACTCATAGTGTGAGTTAATTATTTTGATTCTCAAGAGCCCAAGGAAGGCAAGTGATAAACTGTGAAACACGAGGAATAGAGAAGACAACAGGAGTGATGGAAAAGGAGGTAAGAGATGTGGTATTTGTTTAATTTAGGAGATTCTTCTATGTGTGACATTCTCAGAAGCTGATGCAGACTAAATTAAATTACTACAAAATAGGTTATGATATTGGATACTATTTCTTTGTATCACTACATACCTCTGAGAAGGTGTAAGAAGAAAAAGATACTGTTTCAGAATCTGCAAATCTGGACAATGTATTATCTGTGGTTACACAAAAAAGAGTTGTGGCCTATGCATCATTTTCTTTTTTTTTTGTCAGGTTCCTAATGTGCAAGTCGGAACTACGTGTGAACAAATAGTGTCAAGATTCCTTTATGGTTATGGAGAAGAATAGGTATTTTTGAAGGAAGGTAATTATTTAAATTATTCTGATCAGTTTAGCACAGCTAAGACTTCAGAAGGATGACTGTGCTAAGATCATCACACCAAAGCTGCAGCTGCATGAATGCTGGAAAAAAATTGAAGAGGAAAAATAATTATGAGTTTAGGATGAACAACCTGTGAACAAAGGCTGAAAGCACCACTTCATCTAGTATAGAAGAGACCAAGAGAAGACACTAAAATAGTCTTCAAGTATGTGGATGGTTATTAGAAAGACAATTCATGATCTCTACTTTAACTGAAGACAGAGCAAATCACAACTGACTTAATTTGCAGAAAGGAAGACTTAAATTTGTTTAAGAAAAAGTATTTCTTAGACTATAGAGATAGTTAAGCACTACAACAAGCAGCCCAGAGATATAGAGGAACTTCTGTTATTAGATCTTTATAATGAACATATATTAAAAAAATACGTCTTCTACTTAAGAATGATTTCTGCATTCCTAAAAATGAGATTATTTTCTTTCTTGAAAAACTATGCATGCCTGGAATTATTTTATCTGTGAATTTTTTTCCCAGGGGAAATGTTGTAAAAAGACAATAATACTAAAATCAAAAAGCATATCATGAGACCACTGAGACAAACTTTCTAACAGGGGTTTAGAAAACACATTCTGGAGTTTGGAGAATTCAATTGTTTTTTAAAAGGTTCTTGGCCATTTCAGTGTGATAATTTCTAAAGAATTAAATGACAACTCTCTATTTGGAGTTGAATGATTTTTATTATACCAAAAATGAACTTCAATGTCATTTTTTGTAACTTTTCAAGTGAGCATTTCAGATTTTTCTTTCTCAGTAATGACATGTAAGTTTTTCTTGTTGTTTTGTTTATTGAATTGAGAAACTTGAGCTTTTGTTAAATTTATTAATTTTTAAATAATACGGAGTCAGAAATGCTAGTCAGTCTCCAAAAAATTCCAAGGAGATGTACTGGTATAAGCGAATTTGAAAAGCACAGCTTACATGCATGATAATTTACTGGAGAGGAAAAAAACCTCAACTCTGTTTTGTATCAATTAAGCTTATCAGTCCAGATGTGGTATGCAAGATAAACATACCTTTGTGCTATCTTGGCACAAAGAAATAATTCATTGATTGTGCTAATTATTGGTATGCTGCACAATATCTCTCTTGGCCAGATAACCAGCTACGTTATGCACAATTTCCCCAAGTATTCCAGGGCAGGTAATTTTTTGAAACTACTCTGGTGATAATATTTCATAGTTGTATAAATGGTGGAAGGTTTGAGGGCTAAGTTTGAAAGCTCATATCAGCCTTCTAGGGAAGGTAATTCCATTGTAGGGCATCACAGAGCTTGAGCTCAGTCTTGACCTCCTGAAGGTGCAAACTGAGCAAAGGCAAAACAGAGATCACTTTGGAAAGAGAGAGCACCTGGGGTAGTGTGGCAGCTTCATATGTCCCAAACATAAGGCCGTGAGAGAACAAGGGTAAAAGAAATAAATTTCCCAACCCCACCTTGTTTTTCCTGTATTCTGTGAAAGAAAATGGGCAGAATGGATTGTCCCATTCTTTGTCTTGTGCTCTAGACAGTACAGTACTGTAGACAAATTTGGGTGAACTCTGCTAAAAACACCAGTACTTGTCACAAAGAAATTTACCATTTTCAACCTTTTTTGTTGCTGATAAAAATTTTAAACTGTTTGAAAAGGATTTTTTTCAATGTCCCCACTATTTTGAGTTTTTATTTCCCTTTTTTCCTTATTTCTCTTTTTTCTGTGTGCAATGTTTTGTTGTTTTTTTTTTTATATTCTACTGCTTGTTTTGAAATTAACTGTCGATCAGGTACAGGAACACAATATAGATTCAGCTTGCTCATATAGAAATTGCTAATTTCAGCACAACAGCTTTAATGGAAAATGTGTAAATCTGCTGCATATAAAGCAAATACTTCTGTATAATCCATTCTGCACAAGAATCTCAAATTCTTTCAGGGCAGATACTTACAAAAACAATAGCTTTTACACAGAGCAGAGAGAAAAAGGAACTTAAAAGCAACAAAGAAGTAAGATGAAAAAATAATTGAGAAACAAGGTGTTTTAAGGGCCAGATTTAACAAGTCTGGTTAGATCTGGCGTTCTCCTTTTTGTTTGTTTTCTCCTCTCTTTATAAATGCTGTCCATTGAGCAGTGTTTATCTTGGTTGTAGAAAATCTTAGATATTTTTCTAAAGAGATCTATTTCAAGGAGCTTGGAAGTTCTGGTTTTCTCTAAAGACCAGCTGGCTTAGTAAAAATCTTACCTTATACCCTCACTTATAACCTACAACAACATTTCTACTGTGTAAATGCTGATTACACATCAAGATGCCTATTTGGATCCATGTTTTGTTGTTTTTTTTTTCCAAGAACATATTTTGCTAAATCACACTGTAAAGTAAGTTATAGAGAAAAGGTCTCCTTAAAAATTGAAATTTATTGGTCTTGAAATTGTCCAACAAACTTAAAGATAGCTAGAGTTTAATGAATAAAGGGGATTTAGATTTTTTTTAAAGTAACACCAAAGAAAATAAAAATATCTTTTCCCATAAACCTGATACGCTTTAAACAGCTTTTAAACAGCGTTCATTAAGTTGAAAATTACTTAATGAAATAAAAGTCAAACTTCTTTTCCAAGCTGAAGGGAGGCATCACAGTTGCTATTTCCAAAAGAAACTTGAAAAATTGTTTATGCAATCTCAAAACCTAAACATAACACTGGGTAAAAACCTGTTCTTAGTAAATTTTTAAAACTATTATTGGTGTAGTATTTATTTGACCCAACAATATCTCTGTGAATGGCAGAGGTTCTTACAATCCCACTGAAATGACTTAGAGGAAGCTAAGGCTCAGTTGACAATAAACCAGTAGTTTTGTGTTGTCTACTTCAAAGGATTCAAAATTAATCCAAGTTAAAAAATATATTCCTCTTAATTTTCAAATGATTCAATATTGAGTATTTGAATAAAATATAAAATATTGAATTTTAAAAAAACAGGTTTTTTTAAATTAAATAAATTGGTCTTATTACTTCATAATTGTTATTTTTTTCTTTTTCTTTTTTTCTTTTTTTTTTTTTCCCCAGTAAGATCCTGCTCTTGATCTAGAAAAATTTTATGAAAATAAACTTGGGTCTTTAGATTTCTGTCTGCTATGGAACACCAAAAAACAATATTGGGCTATATTACCTCCTCAGAAAATTATATATAAAAGAGTCTCTTCACACAGCAGCTTTTCACTTGAGAAGCATCTGAGAAAGAAATATAGTTCACATATCTCACTGGACCAAAATGAGAATTCACTGCATCACACCTAAGTGAAGCCCATGTACACTCCTTCAACAGAACAGATGGAAGAAGAAAGCAAAACCTAACTAGAAGGAGTTGATGGAGTGTTTTCACATCAGTTTTCTACAGATGGTAATTTATTATTAAAAAAAAAAAAATTGTGTTAGAGTATATCTACGTTTATCTTGGTGTGTCATATTCAGAAGTGTCATTGGCAAAATTAATGTCTAGCAGGGGTACTTTCCAAATGTTCAGATTAAATCTGAAGTTTTAATGAAGTCTTATCTGTTTGAAAGTGCTGTGCTTGTGTGGTCTTGTAATGGTAATTATATTTCTCTTCCCAGTCAGACAATGGAAAAGAAAGAGAAAACAAGATAGTTTCCAGGGTAAAAGGCTTCAGATCTCCACACTAAGGAACCATCATGATATTAGAACTATCTACATAATTCACAAAATATTCGTGCTGTTAATATGCCTTAAATTTTCTGCCTGGATTTTTAAGCTTTTCTCAGAGATCTAAGAAATATATTATTGGGGAAAAACCCTGTGAGAGAGCACTGAGGAAAATATGTGCTGTAAAAGCTTCTTATCTCACCAAATTTATCACTCAAGGGGAAAAAACTGCACCTTGGCTTTTGACAAAGAACATATGCATGTCTGTCAGGCCAAGGTGCATGCAGACACCCATCCCCTCAGTTCCTCTGTGTCCTGGTCCCACTGGAACAAACACCAGCTCGTGAGAAAATCCAAGCAAGATGAACTCAGATGGAAACCCAATTACACCCAACAGATCCCTTAGCTTGAATTACTGATCAAATAAATATATCTACTCTTTTCTTCCTCCAAAAAACATTTATTATTTCTTTTATTTTCCTTGACTCTTTTCCCTTTTGTCAATTCCCAGGATCAGTGAAATCCAGAATTGGTATCTAAAGCTATTTCCTGGAAGGCTGAAAAAGAAATCTTCTATCAAATGTTAAACTATGCAAGAGCACAATACAATAAGTGTAATGGAGAAGCAAGTGGCAGCTGTGTGTCAAAATAATTTTGAGTTCTACACACATGACAATGATAAGGTTGCCTTTAGACAACAAGGTTGTGAATAGAACAACAGCAGACTGGAGATTGTTGGGTAATTTTAGCTGAAGAGTCAAAGACCAATAGATGCATCACTTCCTCTTGTGAGTAGAGGATTTGAGGGACTGAGAGCTTCCATCCATCTGGAGTGGAGTGGTAGAAGAAATGGATGAACAGCAAAAGGAGAAATTAAGTAAAAAAAAACAAAAAATGAGAGAGGTCAAAGAAGAATACAAAGAAGAAAAGCTAGCAGTAGTTAATAGATAAAGAAATGCTCTGGACTAATGCTGGCTACAAGTTTCAGTGCAGAAAATCCCTGGACCAGAATCAATTACTGGTACAGGAAAATCTGGTAGAAGGAACATAAAAGGCATAAAGGTCAGAAACCTAAGATGACCCAAGAGACGACAGTAAGAAAAGGAAATTTCTGGTCTTTCTGCTCTGCTGTAATGAATTAACTTCGAAAAAACAGACCATAGAGCCTGACAAAAGCAGAATGTTATGGAGTTAGCTCAGAAACAGGAGGAGATTCCTCTATGAAGGCAAGCTAAAAGTTAGAGTGGCAGTTATTCTTGACTCTGAATATTGGCAATGTATCCCAAGAGCAAGAAGGCTGTGGAAGACAGAATGTGAGTACAAGGAAAGCAGCATAGATTAAAACATAAGGCAAATAGTAGTGAAAGCTTGCAGTATCCTGCAAATTTTTGTTCCCAGGTAAGCCCATGAAACAAAATCTGGTCTTGTAATCAGACATGAACAGCGGGAACAACACACAAAATTAATGATGGACTCAATTTCATTTAGCCTATAATGAGAAACAATAATTATGATAAGCATCCTTGGACTTCACCTTTTTCTCCCACCTTGTCCATTTATGCAAACATTATGTGTATGTAAATAGCTGGGTGCCATGGAGACCTCCTTGCTGTTCATTCCACTTCTGCCTAACATTTTATCAAACTCATCTGTTTATGAAGGAAAGAAATTTGGCTGACTCTCAGGGAGGAAAAAATTACTCTGACATGCACACTTCTCAACTTAAAATATGTAATTTATCATACACTAAAAGATATTATTTTTACAAACTAAGTATTTAAGTATGCAACACATTTAAACATTCCTTCTATGAAGTAAAAATGTTATAATAAAATGTTCTGCTGTAACTCACTATTTTCTTAAACTATTCAGGTAGTCCAAGAATGGAAAATGAACAATTTTATGAAAATAAATTTTCACAAGCAACTGGGAAACTGAAAATAAATAAAACTGATAGATTCATCAAGTAGATAGTTTGCAATAGTTAAAGCCAGCTCTATTCAGAAAAGATGAATAGAGCTGGCTTTAACTGTTCATTAAAGTTTCCTTAACGTCTTATTATTTTATCAAATTTCAAAATACAATGTTGAAAAGGCAGTTTGGTGTTTCTTAGGGTTTTTTATATTTTAGCTTATAGAAAAAATTAGAAAGCAAAAATGTTTCATAAGTGACAGAAAGCAAAGGATTAGATTTCCTCACACAATCTGTGAATTTAGTTTATAGCTATGTTCCCCAAAATTGCACTGAAGGTAAAATATTTTTGTGAGTCATATATTTTCTTCCTAAACCTTGTGTCCTAGTTCTGGCCAGGACAGGGGTAATTTGTGGTAGCCAGGAGTGGGATGGGTAGGACCCAGAGGTTTTTCTACACCATTTCACAGAATTTTCCATGAACGAGGAAGGGCTCGTTTCCAAGTTGGAGCAACTGCAGTCAGGCTCTGTAGCGAGCATTTTGCATGGGAACCCCTCATCTTTGGGAAATGCTCCCAACATATCTGATATAGAGGTCCTGGACTCGTTTTTGGATTAGCTGACAAGCCTTGCTCTAAAACACACAAAATAGCCTACAACTCTTATGAAAATGGCATTATTTGGAGATTCAGTGAAAGGTAATGGAAATTAAAAAGCAAACTGTTGATGTAGTTTGGAAAATATGTATTTCTCAGAACGAACCTACTACAGTGCACGGGATGCCTGGTAGTCACAGATTCATCTGTGGTTTTTTATATGAGATTTTTTACTGTTTATTGCCCAGTATATGCATACATTTTGACTGTTCAATGGCCGTAATTATTCACCCATTATCATTTTGGAAAAGATTTGAACATACCTTCAGGGAAAACAATAGAATCAGAGTTATTTAAGACAGAATTGGGAACTACATTTGAAGTAAAGCAAGAAAATATATGTGTAAAGCAAAATGAGGTCCTCATGAAAACTGTTAGGCTCAAAGTGACAAACTGAATCTAGACACTGTCCATATACTTTAAGTACTGCTAGTAGCAGCTTTTGGAAAACACCTGTTGTGCACATCATTTATTCAACATATAGGGGCTGTTTATGCTGGACTGGTTGATGTTAAATGGCAACAAGACAATAAAGGCCTCTAAAATCCATATGTAGACTCAGATTTCAGTTTAGCATTTTCATGAAGAAAATTAACATTCAACAGAGAAAGATTAAGTTATATAGTGGGCAGTGTAATGTCACTCAGCCTAAAGTTAAAAACTTTACATATTTATAGCCTGCTTTTTGAAAGTTTTCATGGGTAAGCTTTTACACCAGGCACAACTAGGATGTCAGTAATATAGAAAAGAGCAGCTTTTGAGACAGAAAAGACAGATGATCTGGACTTGGACAGTAGAAATAAAAAGTACAAATAGTTCAAAGTGGAAATTCATGTCCTGCAAGAAGCATTACCATAACTTGAGCTGCCTAAAGATGAGGAAACCGATCAAATTATCCATTCAGCCATCCTTCTCTTTTTCACAAAGTAGAGAGAAAGATGGAATAAATCCTTCTCATTTGGAACACTCATTTGGAGCAGAGTGTATTAATTTTCCCATAAAATTTAGAGAGACTACAAGCTGATAAACTTAGACTCAGTGTCGTAATTTTTACATACGTATATGTGTAATTAATGCCTTCACAGGAGAAAAAGTCTCACTTATGCAGTAAAGCTGATCATACAAATTACAGCTCTGGTTTCAATAGTTCAGGGGGCACATTAAAAATGAAATATCCACTCAACAGAAAATAAATCAAGTATATTTTCAATTAGATAAGTTCAATTAAATTGGGATGCCCTCCTAATAAATCTATTAATGAGGTGGAAATTTGTGAAAGATTTGTTTGAACAGTTGGGTCAGTAATGTACTTGCTCTGAACTTTAAAACTATATTCCTTAGGTGATAATGATGAATTCATACTTTGATACAAATCAATATTATTTGAAGCTGTTGTAATGTCTAAAAGAATTCCACTTTCTTTCCTTTGTTTTTAATTTGGCCATTTAAAATACTTGATTAACAAATGCTTCAAGTTGACCAAATTCCTGATTAAGTTCAAGTCCAGAAAACAATATTTAAAAAAAACAAACCCATACAATATTACTAAATTTTTTCAGCAGTGGACAGTTGTATCAATTATATTACATATCTGTGCCATAGGATTGTTTCAGAGATGATTCTACAGAGAATAAAATTTTATACACTGTTCAGGTTCATTAATTTCTACTGTATAAAACACTGAGTCAAATTCTGATAAAATCAAATGTCTGCATGTTCACAGCTTGAAGTCTGTGGGCCCAGGAATATTTTCTCTAATGGACATCACATAATTTTAATTTTCTGTGCATGTATTTTCAAAAACAACTAGTGTAAATTAGTTGCATCAAGTATTTTGTTCCATTTCCTCTCAAAAAATTCCACAAAGGAAAGAGAGACCAGAGCCTCAAAATCTTTTGTAGAAAACTGTTCATAGAATGATTTCTGGATATCATGAGAGGTTTGCAGAGGTGATCCACACGTGACCCATACTTGGGGTAGCCCAGTGGCCCCCTGTCCCCAGCTGTTACAGCAAGAGGGTGAACGTGCACAAAGCACTTGTGCACTGTGGGCCGGGAACCAGAAACAAAAACACTGTGGGAACCTGTGGAGGTCAATAGGCCAAGTTGAGAGGGAGTCCACAGTCCTCTCCTGGAGGGAGAGCCCTTAGGCTCCATCCTATTGTTAGGGTGACTCTTTGGAATCCTCCCATGATGTTCTTTGGCAGTATGTAAATCTGCTGTACCCCATTGGCCCTTCCCCCTTGCTCCACCCCTGGACCCTCAGCCGATTCGCCCTGATGTTCTACCCTGCCCTCTGCTTTTCCCATAGAATCCCTGCTCCTTCAGACCTTCCATGGAGCTTTCTTTTGCTGGACCCCTTTGTGGATAGAAGAATAGGGATTCTGTCTGTGGAGCGCCACACAGACTCTGGTCCTTTCCTCAGCATCACCCAAAGCTCAATTCCCAGGAGAGCTGAAATCACTCTGGCAAAGACAAGATGTGCCTGTGCACCTGTGTGTGTCTTTGTAAAGACTCTTCTGCAGGAAGGTCGCAGCTCTCCGTGCCTGTCACTGCAGGAACCAGCCTGAAAGGAGGCAGGAAGCCAGCAGGAGCAGATGTGGGGCAGATGGATGGCAGCGGCACCCAACCTCTGCCAGCCTGTGCCATGTGCTGCTCCAGCAGAGGGAGTGGTTGGGACTTCGTGACCCAGGCGCTGGAAGCAGAGCTGCCTTGGAGCTGGGGGTGTGCTGGTGGTGTGTTCTCCTGGCGATGAGTTACAGGGCTGGGAAATACATAGCTGCTTAACACTTTGTAACTGTCTAGTATCGTGATTTATCACTTGTGTGGGTATTGATCTTTGTGAACGTGTTGTTCATAAATCAATGAACTGCTTCAATCCTAATGTGGTTTGAACCATGCAAACTGACTGGTTTTCCCCTGTGACAGGATCCAACACAATTTACTTTTATTTTGCCCAAGGTCAGAAACATGGTTATTTTTACCTAGTTTCTACATCTTGGGCACCTTTCCCTTCTTTCAGCACCATATTTTTAGGAAAAGGGACTGTAGGCAGAGCAGACAATCCAGAACTCATTGTTCAAATAGAGACCAAAAACTGTGTTAAAAACATCAAAATTCATATTTCTTTCCAAATATCCTTTTTCCAGCTAGCTGATTTGCCCTCTACTCTGTTTCTCGGTCTTCAGTTTCTCGCTTCACATTTTTGTTTGCTTATCCATTTAGAAATTTCCTTCCGTTTGTTTTTTTTTCCCGACAAAACAAGAAAATAAATACCTCACTTCAGAGATTACTTTGGCAGAAGTGACTCTTAAGTTCTGTCCTTTCTGTTCTCTAATGAGCTGATCATCCTTGTACAGATGATGATCTCCTTTAACATGCAGCAATGTTCTAACTGTGATTGTTTTATGGTAGAATAATTGTCATTTAACTGAAACACAGATATTCCCACACAAATAGGTATGACAATATTCTTACAGCAATAATTTAGAGGATAACTTTGGTGAAGCTTTATCTTTTGATATGGAGGACCCACATATGAAACTCCTAGTCTGATGATAAAACCACATTTCTCATTTCTGCTACTAGATTAATACACAAAATATTATAATTCCTGTTTCTTGTTTTAAAATAGAGAGTATTTAAATTTGTACAAAAAAATCTCAATAGCTTAAAATTTCCTAGCTGTTCATCTCTTTTTATGTATTTATCTCTCTGAGATGAAGGCAAAGTAGTTGAGGTACTTAATTGTTGAAAACTGAAATTGAATGTGATATGAAAAAGACGAAAACAATATTTTAATTTTTCTCTATTTTTCAAATAAATAAATTATCAGGGAGAAGGAGGGATGAAGAAATACCCAGATTACATGCTCTCATAAAGCACATACTCAAGTTAAAATCAAGCAGATACTTAAGTGCTTTGCTTAATCAGAATCCAAATCTCTCAGAAGGAGGTAAGTATTTGGAGCAAGTTAGAGATTAGATTAGGATAGTAGACAAGTAAGACTCTTTAATTATCCTTTCACCAGCCACCCAGCGCTTCCTTCTGGCTCTTTTCTCTGAAAAATTATTCATCAGGAAGATTTATTAGCTATTTGCTGGGTTTAAATTTTAAAGTTCTCCTGTCACTTTCCTCAAAAGTAACTGCAAGTGCAGCAATTTTTATAGGCTGGCTAGTTTTTTCAATGTCTTAATTCTAAAATTTTGCTGAAGGATTTATTCCTATGCATTGTCAGCAATCTCTGGTATATAAAATCTCCATGAAGAATTAGCCATGCTTCATGCTTCAACTTTGCATTTATACAATCCAAAGTAGCCTCCAAGCTGCAGCAAGACTAAAACTTGAAGGACCACAAGCAGAGGCAAAAAAATAAATTTCTGTATATAGATACGCGTTTATGCGCACAAAAAATGATTTTATAGCTATATTTCCTTATTTTATTTTTTTTTTTTATTTAAAGTCCTGATTGTTTTTTTCCGTTTTGCTTAGTATGCAGGTATTGGTCTGGTTTGTAGAGTCACTAACAGGTGTTGGCATCATGGTTGGCTGGTCAAGCTTTTGACTGTGGATGAAGTCCATATCAATATGGTTTCAAGAATCCCTCTGATTTCAAGACAAGAGTAAAAAAATCTAAAAAATATTCTCTTGAGTCATAAAAATCAAAGTAAATCTGGTGTTAGATTCTGGCGTGGAGAATCTATTTTTGGTTCAAAAATATGTGCATGCATGTTCAACAAGAATAAGACCAAAACCAAAAGTTTCTGTATTGTCTTCTTCCTTCTGATGTGAAACAATTTGGCAGTATACCTGGTTGCAGGAAATCCAAACGCCTCATTATTTAGGTCTACGAGACCTTGACAATAAGGTCTACAACCACATGAAATGATCTAACATAGATAACTCATGAAATGATTTTACAAGTCTTACTAGTATCTGGCAGAGGTACAGGCTAAAATCCATAGTTTACCATTGACAGTTTACACAGGAACACTAACTAAAATGTCTTCTAAGCATCACAGTCTCTAGCACTTGCATGGATGTTACATTTTCTGTGTGGTTATGAAGAACATCTTTTCATGTCATATGGCATTTTGAGCTTAAAATGACATATTTACTAGGTGGGCTCTTACAGCATACTATGCTCTTACCTTATATATTGAACAGTTGAATTTACAGGAGTGGCTGGTATTTTAGTGTGAAATTCTGAAGGATTTATTATTAGGAAAAGAACTTCCACTGGTCTAAGATAGCAGGGTGGCCTGACAGACTGCCCTCACACAGAGAAATCTATGGAGGCTGGAGCAACTGGATCTTTCGCTACCTTGTCATTACTTCATCGGCATAATTCAGATGAAAAAGTTTTAGAGTAAGGCTTAAAAATTCTTCTTTTGGCATTAGAGAGCAAAATCTTTTCATACATAAACCAAAGAAGTATTGATTTATTGTCTATTTATAAGATGAGCATTATCTTAATTCTATTTCAAGAGTGTTCTCACCATGGATAAAACAGTTGTCTCCAAATCTGCTTCTACTCTGCAGAATCAGACATTTCAATGAATTCAGAGACCACACAGAAATCCCACACATAAATGTATCTATCTAATCTTCCCAGAAAGGAACATATGTGGGTAAAAATTATCCCAGTAAGACTGATCCAGATGACATAAAACTTTAATATTATAAGTCAAAATGTTTTTAAAATCTAGTAAAATACTATGTGACTTTCCCAGAGATGAGCAATTGAATCAAGTCTCAGGTCTTCTTTGGAAAGATACAATTAAAAATATACTCCTTCAATCTTACCTTTAGAAGTAGCTAAGCAAAAGAACAACATATTGACATAGTATCCAGAGTTAGAGAAAAGTAGAGAGACATGTCTAGTGGTCTCATAGATTCTCTATTAAAAAAAGAAAGGCATTTTCTCTTTGAATCAGGCTTCATTTGATTTGACCAAAAGCACTTTTTACTTGCACCATTTAACAAATTTACAGGTTAATAATTTTGTGCTTTTGTCACATGTAAAAGTCCAGAGTAAAAGTCATTTTCAGAATATCTGAATACTGGTGTTTACTTAGGAGCCAACTAGATGAGAACTTTACACACTCCCTCTCTTCCACCTGCTGTTATATTTTGATTTCTCTTCAGCCTGCAGGAAAGTTACTGCTGGTTTTGGATGGTTAGGCAGAAAACCATGTGGGCTCCTGTTGTGCCACCGTTCAGTTTCCTGTCTCAGGTGTTACAGGTCAAGGTCTTTGGACATCCACTGTCATTTGTCTTCATGCATATCTCATCTCCAGAATCTTCCTTCATTTGCAGGATCCTCCACACCCAATCTTTGCACCTTCTTTCCAGGCCCTTTAATTCTCTCTAAGACCAGCTCCTTTCAAGGACTCTCTTTACAGCACCCAAGAACTTTGTTTTCCTAACTATGTTAGACCACATACAGAGGAATATTGTGTGATCATCCTTTTCATCAGTGATTCTGTCTCATGTCTCTTTACTAATTGGAGGTTTCATTAGCTACCATTTTTTTTCAGTCCAGGTGATAGAGAAGTCTGCAGTCAGGGTACAAATAGCAAGTAGGAGGTTTGCATTTGAGAATTCAGAAGTCCAATTTTATACATTAGCACGCACACATTCACACACATCTACCCCTTGCCATTTTCCGTAACTTCATCATTTCGTCATTTGCATTGTGTGCTAAGCCTTTTATCTAACACTGGCTTTGTATCTTGCCTGTAAGGTGATCTTGCATAAATACTGAAAGACTGATCAAGCAGAGGAGGGTGCTACAACATTTCAGTATCTAAGCTACTCTGCAATGCCTTTTGGCATTCTTGCAGATATGGTTGCTTGATGGCAAAATACAATTTCTTGGAGAACCCTGCCAACAGTATGCATACGTATATAATACAGGGAAATTAAATCAATTAAACATCCAAACCCAAATCAGAGCAAACCAACCAATCAACCAAACAAACAAACCAAACCTAAACAAACAAACAAACAACCTACAAACAGAAAAACAAAACTAAAGAAACTAACTCCAAAACAAACTCTGGAATCTTTTTCCAGCATGGATTATAACAGAAAGAGTTTTACTTGCAGATTCAACTCTACAAAATCAATTTCTCTTGTGAAAACTAGGTGCAAATATTGGCTTTTGTGTGATGGGGTCTTATGTACTTCATTAAGATGCTGAACACTGTCCCTGAGTGCCAAACACCTCCTGTGAGTGATTTTGTGGTCACAATCTCACAGGATTTAGCACTACATGCTTTACATTAACATTTGTCTCAATACTATGGGTCTTAATCTGCTGAAATTAAAAACTCAAGTTGACTTGACTGAGAAAATGACAGGGCTTGAATATAAAGAAACAGAAGACTAGAAGGTTATAGCTGGTTAATTGAACACAGTTAAACCCAGTAATAGAAATTTCAGGAAAGAGATGCTTGGATTTGTAGTCCAGAAGAGAAACATAAAATCTTTTTCCCCTGTCCAGCAAATTATAGGCCGGAAGCCCCAGAACAGTCTTATAAGCTTGATTCATACATTAAAAGAACAAAAGCCAGAAATTATATTTTGCCACATGAAAGAACTCTGGAGACTCAGTGGCTTATCTTACATTTTTGAAATAACATTAACTTGCCCAAACAACCATGGTAAGTATATTGTGTCCTGCTTTGATAGTAAAAGCTGGGGAGGAAGGGATAGAGACAGACGAATGAAAAGAAAAAAAAAAAACAACAAAAAACTCTAAAATAAAAGCTAACCAAACTGCTTTGAACATAAGGGCAAACCCACCGATATAGTCACCTATATTGATTGTTGATATTCTGGGAAAATATGCCAAGATTAGAATTAATGACCATTATATTACTGATCATATATAGTTTTTCTTTACAATCAGAATTACTGTAGAGAAAGGGAACTAAGAAGGCAAAGCTGTGACATAGAGGGGAAAAATGAAATATGATCAAAAGAGAACTCAACTTTCCTTACACTTTTCTAAAGGTAAGATATTTAAAATTATATATTTTTTAAAAAGTCTATAAAAAGATTCTTACCTTCAAATTAGTATTTTAAATGTGAAATAATTTCCATTAACCTCTGTGATAGTACCCTGGAAGAAACCAAATCTTGACAATTCTAACCAAAAGATATTATGGAGGAATATAATTATAATTTTGAACTAAATCTCACAGAAACAATTATCAAGAAGAAAAATAACAACAAAAAAATTTATTATAATTTTAAGATCTATTTACCTTGCTAATTTTTAAGAAAAAAAATAGTACTCAGGTGAGTACCACTGTATGTGTGTTTGATATTAGCCTAGAGAAAAGAGAGAAATGACATCTTTGTGAAGTGACCAGTTTTAAAGCAATACTTGTTCATATTAGGAACTATGTAGATGTGTCAAGTAATATTCTGAATCTGGAGTTTTCACTTTAAGATGCCTGAAATCAGAGTGTGTCCTGTACTAAAAGAAAAATCTGAAGACAAGCCATGAAGGTGTCCCGCAATCATCATGGCAGAATTAATATTTGATTAGAAATTATAAAACCTAACATTAATTAATGCTGAACTGAACTGATTTAGTCAAGGCACTAAAAATTTAGAACTGAAAAGTTCCTCTTCATTATCTTGTGGCAGAGTAGCGGTGGCATGATGCTTAATGATTCCACAACACAGGGAGTCTTTCAGTGTAATTAAAAGTCAGTAGAATGGAACACAATTATAAGAATTTAATTTTTTTTAAGGCAATGTTTGATCAGCCAAGGAAATTCACTGTCATGGAAAATCATTGAGACATCATCTATGCCAAAACCTGGAGACTATGATAATTTTTGATCAATTATAATACTTGTGAGTATCCACCGTAGAGAGAAAAGCTGCGCTGGACATTATACCACTATGTGTACATTTATCTAATGTACATGGATATTGCACATTGGCTAGACCCCTGAATAAATTCAAAAGGTAGGCACTTGTGTTTCATAAATCATTTACCCGTAGGCATAAGTGCTGCTAGGTAAGGAATTCACATACCAGAGTACTCATTTCACAAGTATTTAAACATCTGTAAGTTGTTTGTATTAGGCAGTCAAAACTAGTCTTCCCTTACACTAACCAGAGAAAGCATTTCCAAAAGACATTTCACCTCACAGATGCAATGTCAGGTTTTTTCCCTCCTTGGAGTCCTTTATTTCTTTAACTCTTTATACAGAAAATCTGATGTAATTACCTTGAATCTAGTCAACAACCTTTTTAGTGACTGTTAGGAATTTGACTAATACTGTCCTGTCTGCAGAGAGACATTTCCAGGAGAATTTATCTCTTTTTGAGAGATATTTAAAGTAGATTCTAGGATTTGCCCGCTCAAACTTCTTAGTTCTCTCCACTAAGCACAGGAATAGCCCAAAATAACTAGTTGTCATTTGAATTAAACACTTAGAACGTAAAATTTGCCAAAGAACATCCCCACTCTAAGATGATTTGTTGAAATTAGGTACATTTGCTGGCTTAGCTGAAAAATGAACTTGCATGGGGTAAATCAGTTAATGATTTTTTGACAATGAGGCGTGAGACCAGATCATAGTCTGGGATGTGAGATGTGGTACCTGCTAGGTTAACGAGTTACAGTCCCTGAACAGTAGCATGCTGCCAACTTTGTGTCTATGCTGTGAAGTGAAGCCTCTCTAGGAGCACCTTCAGACACCATCAAAAGAAAAAGAGGAGGAGGACAATGATGAACTCAATTTGTTTGGCAGTAATAAGGAGTGCAAGCATATAGCTAAAGGACAGGCTCTAGTTTCTATAAGAATTATATCCATTTTTTATTTATTTTCCCCTGCCCAACGAAGAAATTCAGGGAATGCTCTGTGGTGCACAGAGCTGTGTATCAAATCATGGTCTCTCACTATGATAATATTCTAGTTTTTTCACATATCTAAAAAGAAAATTTTAAATAATCCTTAAAATATTGATAAAATTACAGTCAACAAAAACTGAAAGTAAAAATCTAAGTTGATTATTAGGTAAAAAACCCTGAGGATTGCAAAATGAAAATTTGAATCTATGTAACACCGACAATGTCTAAAATAGACACATGGAACTAAAATGACAATAGTGTTGTTTTGGTGATTTTGAGAGCTGATACAAATTACATAAATATCTTCCTAGCAATGTTACACTGTGCCAGATCAAGATGGCTGAAAGTAACCAGGATGGGTATGCTAGTAAACCACTTAAAATTATATCATGGCCTTATACAAAGAAACATTTCTTTTAAACATATTCCTTTATGTAGTAGAAAAAGAGAAAATCCTTCTAAAATGAATCAATAAAAGTAAAAAAATATTTCACTGATGTAATTTCTAATATACATTCACAAATACATCTGCAGTGTCACAAAACTAAAGAATCAGTAGCACAGTGATTATAATATAGAGATGTTTTTGCTATTGCTGAGCAGGAATTACACAGAGCCAGGGCCTTTCCTCCTTTTTGTACTGCCACACTGGGGAGAAGGCTGGGGCTGATTGGGAGACTGGGAGGAGCCAGGACAGGTGACCCAAACTGACCAAAGGGACATTCCAGATCATGTGACATCATGCTCAGTACATAAAGCGGGGAGAAGAAGAAGGAAGGGGAGGACATTTGGAACATAGTCATTTTTCTTCCTGTCATTGTTAACGCCTGATGGGGCCCTGCTCCATCTCTCCCCAGATGACTGAAGAGCTGCCTGGTCATAGGAAGCAGTGAATTCATTCCTTGATTTACTTTGCTTGTGTGTGTGGCTTTTGCTTTTCCTATTAAACTGTGTCTATCCCAACCTGTGAGTTCTCTACCTTTCACTCTTCTGATTCACTCCTTGATCCTGCTGAGGGAGGAGTGAGTGAGCAGCTGTGTGGAGCTTGTTTTCTGGCAGGGGTTAAACCACAACAGCCTCCTAGGTCTAAAAGCATCTGAGGTATGCTCTGAGCACAAACAAACTGTTTGGGTGTTATCCAGAAGTAATCCAGCTTGTGTGCTTTAATCCAGCACTGGGAGAGTGGACAAATGGTGACTCTGCTGGTTTGGGCTGGGCAGAGTTAATAGTCCTCATAGTATCTAGCATGGAGCTGTGCTTTGGATTTGTGCTGGAAACAGTGCTGAAAGCACAGGGATGTTTCCATTATTGCTGGGCAGCTCTTGCACAGAGCCAAAGCCTTTTCTGCTTCTCACCTACCAGCAGGGAGTCTGGGTTACATACGGAGTTGGGAGGGACACAGCCTGCACAGCTGACACCACCTGATCAAAGGAATATTCCATATGGTATGACCTCATGCTCAGTATGTAAAGCAGGGGGAAGGAGGAAGATAGGGGACGTTTGGAGTCATTGAGTTTGCCTTCTTAAGTCTGTGTCAAGTGTGATGGGACCCTGATTTCCTGGGGATAGCTGAATGCCAGCCTGCCAAAGGGAAGTGATGAATGAATTCCTTGTTTTGATTTGCCTGGGTATGCAGCTTTTCTTTGGGTAATAAACAGTCTTTATCTCAATCCATAAGTTTTTCTCATTTTTACTCTCCAGATTCTCTTCCCCATCCCAGTGCAGCAAAAGTGAGAGAGTGGCTGTGTGGGGCTGAGTGATCAGCTGTGGTTAAATCTCAACAGTGGTAAATCAGCTTGAAAAGCTCAGTCCTGGGCTGAAATAATACACCAGTGTGAGAACATCCATACACCCCGATGGAAGTAAAAGCATCAAAGTAAAAGCACCAGCTGTATTAGTTTATTCTTTTCAGAGTCCTGCATTAGTTCAAATATGGGACTGATAGGTCTCCACCTTAGTGGGCATGCGGCATAAACCAATACTCCCCCAAAATCCATAAAACACTACCATTTACATGTCACTTAACACCAGCTAACAGGTAACTGAAAGAAACTAGACTGACCTTAATCTGTTCCCTCCAAAATACTGGTGTGAACTATGCTGCATAAAAGCTTTCTTATTGAAGGAGTGCCAAGGTCGTAGCTCTCTTTTGGAAAAACTAACAGTTGCCACATGTGGTCCCCTCTGGAGGGTATTGCCTTTGTTTCTTCCTTTTCAGGAACAGAATTTTCTTTGTGGATTTTATTATTGGCCCTAACTCCAGTTCAGCAGCACCCAGACACAGTTTTATGGATTCTGCACATATCCCTTGGAACAGCTGGGTTGATTTTTTCAGTCTGTCCCAGCTTTGATATGCAGCTTTAGCTTAAATCATCAAAGTATCTTATCATTCACATAATTTAAAAAAAAAAACCCAAAACATTTCTAATGCAAAGATAATTAGTGTCTTTCTGTTAAAGTACAAAGTGAAATGCAGGAAAGGGACAGTTGAATAGTGAGTCAATCACAGAGTAGTAACTAGAGCCTTGGTTATCAACTTACCTCCATTATAGAAATGGCATTGATCAGGCACAGTTGAAACAAACCTACAGTTATCAAGTAGAGAATGCAACTCACACAGAGAATATCTAGAAATGTGGGGGAAATCATGCAGACTAACATTTATTTTATGTGATGCCAATAAAAAGTATCAAAAATACACACAGTGTCACAGCAGAATAAAACAGATAAGGGTTTTACAGATTCTTTCTGAAATGGATGCCATCAAAAATCACCCAGTTTTGGAGAGGAAATGAAAATATCTAAGTTCTTTATAACTGAAAACAAATGTAGAGCACTGGGTTAAGATTTGACCTGGGACATTTTAATTTGTTTTTTTTTCTAAAGAACTTCTTAAAAAGTACATTAAGAAATAATGCTATCCCACTCAAATTAGGAATCATTTAAGATATAAAGTAAATTAATATTAAAAAAAATACATTGTCATCATAATGTTTTAAGATGATTAAATATTCTAATTATATATTATATTTGGAATTTTATATATGTTTTTATGATTTTTTAAAATTTATATTCATTATCTGAAAGATAGAAAGATATATGCAGATTATATAGTTTGTTGAGGTTTACAGTACTAGCTGCATAATTTTTTCTCCATATTTTTACATAACATAAATCCCCCAAAGTACAGTAAAATGACATGTAACTCTGATGCTATAATGGTGAAAGAGAAGTTTATTAATGGCATCCCAAAAGGTCAGTGTGGCACTGCTAAGAAGGAAAGATGGATATGGAAACCTGAAGATGGGTTGATTCATTTCACAGAGGTAAATATTCGGTGCTGCATTACTGTCTCCTTTTAATTTGTTTGTCAAAAGATTTTGACAAAGGCCTCCAGTGGATTACTGAGTAAAGCTGAAGTGCAGATTACTTCTACTGTATCATTGTCTTTCTGAGCTTTGAATAGAATTGATCTAATTAGGCCAGTTCTATTTTCTTATCAATTTTCAGGTTTGGGTTTTTTTTGTTTGCATCATTAGTTTCTACAAGTGTTTCCAGCAACACTTTTTTTTTTTTTTTTTTTTAATTCTTTTCCCCCTTGTTTAATATAGGATTGTATTTGAGAAGATATCAGATATTCCTTGATGTCTTTATTTGGACTTCTCTACCTATCAATTCATCAGCGAACATAGTGTTTCCAAGATTTTTATTGGTCTTTTCTTTCACTAGTTTTAAATGTATTTTTATGTGGATGGATGATGCTTCATTTTAAGGCTACAGCAATAACACAAGTTGTTCTTGTAAGTAAACAGGCATTTGCAAAGGAACCTAAAAAGCATTAATTTTCTTCCTCCATTTACTGTATTCTACATTACATTATCACTTTTTTAAGCACAACTTCATGTCAGCAAAATAAATTGTAATTATTAGTGTGACATGGATACACATTTTTGTTAGGTGAAATTTGACAGATATGGGAAGACAAATCAGGAATATGTATTTAGAAACTTTCTGACTTAAAATTCCAAGGACTGAGGGGAACAGGGGAAATGACTGATCACCTTTTCCCACTGAACTTTTCCAAACTCAGATACTATATCTACTTGCTAAAGTCATTCTGATAGTTGTAGGCATACCAAGGAGCTGTCAGAATGTTGGTGCAACCATTTAATATTAAGGTATTCTGCTCATCCTAAATAGTATAGTTGGAGGACAAAGTGTCCCTTGACCCTTTCTGCTGACCTGCCTATGTGCTGGTTTGTGAGTGTCTAAAAAAAGGTTAGCACTGGAAAAATTACTGGCATTATAACAAGCCACAGCATGGCACTTACTGCATTGAATCACAGTCTACATGGACTGCATATGAGAGCTCCTAAAATGTGCTGCTATCCACATCATCCGAAGCAGACTCTGAACTTTATAATTTAGAAATGTTAAATAATGTAAATCAGCTTCTTCTCTAGCATAGTAATAATGCTTTGACACTCTAAGCATAAGAAAAAGAGTCTATCCTGTTGAAGAACATTATCTTCAGTCTTGAATGAATTTTTTTATGTTTTGATAACCAATTTATTCATTAAAAATGCAGTTTACATTAAATAAAAAATATTTATTTAGATCAACCTATTTCATATTAAATTTGGGAGGGGACTAGACATTCACAAATCTTTTACAAGCCTTCAGCTCATTATACCATTTATCCTGGGAGTCAATTCAGCTCTCTCTTGTCTCTCTTGTCTGCCCAGAAAATTTGGATCCATGCATACTGTCACATGTTAAGGGCTGTCCAGGGTGACAATGATGAGGGAGCCTTATTTTCATTTTAGCAGTTATTCAAGGGACTGGTCAAACATACCAAAACACTGAAGGGTCTGTGTTCAGCATACACATCCTACACTTTGGAACATTGAAAGTGTGAAGAGTATAGGGAATTGGCAGCACTACGAAGAGAATAGATTAAATGAATGCCTCTCTTTCCATATTTGTGCTCCTTAACACGTAATTTAGAACTATCTTTTGACCTGGGTGAACTGGATTCAAATTTCAACAGAAAGAAGAAGAAATTGAATTCAGCCTCCTGCAGTCTGGATAGGGGTTGTGAGTACTAGGTTATTCAATCAAAGAAGGGCATTGTTCTCTCTGTATTTGTTGTATCTAAGTTTTGCTATT
The DNA here is from genome assembly GCA_035048155.1 of Cinnycerthia olivascens. NCBI lineage: Eukaryota > Metazoa > Chordata > Aves > Passeriformes > Certhiidae > Cinnycerthia > Cinnycerthia olivascens. The sequence continues at coordinate 74,222,199 of JAWWMU010000153.1, read as the reverse complement.
CATCTCCCTTTCTCTTGTTAAAGATATCATTTAGCATAACATAAATAAGACATTTTGTTTGTGTTTTCACTTTGAATAAAAAGTATGCACACAAATATGTATGTGCATATACATATGTACACAAGTAAAATGTTTGTAATTATTTGTGTGTACACACAGTTTTGTTGGTAGTGGTAACAGCCCCTTTGTTCTGGTAAATTTTTAAAATAGTAAGGAAAGAAAAACATTGCTTATATAGCAACATTCAGGTATATCCAATAATGAACGCTGTCCTAAAGTTTCCAGTTGCCTAAAGAGTTTATAAAATTATATGTTTTATGACAAAATTACATTCAATTATTTCAATGTCCAAAGCCCCTAAGGATTGAATAATGAATTGTTAATTTGAAATATTTATAAAAAACAGTTGAAAGAAAAACCTTCTTGCATAGTTTAAGGTTGATAAGGAAACCTCTCTGAGGAAAAAAAATCTGATAAAGTGAGTGTATTTGGGAAAATATGTTTAGTGCAGCACTACAGTCTAAAATAGATGCTGTATGCAGCACATAAACATATTAATTTGTCAGCAGTTTCTCAGTGCCAAAATACTTGGCAAAGTTTTAAAAGAGCTATACTGTAGTCTGAGTGGTATGTTGGCAGGAAGCCTGCACTTGTTCTACTATTTCAGTATAGTTTCACTTACCTCATAAGGAAATAAATATGATTACTTTTTCAGTTATTTTAATGTCCATCTTGTCCTTCTCCAAAATGTCTATACTCTGTCTTCCAAGCATCTAGGTCCTATATCAGCAGCTTAAAAAAAAAAAAAAAAATATATATATATATTCTGTCAACACTCAGCCCACGTTCAGAGAAAAGCAATTAATTTGATGGGTTGACAGTTGAAAAAGGTAGCTTCTGACAGACATCCAGTGTGATGCCAGCCAGAATGATGTACAGTGTTACACTTTCCTTAAAAGGAAAAGTAAATCAGGCATCCCAAAGGCAAGTCCTTTGTATTCCATTGAAGCTTTTAGGTATTAGTGCATCTTTGTTGTGTATTCCTGACAAGCTGTAAAGAATTCATCTGTACCTAAAATGTATTTGAATAGAATTCACAAAAGGCTATATGCAAATGCCACACAGGAGAGACAAAGAGCCAGGCAGAGGGCAAGGAAAGCAGTGAGGCATTGCTCAGCCCCAGAACGGCTGTGCAGACCTCTGGAGCTGACAAGGGCAGCGGGGACAGGGAGCAGGTTAGCAGAGCAGTATTCAGCCCACTTTGGCTCCCTTCAAAGTCCATTAGTTACTGTAGTAGTTAAAGCATCATAAGTTAGTGTCCTCTTCTGTTTTGTACAAATATGCATGCATGAAAGGAAAATTAACACAGAGTTGGTAATCTTCTGTGCTTTTTGGTTGAACTTTTGTTGAAGACTTAGAAATCACATAGATTGGAAAAAAACTCACTACATTCTTAGTATCTGCATGTGGAAAACCTCCCATATCTACTTTTTTGAGTCCAGTTCTCAGGAGAGTGAAGAGTGTAGTATGAACAGCCACCTCAAAGACATGTTTCCTATGAAGGATACAAGTCTTTAAGGGAAGGGAAAATTTGTGTATTTTTAGATTGAGGGGTAAACATTAGCCAGTATTAGGTGTAAATGCTTTGTATAGACATTGTCTTATATGAAAAAAAAAACCAAACCAAGCCAATAGCTAGATAAGTGCTTAAAGTATCTTTTCTAGAAGACAAATTAGCTAAAGCTCTTTCAGAACTGTTGTGGTCCATAGAGGAGCCATTTTGAAATGGAATAAGATTCACAGCCTTTAAATATCTCTGTGTTTCCTGTGTTACCAAGTGAACACTAAATTGAGACACAGTTGTGTTGCCACAGTCACTCTAGGGTGACTTTTAGCATTTAGAGACCATACACTACCTCTGCTGGGCATAAGAGCAAAAATATTAGTGGAATTCTTTTATAGAGTCATCCCAAATATACTGTTTCCCTTTCATGACAGTGATAAAAGACTATAAGGTAAATGGAATTTTACTTACACAATGTCAAGCTGCATTTCAGTCCTAGCCAGGAATTAAGCTATCCCATAAACTCTTCAGAAGTTATATCCACATGATAAACAAGTGCACTAAAATACTAATTATCTATAAGATTTGTATCTTATTGAAACCATGTTTCAATTTACAGTATTCATGTGAAAATTTAGCAAGATAGAGCATTGAGACTGATTTTTACTAGCTTAGTTTTTTTCTAGTAACCAATCAACCAAGGTTCAATTGGAAATCAGGGATTTACATGTAAATTGTTCTGTGCTACTGCAGACCCATGTGGAGGAAATTACAGTAACAACTTCATCTTTACAAATAGTATGGATTTCCTACTGATACATATATGTACTTATAAATACACTTACTGTACTTATATGTACATGGTTCTTGTACATATAACCTCTGTGATATTGGAACATTGTGCATCGGGATTTTTTTGCAAAATTTATACTTTGTCTTCCTATAGTCTGGAGCAAACCCTCCTCTCAGGATTTTCTTCCAGGTCCATTAACTCAAAAGAACATTGGTTATACGGTTGTTACAGGTATTGAGATTTGGCTCAAGGCATTTAAGAAAGCAAGATTGAATCAAATTCAATATTTGAGTCTTAATTCCTTGGGATATTTGTCAGTGTTCCAAAAACATACCCTCTTATAAACTTTATTGTGACAAAATTTTGTATGTATTTCTGTAGGGATTTTGATCAAGACTGTTAGCACTACTGGTCTTCATTTAGAAAGGCACTTAAACCCATATCTAACCTCAAGAACTAAAACAAAGAATATCTTAAGAGGTCCATGTGTATGAGTATCTGGACATACAGACACACACATTCACACATGTAGATACACTTATAATTTATGGTCTTTGTTGTCTGTTTATATAGTCCCCTCTTCAAATCTCAACACTAAAAAAGGTTTAGGAAAAAGCTTACCAGGTAGTGAATTGGTCAAGTCCACACAAAGTTACCTGATACTCAACCATTTAAAAGTTAGAATATTAATATTAAAGACATCATACCTCTCACACAGCCCATACAATAAGCATCTCTATTACCCTCATTCAGGAAAAAAAAGTTGTTTAGCAATCAACAACCTTAGCTTCTGCCTCCATGTATGTATTTTCAATGAATTTTTAATTTACTGCAAGATATTTGCTAAACAAGAATGTTACAGAGGCTAACATAATCACTGAATAAGTGAATCAACCAACATATTTTGGAATAAATATTCCTGTTTTACAAGAAAATTCTTTGTAAATCTACAGGAAGATTCTTACTTTTAAAATAGTCTTGCATATAAGCATAAACTTTTGGCCAAAGCTCAGCAGTTAATTAAAACATCTATTTGATTATTACTTTCTTTCTTTCTTTCTTATCCAGGAGACTATTATACTGGTTTTATCCTGCAGCTGCTAAAATGTGTGCATTCATTTTCAGTTAGAATGTTAAGAGATATAATTTCTCCATAAGGCAGAGATTTTAAACTGGTTTATTGTTGAAGTTAGGTAAGTTTGCACATATTTCATAATAACAAAAGAATCCAGTCCATGGGAGAGCTGTTTCAGATATATGCAGTGACTGCCAAGTAAGCTCTTTGTTGTGCAATATTTTAGAGAAGATGAGTAGTTGATTCTTCAATGCAGTGCACAAAAAATTAGTGCAATGATACTTCCATCATTATTCCATCTTTTTGACCCCACTACATTCCTCCTGTCTTGTGACAAATCATGAGTTTGTGGACTTCCTGACCTGGATGCTTAATGCTCAATATTCTGATTAGCAGACTTTAATTAACTTTTCTCTGTGAATTTGCCTACTTGCTTTTCAAACACATTTCAGTTTGGCACACAGTGTGCATCACATTTTAACTACGTGCTGTGTGAAACAAGCTTCTTTTTATTTGTTTTAAAGTTTACACCTGACAATTTCCTTTATGTGCCCCTTGGGCTTTCTGCTATTAAAATTTTTAGATAATAGTTGTAATTCATCATCATTACCCATTTCCTTCTCTGTGTGTTACTACCTCCTTCCCCTGTTGTCTTCCTTCCACTCTTGGAAGTATTATATTAATGCACTGTTCCTTGTAATGAAGCTGTTCTTCAACTCTGATAAAATTTTGCATCTTTCTCAAGTTCCACTATATAATTTTTTAATAAAGTAATCTAAGTTCCTGTGTTTTATAATGAAATAATAAATTGTCAATCTTTTTCCCATGGCTTTTTAGTGGATTTTGATTTCTTTCTGCCACTCCCTTGTACTGTGTTTGTCCCTGAGCATATCCCATCAGTACCTAGTGGTCTTAAAAAAGTAAATATCCACAGTGATGACAGATCCTGTGCCTAGGTGACCTGATATCAGGGTCTTTGGGGTGTATGAGGGCTTTCCTTAAAATTTATGATTTTAAATTAGTCTATATTGATTTTTTAAAAATTAATTTTAATTCTTCCTCTTTTGATGGAAAATTCAGATTCACTTCCTCCAGAGAAAATCCTCAGTTTTGGCTCCGGCCATGACTACAATAGGTCTTGTTCATCTCTGCCCATGAACTGAGCTGATTTGATGCACTAAGTCTCAGAAGGCATATTTCAGGTACACTTTTATTCTGCAAATACCTTGCTTATGATCACTTTAAGAGTGCAAAGTGAAGTCACAATCAACAAAGTACAGCTGGGCCACTGTACTCCAACACCACACTTGGTGCACTTATTGGTTTATGTTAGCATACACCCTATGTCAGCTGTGTTGCCATAACAAGCAACATTAAATATCCTCTGTTCAATTCACTCTTTTCTTATCTTTCCTCTCTCTTAAGCCATCAACACTGGAAAGAAATTTAGCAGGAATATAACCTTGATTGTGCTTGTGTTGCTGACACTTATAGGGGTGAGAAGAGTAGCCCCATCCTACCGTGTTCGTATTGGTGCTTAGACAATACAGGTGACAAGTGTCCTTTTAAATTTCCCCCAAATATTTGATATTATATGATTCAGTGCAGAGCTCCCTGCTCACTTTTAAGTTTTATATTAGTTGCATTATTTATGTTCATAAGTCTGTGTTTGTCCTAGGAGCTGATGGAATCTTTTGGATGATAATTTGAATGAAAAATTGATTTGTTTGACTGGTAGTTTTTTATATCAGGTTATAAGGCATATATATTTGTTACAAAGCATTTCTTCTCTACTTTCTGCATTGGAAGCTATTTGCACACGCTTCCTCAGCATAAAGATTTGTTCCAGTGGGGTCATAGCCCTCAGAGTTCAGCTGGCTGTCAGCATTCCAGCTGAATGGCATCTGCACTTACATCCTGCTTCAAGGGGAAATGCAAACAATCATGCTGCTTCAGGAACAAAAATCTCAATATTTATGTTAAAATCATTTTTGATTAAAAGCCAATTACATTGAAGACGATGCTAATCTGTCCTGCTTTTGTTTGGGCAAATACAGAGATAAAAGCCCTGGATCGAAACCCACTCTTCTGCTCCTCATTGAACTATCTGTAGTTTTGATATTTTAGCTGCTCTATAACCCTAATCAGCCACACAGGATGCCAAAATATATGACCATATGAAGGAAGTATGCAGAAGCAGTGACTGTGAGCTACCTCTAAACTGCCAGCTTTCATAATGACTGTCTTGGGCAGTTTTAGAGAGTTCCTGGTTGATTGTCTATCAGATTTGCAGGGAGAGTACAGTTTAAAATCTGAAAACTATGTGATTTTGCCATTCTCTGGAGAGCAAGGAAATTAAATTTTCATTAGGTCTATGAAACAACTAAACTTTCCTCGGTACATCCTAAACAGAAGAAAAAAAAACCAACATAGTTTAGAATGGTATCTTCATGAAATTTGTGTGGAGATCTACTGATCTCTAGCTGAGTAAGAGTAGCATTCAAATAGTATGAAGGATTTATACTTTGGTCCTTTCTTGACTTAATAATGTTGGAACTTACTCTTACATGCAGAATTTCCCTATATGTCCATGTTGAAATCGTATATAAACATGTTGAAAGGAATATCTCATATATAGCAATAAAACAGGTTCATATACCAACCTCTGTAAATTCAGTACTTATTTTATAAAACAATACCATTTTAATAATTGAAGAAAATTATAATAGAACACTCATGTCTGTAAAACCAACCAATTTAGCACTTAATTAACTTACTTGAATACTTAAATACCTTTAAGTAAATTATTATGAGCAGAAATGGACTTAAGTCCATTGAGTCCCATGAAACTCAGGCTAAGAAAATACATTCCTTAGTGCCCGGGAAATGTATTTCACTGTTCATGAATAAACATAGCATGCACAGTATGATACCACAAGAGAAGAATGATATAAGGGGAAAAGTTCCTCCTGCAAAATAAATGTCCTGTAATGTAAAATAAACACAGGATAGCAAAGGGAAGAAATAAAAAATAAGCAAACTACAAGACTATTGTATCACTGAATCAAGCAGACACATAAGGCCTTCTATTCTGTTTACACTTTCATAGGGTGATTTAATCAAGCTAGCTACATAGTTATCAGAGTGCTTTTATTTTTTCTTCATTTTTGCTATTAAGATCAGAAATGAGGGCTGCTTCCCCCCCTTCTTCCCCCCATCCCTAAATCGGATTGAAATTCCCATGTAGGTCAGTTCTGTTTGCCACAGGATATTGTGTGTAGGCTAAAAGAATAAAATGGCAAAAGAGATGTACCAAGTTTTGCTTTCTTCAATTCCTCATTTCATACACCTATTCCAGTGAGCAAGGTTTAAGTTCTTAATATAGCACATTAAACAACCTGCAGAGAAGTTCACTGAGAACAAAAGAGAGCAAGGGAAGGATGAGACAGAAACCTTTACAGAAAGTCTTTTTGTAGGTAGTTCATGCACGTACTAATTTCTATTGTACCATTCCTGATTCTCAGAGGCAGATCAAACTTGAAAGAAGACTGAATTCAAGCACTATTTTTGCTACTTGAACTGATCACATTGCATGGCTCTTGTCATCTTCAAAGGTTGCCTCCTTCTTTATGAATAATGTGTCCTTATAGCAATGTTGTCAAAATAAAAAAAGCAGGTAAGTCACTGCACAATTATAATTGTTACCAGTACTAAAGGGCAAAGGTGTTTTGGTTTCTTTGAAATAAATTTTCAGATTAAATGGATAAACCTTGGTCCAAGAAACAATTAAAACCAGAAATTTTCATCCAATTATTCCAATCACAAAAACCCTCTCTAATTAGAACTGATTATAAACTGGAAAGTTGAATTAAAATATACTCAAACTTCATGGCATCCAAAGGTTATTTATTTGTATATCAATTCCAATTAAATATTTCAGGCATTTCTCTGACAATACTGTAAGAATTTGAAACTATACAGATAAACAAGTTCTTGTTATCTTCTTATTTCTTCTTTTTTCCATCATTTAAATTTTGTACTACTTATCAGTGTGTGCAATATTTGCATTGCCTATTAATGCAGAGCTCTGGGCAAAAGCATTCAAATATAATTTCCCTGGATTTTTCCTCTAATTATTTTCTTTTTTCACCTGAAAAAAACATTTTTAAACAGCTGAAGACTTTCTGCCATGCTGTGAGGTAGTAAAAAACCCTGAGGGATAGATTTAGAGGTATACCTAGGAATCTTATTTTCCTTTTCAGTGAGATTTGAGATCCTAAAATCCTCTTGACCAAAATCTTATTCATAGACAAAAATTTAGAATGCAGAATCAATCACTTAAAAATGTTCAGGTCTTCTGAATTAGATTTTATAGAGCTATTGAACGTTGAGGTATTTTGTTTTAATCTCCTATGCAAACCCAGATTTTTTAAACTCTCTTCACATCAGAACACATTTATTTTCAATTAACCTGAGAACTCTATTTTCTATGACCAATTCTAATAATTAATATTGCCCTAAACATAATTTTCCTGTTCTAAATTTAACCAAGATTTCAGAGGCATTAAATTTAAAACTAGCAGCCCAATCTTAGAGAAGGTTGATTATCTTTTCTATTCAAGAGACTTAGAATAGACATGTCCTAAGAATTAGAAAGAATTTAGATAAATTAATGGCATGTGAAAAACTGAACATATAGAGTCTACAGTGGTTTTCATCTTGTACAATAAAAATAAGTTCTCATTTACAAAACAATATTTGAAACATTTAAAATGTATTAGAATGTTTAAAATATATGAAGAAAGGTCCTCATCTACAACAGAAGAACAGTAATCCTAGATTAATGTCATGGTTTAACCCAAGGCAGCAACCGAGTACCTCATGGTCACCCTCTCACTGCCATACCAATGAGATTAGGAAGAGAATTGGAGACGTAAAAGGTAGCTAACTCCTGGATTGAGATAAAGTTGGTTTAATAAGAAAAGCAGAAGCCACGCACACAAGCAAAGCAAGGGATGAATTCCCTGCTTCCCATGGGCAGGTGGGTGTTCAGCCATCCCCAGGAGAGCAGGGCCCCCTCACACCTAACGGTGGTTTGGGAAGACAAAGCCATCACTGCAAACATTCCCCCAGTTCCTCCTTCTTCCTCTGCTTTATGTACTGAACATGTTCTATGGTCTGGAATAGAAACTGGTTAGTTTGGGTCACCTGTCCCAGCTGTGTCTCCTCCCAACCTCCTAAGCACCCTCAGCCCCCTCCCCAGCCTGGCAGTACAAAAATCAGAAAAGACATCGGCTCTGGGTAAGCCCTGCCCAGCAATGACAAAAACATCTTTATATTATCAGCCCTGTGTTCAGCAAAACACAGCCACTGTGAAAAGATTTCACTCTACCTCAGCCAAAACCAGCACAATTAAGCACTTTAATATCTTTTCTTAGTCTGTTCAAATGTTGGTCAAGAGCTATGGAGATTTTCAAGATGTTGGATCTTACTATCAATCTGGATGATAATTTGAGTAGTCCAATGTACTCTGTATTGACTCATGCCTGCTATAGTGACTACTAAACAATGGCATGGCTTGTTCAAATCATAACCACCCTTTATGAATTGCACTGAGTGTCAAACACAGATTCCTTTGAATGTATTCCTCCTGATTCTATTTGAAGGGGAAAAACAAAAACTAAAAAAACATGTATAAGTAGGATCATGCAGCCTCTGTTCACATTCAGATCAAGTACTCTATTCAGCTTAATTGTTTCAAATACTTGCAAAATCTGAGGCAACTTCTGGATAACCATAAGTCTGAGATGGGAAATGAAAGTCTTCAACTTGCTTGAGAACTTAAATAGGTAGGAGGTATGCAGTTAAACTTGTTAAACTAGAGGGAATAAAAACCCAAATGGTCTTATTCATCTCAACCCTGCCTAGATGGCTTCTGCACAACAGATATTTAATAACTCAGTATCTCTCCAGTAGATTAGGCACATCAGAGCCAAGTCAGACTGTCTGTTAGCCCCCAGAAAGTGTTAATTGACAGGAAGCTGAAGAGGTGAATCCTTAAGGTCATAAAGGATAGCAGATAGCCTATCACTATGATGAAGGTAAAGCAAAATTATGTTTAGTGTTTGTGAGGTCATTCAAATTACTTCCCAATGGATTGTAAAATATTGAATAAAGCACTATGAAGCAATAGTATCACCTCTTTGTTAGTCTCAATTTACATTTAGTTCAAAGAAGAAATACTTGCAGAATGAAAAAGTTGCATATGCTACCTGCCTCCTTTAAACGAAATAGATATTGTAAAATAATACAAATGTAAAACTTGTTCTGACTAGTTTTTATTTTTCTGATTCTTAATGTTATTGTTATTTTCAGAATGTTGATAGCCAGCACTTTATTTTTCTGATTTTTACATTCTGCATATAGAATAACTCAAAGAAAAAAGTTACTTTGTGTGTGGTTTAAATAGAGAGGAACAAGGAATTACTAGATGACAAAGAGATTAACATAGGTTAATTACAAAAGTCAAAGAATAAATGTTCAAAAATACTTTCCACAGAATTCTTAGTCTTTTTGCCAAGTTTTGTTGGGTTTATTTTAATTCTATATATTTTCTTTTATTTTGAAAACCATTTCCTGACTTTTGAAGGTAATAGTAACATTTTATATTTTTGTTATAGTAGTTATTTTTTAAAACATTATAATAACAGTAACAATAATACTGGTGTTTAAGAATAACAAGAGTACTGTTCAAAGAAATAGTCAGAAGGAAAGATGAGTGTTTAGCTTTTTGTACCTTATTGGCCCCATATTCTTGGAGTGAGCAATATAAAAGGAGGAAAAAAAAGAATGAAAACCCCTCTAATAACAACTTATATAAATACTTTTTTTTTTTTGTAACTAAAATTAATTTTATATAAACTTGCTTGCTTCAAGCATGATAAATGGACTTCTGTGGACCAATGTGTGTCCCATCTGTCATAGGATACAAAGAGCAGTAGTTGTAGCATCCCACAAATACCCATTTGCATCTTGTGAATGCATCTGAGTCCAGGTTACAAGGAATTATTTTTGACAGTAAGCAGGTAGTCTCCACTCTACTGTTTGGAGACATGTTATACCCAAAATGAAGCATAAAAACTGTGTGTGAAATAATTATTTTTCTATGTTTCTCTGGATAAAAGGGGTGGATGCAGATGCTGCATTATGCAATGGTCTGCCACAAGACACAGGGTGTATGTAGGACATGGATAAATCCAGCCCTTCTGCACCCAGTCTGCACCAACCTGTATATCTGGGGACAGCTTCTATGTAGAAATAGTGGCAATTATTATTATTCCATTCCTTCTTGATTTGAGAAAAGCCAGAAGAACAGTGAAATCATGAATCTCACATAGGAATTTCATTTCAGGGTCCTTTGCCCAACACTGTATTGCAGACATCTCTAGTCATTTTAGCTGTTCTGGATAAGAAAGGGGAAAAAATAAAAAGAAAAAGGGAAAAAAGCTTACCTTTAGTATTTAAAGAACTTATAATTTTTATAAATAGGCAACAAGCAAATGTCTAACTATAATAATGTATCATAAAACCTCGATTGTGGAATAACTTGGATGAAGGGTTAATTCATCATTTACCTTCTACAGTTTAATTTGTGTCATATAAAAAGAAAATCCAAGGCTAACACCAGACCCATGGCCTTGCACATGCATATAGTTTTTCTATTGGTACATACAGAGTACCAATATGGACATTAGACTAAGGGAGCAGTCAATCCTGGACCATGTTATGCTCCAGGAACCTGATACCTTGGCAGGGATTCAAGGCCTGTTCAAGTTCTCCATCAGCTGAAGGACACACACTGCACTTGTGTATAAAATGGGGTGAAGGGAAGAGCCTGGAAAATTAAGAGCTGGTTCCATGATGTGTCAGCATTTGCTTATTCTTTATATAGCATAACATATGGCAAATTCTGATTTCTTTCCTTCTCATTCTTTGTATTGAAATTATTTTCTACAAAATGATGAAAAGCATAAATGCTCTTGGCTGCAGTCCTCCTCTGTTGAAATGGGAGTGCTAGGGGAAGAGGAGGGTGATGACTGCAAAGGAGTTCAATGTAAAATGAAGACATTATTTTCAAATTATTTTTTCATGTGTTTAGAGTATAAAATGTGAAGATTATTCAGGATGTCTTATTTTGATAATTATTCTCTTTGTTCATACTACTTTAATACCGCAGCAAGTGCATTATACCTCTTTCCTGATATAAATCCATATTTTATGCAAACTAATAACTTCAAAGTACAGTGCAGATTGTTCAAATCACTTTTATTATACAGAGCATATTCAATATAGCATAGAAATGTTTGCCTACTAAAGTCTCTTTTATAATGGATTGTATTGACTTTGCTGATTTTAAATATCAACCATAAGGTAAGAGTGGGAAGGAACAGATGGAGAGTTCATTTCTCAAAATGTATTGGAATCAAAATACATTATTTAAAATTCATACTTAAATGGGGCTCTGAGAAATTATAAATGATAACTCTACACTATTTTTATAGTGATCCATCTGATACAGTATTAACATGATGATTGTGCAACAATGAAAGTAAAGAAATATCTGTGTAATATTATTAATGTTACTGTTGCAAATATATATTTGCTGTCTTACGCAAGGAAATGGAAGTGAATTTGAAAAAGGAACCTGTCTGTGTGTCATTTTTGAGGATTGCAACCACAACAGTTTCCAGGAACCAGTGAAATATTTTACTAATGATATGATCATTTATGTCATTAATCTTGCTCCCATTTCAGTGAACCTGTGTACATGTATTATATTGTCCCTAACTTGTACTAACTCAGCTTTTGGGAAAAAACCCTAACAAAAGTATTTATTAACAAGTCTTTCATCTCACCTTTTTACAGATGCATGTGTCTTACTACACCTTAGTTATTACTACTTTAGCCTCTTCTTCTAGACAATGGAAAGAACTAGGTTTACACATACTAGGATTTTTTGCTTGTCTATTTTATATATGTAAAAATAAATATAGGGTAATGTGAGTTGTATGTATAGTGTCAATTTAAGTCTGTTGGCTCTGAAGAGAGCCTTCATGGCAATTTCAAACAGAAATATGTACAAAGCAAATGTTCATGTTAGATCAGATGAATCTAATCTTCTGCATTGGTAGAACAAATTTTTTATAAGAAAATGGACAAAAATGCAAGCTTTTCCTGAAGAGGGCCAACTTCAATGCTACATAAAAGACTTTTCATTTATCCCGTAGAAGTCTTCTTTGTGGAAACATTTAACTTGTAGAAACTGATCTCTAAAGTCGAGGCAAAAATTTATGCAGGGAATGATGCATTTAACACAGAAATGGAGCAAATTATTTTTGGCATCATATTGCTGGAATAAGGGATGCTGGGTGATTTTTATTTAATTTTCATCTAACATCAAACTGAATTAAAAACATTGCTGTTAGTAAAGTTAAGGCAGTGAACATTTATTTATTCCTCTAACCACTGGATATAATCATCTGCATTTATATTCTGTCAACAGATCCCTTCTCACAAATTATACATTCAGTCAGTGTCCAGCAGTCTCTTTCAGTAATCTTTAGCATGAAAAATACACTACACTGAATTAAAAAAATGGTGATTAAACAGCAAGATATCACACGGCATTTAGTCTAAATTTTATGATGCTTTGCTTGTATACATCTGTCATACAAAGCGCCTTGAATAAATGTAAGCCTTTTTCTTTCTTCTTTAGTAAGAAAGTGTCCTGGTTTATTATTTTTAAGGATTTTTTTTTAGGTGGAACTGAAAGCAAGGCTGCTTACAGAGAAGCCAGAGAAGTACTGAAAAAGTTCCTCCTCCTCCCCTGCAGTCTGGGGAAAGTTACCATGTAGAAGCTTCCAAGATACTGTAAAACTGAGATACTGTATTTGTGTGCTTCTACACAAGTCAGATCCACCACCTGGACCCCCAGAAGCACGTTAGACACAAGTCAAGCACTGCTCTGAATACATGGCTCTCTTGCTGGCACACAGCATGGTTTTCCTTCTCTCCTAAGCAGGAGAGGCTGCCAGCAGCCTCCTCGCTGCCAGCGCTGTGCACGCCTTGGTCACCATCAGCAAGCTCTGCAGAGGCAGGAGGTTCAGGCCCCCTCCTGTGCCTGGCTGTGTAAAAAGCAGCTGCCTGTTCTGCGAGGTAAGAGGTCTGACCTCAGAAATGTTCGAGTCTCTTGTGTTCCAGATATGATCAGAAAATCTGACAAGTCCTGTGATACTTTTTCTGATGAAATTTTTATGAAATAGATTCGTTTCCCGGAAATCATTCATTCCCGTGATCAACATTTTCAAATAAAGAAGCACCTCAGGAAATTCCTGACCAACTTCACTAGCCAATAGGTTTTGTCTGAATTTTGGAGCGATAACCTTGTAAATTAATTTTTCATTTTAATTTACAATATGTTTTTATTTTACACAAGGAACAAAAGATGGGGTCTCTGTAGTTAATTTAGCACCTGTACATTCTCAGAAATTATAATGAGACACTGCACAATTCTGCCTTTATAGGGCAGTGAATTCTAATCCTGTTAGGGTGGTTCTTTAATTAAAATGTCTATTAACTTTTCTGCAGTTAATGCAATTATGGATTTATTACCTATTCTAGGAATAGGTTTTTATGATCCAATAATATTGAATTTATAAAATCCTACCTTAGGAAAAGAACAACTTCACTGAGTAATGCACCTATAAAACCATCCACTTTCAGGACTAAAGTGTCCATTTAAAACTACTTGAATAAACAACATGTAATTAAAGGACTTTGGCCTTACATCCAGGAGTTAGACTCCTCCTTAAAATGTAAAGAACTATACTACAATTTAATTTTCCATCATCATGTATCTTTTATCACACTTCCTGCAAATCTAGGATACTTCTAGCATATTTTCCTTTACACAGTGTATTCTGTCAGTTTAATTGGTAAGAATTCAGAGAACTTTCATAGTTATATTTCTTTTCTTTTAAAATGTGGAATACACCAACCCTCCCAAAAAGTCTTAGGGTAATCTCAAAGCATGTTTCTCTCTTCATTAAGTCTCTAAAATTTTCTATTGTACACATGCACTTTCATTTTATAAAATACTGCGTAAAAAAAGAGGCAATAGTGAAAAATAGCTACTAGGTTGTTCTACTCCCTTCCAGGATGAGCAGGGAAATTATAACATCGAAAGCACCAAAAAGAAACATGGCTGAGATCTTACACAGAGTGTACAATCTGACCTGCAATCCCCTTGTGGTCCAGTGTTTATACTATATACAGTATCAACTGAGTTGGAAATTAATGTGTTAAAACACTGGCCTTCAAGATTTTTATACCACCCCATTTGCAGTTAATACATTTTGTATTAGCCCTCAGTGTAAAGAAATCATAACTCTATATACCAAGGGATAAACTCCATCTTAAATAACTGAAAACAGTACCTAGCCACTTGGTACTGTACTAAAATGCCTGTTCTATTGCTTTTCACAGAAAACTGAGCATTCATAATATTTCTACCCAGACTTGAAACTCTTTTTATTTCTAAAAATGTGATTTGAGACAAAAAGGTGGGAAAGTGCAGCTTTCAAACACATCCGGGGCTTGATCCAATATAATAGTTAGGACAGAAAATTATTTCACGTAAGGCTTTAATAAATTTCCTGAGTGAATTGCATTATTTTATGAGTGCAATTTTGTCACGTTATGAGATTTAGCATAATATGAGTACCAAGTTGTGCAGTACAATATGCATGTCATGGTTGTGCAGCTAGTCAGAAATATAATATTACAAAGCCACATGGAAACCAGCGCCCAACAATAAAACACTGACATTTTCTCATACTACCCAGAATCACTGTCTGGTAGAAACCTGAATAACTCTTATTCAGTCTAGGAAAGGAAATCTCTGATCAGATGTGTTCTGAGATTGGGTTTGGAAAGACAGATATGAAGCTGTGTTTAATATAAATTGTTATGGTTTTTTCCTTTCTTAAAACGATAATTCAGACTTTGGCAGTCACGATACATTTTATTATGTATTTTTAGAGATCTTGAACAGGAAATTATTTTTATTGATAATTTGAATTTTGGCCACCTTAAGACTTATGCTTTTTGAAAAGATGTGCATTAAATTTTGAATATTTAGAAAAATAAATCGTCAGCTAAGTCTTTATAAATTATCATGCTCTGACTGCAGAAAGTAAATTAGTTGTTCTTTCCCTTTCCTGTTTCTATAAGGGCTGAAATGGCAAAAAGTTCTCCTAAAGAAAAAGCAGAAGCAAAGAGGGTAGAGTTTGAAAACCAGAGTTTTTAGCAATTGTGCAAAATTACACCATTTTAGTTTTGTTTTCAAGCAGAGCTGCTTTAGCTTTCTGGAAACAGAACTACCCAAAGCGGAACATTCCCAGGGCTTTTCGTAACAGAAGAACAGCAATAAAAGAAGCAAAATCAAAATGTTTCTGCACAGGGATCTCTAACTTTGTAGTCAGGAAACAATTTTGAAGCCTACTCCTTGACAGTGGGCAGGGGTACACTGGCTCATACATTGGTGGCTTTGAAAGATAGGATCTGGCTGGAATGAGTAGGGGAGTGGTCATAAGATTTTTCCTGATGCAGGCATGTAGCAGATGACACGGGAACAGGTGCAGGAATTTCAAGTGTATGCCTTTGCTAAAAGCTATTTGGTAATGCACCGTGTTTTACAGTGATTTAAGACCATGAGAGATATATAGAGATCAGATTTTTTTTTTGAGTAGGGTAACATCCATGAAACAATCTTAAATATAATTCAATAATCTCACAATCTTTGTAGGCTGATGGGAAGTAATTGCTGCTTACCACTACTTACATTGTGTCTTTTCCAGGAAGACCTCTCCTACCAAGAGATTTATCCTTTCAACGTATTCTATGATAGTTCTGGTTGTTGATTGTCAGTAGAGTCCATAAGGACAAACTGATAGGAAATTAAAGCATGATTAAGCCAGGTAGAAAATGTAGCTTAAAAATGAATGGATTGCACTATCTAACTATGTTCTGCTTACATTAATTCCAGATTGCCACTAAATCAAGATAAGAAGCAGAAAACATGTCTCTTTTTTTTTTTTCCTTAATAGAAATCTTTTAATTGCTCTACTAGATTCAGATGAGGATTGTCTGCTGCCTTTCCTTGTGAGTTAGGAGGAGGCTTGGAAAATCAGCTTTTTATTCAGTTGCAGAACACAGTCACTCTAAAGAATCTTTTCTTTGTAAATGATCTATGGTAGATAAGAAACAGTCGTGAAATAGCAAGAATGTGAGGGTAGTTCCATATATAATGTTGATTTTCTTTCCTAAACTTCATTTTACTGATAATGGGAGAAATAACCAAATACCTCATCTCTATTTCTTGGAAACATCAAACAAAAATTGCTAGTGTGGGCCTTTTCTGATAGTGCAGGTTTGTCATTTTTAACTGCAAAAAATACACGGAGAGTGCACAGCTAACTGGTAAAAGGTCTTCTGCCCATCATTACTGTGTTAGAATACTCTTAGTGGTAAGTTGTATTATAAGCAAAAGAATTTAACAAAACTTTATATCACTAATTTCATAGATATATATTCTGCTTTTATATACTCCAATAGAAATAAGGACTAATTCAATACATATAGAGCTGCTAAAGTTGTACAGCACAGTCTAGTTTCCTCACATAATTTAAACCTAAAATTAAAAACTAGCAGCAAGATATATAATATAGGATTACAATATGATGTTACAGTTTAGTTTTTCTCTTTTTATGAATAATTTTAGCCCCAATGCTTTAAAATGTGCAAAATGCCCATGAATTTAACTGAGTCAAGGGGAACAAAAAAAACCCAAAGAAAATGGTAATAAATACTAGTGAAAAAAGCATTCAACCTACAGGTGACAGCAAACTTATCCTGAGGGAAAGGACAAAAAAGAGAAAAAAATATTAAATTCAGATATTTTCATCTCTATGCATAACGGAAAAAGCATCCATATTATCCATACCTAGTGACCATATTGTTCCTTCATTGTTGTGTGTGCTATGTTTTTAAAGACAGGATCATTGTATTTTATTTTGCTTTTGACCATAGACAAGACTGGTCAGAAAAATATTAATAACTTCACTCTTTTTTTTTCATAAAAACATCAACAGGAAATTCCTTTAAAACTTTGCTTTTACAAGATTTACAGGAAAAACAATCATCTCATTGACTTCAATGTGAAAATATTTTTGTGTAATAAGCATATAAAGAATATATTAAGCATAAACTTGACTAGATTTTCTCATTTGTTTTTAGTAATTCACTTTAATTTCCGTCTTATTTATTTTTAAATAAAAAATAGTAAGGAAAAGGGTTTAGAAATCCTGTGCCTTACAGACCAAACAAACTGTTTACCTTTACTCTCCAGAACACTTAGGAATTTTTTTCATAAAATACTACCGCAGTAGCTTTACATATTCCACCTTCGTGGTGATTGTTTCACCTAAAAATCTGAATAATTGCAAATTTAAAATTTTTTCTACTGTATCTTGTGATACAGTAGATCTTTTTACCAGGCTTTGTAGAGAAAATTTAGTTCTAGGATATTGCTACTTTCTAAGTTACCCATTACAACTTGCATTTTATTTCTGTTTCATTGTAATTCCATATTTTTATCCTTCAGACTGTTGTGTTGTGCATTGTGAAAAGACCAACTTCTCACAGAACTGCTGTTTTGTAAATTTCCACAATTTAATTTCTTATCTCTAATAACTGCTCTCGTGTTATATAATACATTTAATCTCTTGTATTTTTATGAGAAATTTATTTGTGCTTAGATTGCCCAAAAACAATTCCTGCCACTTTTGTCCTGCTTTCTTTGTTTCTGAGGGGAGAGGGAAAAATATAGAAATTATGTTTGTTTTGTATTCTTTTTTTGGTGCTGCCACTGAATTACATTCGGTGGGAATTACTTAACCCTTTAGGTTTTAACATTAATAATTTAAATACAAGCTAAGCATTGTATTCTCTTTTTATAAACAGTTAAAACTAACGACTTCTGTTGGAGCAAAATTCATGTCATCTCTCTCAGACAACTAATTTAGTGAAACCATCCTGGAGAGGTGCCCATTTCACCCCATCGACCAAAAGAGAAGAACATTGACTAAAAGAAGGTTCAGTTAGCTAAGATTAGGACAGTTCAGACTACACAAATTTAATCTTACGGGCTCAATTTTCTGTTCTATACTTTGGTATAATGTTCCTCAGATACATAAATATTTAATAGAAATTATCACATCTGGGAGAAAAGACTACGGTAGATAATTAAAATATGTAGTGCACAAATATTCTGAGTGAGTCAGTTATGACAGCCATCGCTGAAAAATGGAAAAAACTCAAAAAAAAAAAAAAGAAGAGAAAAAAGTCCAGATCATACTGTAATAGAATGCACAGCTATAAAAATGTGCCTATTTGTCAAAATAATAAAAGTTTGAAGCAGAGCTGATCAAATACAGAAAGATTTTTGCTAAGTGCTGAAACAGTTGGAAAAGTATTTTTTTCTCCCAAGTCCTGCTTTTAAGTTCCTTTGATACAAGGTGGCACAAAGTCAAGAAAGAACTTGAAACAAGCTTCACATTAATATTTGAAAAAGGGCACCCAATGTGTTTGATGTGGCGCCCTTCATGCAAATCATGTAGTCTGAGAGAAATCCCAATAGGAAATACGATTCTTTCTTCTTAACACTCGCTTTTTTTCCTGGTTGATAATAATGAACTTTTCACACTCCCCTTGCAACCCCCCTGAGCTATACAGAAATGAAGTTATTACTCACTAGGTGATGCCTATTTGGGTAGGTTTTTTTGTTGCTTTTTTATTGATTTTTTTGTTGTTATTGAAAGTACAATCTCAGTTCAACACATATTTTGTACTTATTTTTCACAGACTTTTAAACGATAAAACTGAGATGCTCTATCAAAACAATAAAATACCTGCTCTCTCCTAGGATTTTTAAATGTGAGGAAATGTATACAAGATCAAAAATGTCATGATGCTATAACATCATGTATTGATTTGTGCAGGGAATGTAAAAGTATAGCTGCCCTTATTGAATAGAGTGCAATTTTTAATCTTTAATATCATGGGGTTTTCGATTTTTTTCTATTTTAATTATGTTAATAATAGTAAGTCACACCTTCCAAAATTCTTCTCCATAGAAAGTATGGAGTTCAAGCTGATTACAATCCGTCCAAAATCCATGAGTGTGGGTAGCAGAATTGATCACATTCCTTCCTTTTATTCTTGTTGTGCATATTTCTTTCCTATGTATAGCAACTAATCTATCTCCCACATTACACCACCCACTCACTTACTAACACTTTCTGAAGGCATGGGAACCTTTCTCTAAAATTTATTTCCAGATTACATTTTTAAAAATGTCACAAATTGATTCTGGAAATTGTTGAAAGCAGACCTAAAAAAGGCCAGGTTCTGTAAGAGATCCTAAGGGCAAAGAAGCCCACAGAAGCCCCCCAGTGCAAGCTTCACACAGGATAAAAAAACCTAAAGTTGGAAAAAAACACAGACATCTCTGATAACAATATTTTCATTACAGGTATCATTATTGTAAGATGAGATATTGGCATTCAGAAAAAATGATTAAGATTGTCTAGGAGATAAATTCATTCTGAAGAAGGTTTAGTTTAGGGATTTTTATAATATTTTCTGACAGAAGAATTTTGCTATGCCTTTGCAACTGAGTCTGAAGGATTGCAGGCTTTGGTCTTCATGGGGAAATTCAGCTACCCCAGTGTCTGCCGGAGGTACAAGACAGCAGCATTCCAGAAGGCTTCTGGGGCATGCTGATGGTTTCCTGACATAGGTGAGCCAAGGTCCCAGGAAAGGACATGTTCTGCTGTAGTTCACTCTGACAAACAGGGAAGGACTGATGAGGTGAGTAAAAGCCTAAAGTGCAGAGACCATGAGATGGTGGAGTTAAGACACTGAGAAGAGGAAGCGCAACTGGACTTCAGGAGAGTACTCTGGCCTTTTCAGGGATCTGCTTGGAAGAATCCCATTGGAGATAGTACTGGAGAGAACAGGCATCCAAGCCTTGTCCTCTAGAAGGTTCATGTCCTCCAAACTCAAGAACAGTCCATCCCAATACACAAGTCAAGCACAGATCATGTCATGAGACCTGCACCATCATGTTGATCTTGACTGAACAGGAAGTGTATGAGGGTGAGAGGGACTCAGGAAGACAGGCAGGAAGGCAGGCAGGAAGGAAGGAAGGCAGGAAGGCAGGAAGGAAGGAAGGAAGGAAGGAAGG